>JAGJRO010000163.1:0-104193 GCA_022832285.1 Lepidurus apus apus | reverse complement strand
CCCCCCCCCCGAACCAAAATACGGCCCTGATTGTGATCCTGGGAGTAGCAGATAAGTTTTTCTCTGTTTGCGACACCGTTAACAAAGTTTCTTTCCCAGTTCGTTGTATATAATCCGCCCCCGTGTCTTCTCTTTTACCGAGTAGAAAATGCTGGTCAACAGACCTAAACACTAAAAATGCTCCCCGAGTGTCCACAGTAAGAGCTGACAGGGGTCAAGAGATGATGCTGACCATAAAGGAACACAAGAGGCAGTTTAGCAGTGGAGGCCAAAATGAAAGCTTTTTGTTCTAAGTGAGGAAGGCGACAAGAATGTTCGTTTTAGGTGTTGTATATGTGAGTTGATGTGCGTGCGCCTTCTGGTTACAACCTTACTCCCGATTGACTTGCCTTGAGCTGACAAACGCATTCTCGGAGATTTTTTTTTTTTGCGTTTTTAGAAAAATGCCAGGCAAGGGTAGCTTTTTTCATTGATTTTTCAATGGAGTTTCCCTGTTTGTACGCGTCTAATAATAAATTTCATCCTTGGGAAATCCCATTTTCTTGCTATAGCGTTGGCTCAGGTTATCAAGTGGTTGGTTTTTCATTGGAACGAGAATTTAGGTTGCTCCAGGGACGTAAACTGAAACTTTGTGTGGATAAATCATTAGCTTTTACGAGAAGGAATCCGTGAGCGTGCTTGCGGATTCCTTCTCCTTTTGTTCAAGAGCCAACTCCGTGACCAAACGAAGTACGTGAGGTGTCAACACTGAATTAGCATGGAAATTTCGCTGAGTGCGGCAAAAGAAACATTCCATAGGTCTAAAATAACATACCTTCCACTCATGTTAAACTGAAGCAGCTATTGAAGAGGATATAATTGGATTTGATCGTCAATTGCCCTAAAAATCCCCTTGACGACAAACGAAAGTTGGTTTGCCCATCAACTAACCTATAATATATCCATTTAGAAAGCCTTAGGAACGGAAGCAGAGAGCTTTGCGATGTAATTAGGGAGAAATAAAAACCGAGTCAACGACAAAAGTAAATTGTATTGACCAAATTTCCGCCTGCCTTGTCTTCTGCATTTAGGCTTGAGTGCTGTCAAAATGCTAGCCCTTTATGGTTGGTTGTTGACTGCAAAGGGTTCCTAATTCGCAACCTGGCCTGCAAGGACTTCAATAGTTTTACAAATTTGTATTATTTTACCAACAGACACAATTCTAGACCACAAGAAAGAGGCGTGTACTCACGAGCATGACGTTCCTTTAAATCGCAAAATGGATTTTGCTACCATGGGTCGATCCTAATCAGCTTTTGTGCATTTCCTTTTTCATTTTGTAGACTGTATCCGTATCGGTGAGCGTGATGACCTTGACTTTCATCTCGATAGACCGGTGGTACGCCATTTGCTTCCCGCTCAAGTTTAGATCCACCATCGGACGAGCCAAGACGGCGATTGCAGTCATTTGGATCTTTTCTCTGCTGATCGGTAAGCATGCCGAAGCTGAACGTGCTGGGCACTGGCATATTTTTTTATGTGAAGATGAACAAATTGCACTGGTTATTACCAATAACTTATTGATGGTCCACTTATTTACTCATTAATAGAACTCTGCCAAAACGTTCACCGTCTGGTTGGGCCCGTCAGACAAATAACTGTCATTTGTGTGAATTATTAATATATTTCTCCGGAGAAATCAGACGAAGATTTATTTCGACTAATAAAACTTGTAAAAGCGAACCTAAATGGCTTCCTTCTAGACTTTTAGTATACCTAAACCTTTTATCATAACCTAAGCCTTTTCGTTTAGGTTATGGTTATTTTTACTTTTATTCCGTCTTGTTATTTTGAATTTAACGAAATCTATAAAAGCGCTAATTTTGATAGCCAAGCAAATGATGGAGTTCTAAAATTCTGCTATTTCTAAAGTTCTAAAATACTTCCATACATTTCCCCTTGTGCTTACTCGTACGTTCTCAGCTATTGGGATTATATGTCTACGTTGGTTGATAATCCAATAAAAGTTCCCATTTTTGTCTTGTTCAGATGTCCCGGAATTGGTGGTACTAAGGACGCGACCCAGACCGAATATTACAGTGGACACGGTCTATTTGACGGATTGCGATGCGGACTGGAGCGAAGATGCAGATTTGGCGTATCAGAGTATCAAGGCGACCTTGTTGTATGCCTTACCTCTGCTCTTCATGTCAGTTACGTACTACCAAATTGTTCGCGTTTTGTGGCGTTCTGCCAACGTGGCTGTCATCCGAGGATCCGGGGCTGTCAACGTTTCGGGTTAGTTTATGAGCCGGCTATTTATTCTAAAAGGAAGCAATTCGGAAAAATGTTCTCTCTTGGCCCATTTTGGTTCACTTCCCCACGGAAGTTTTTCTTTATCCTCCTAATTCTTGCATTGTAGCATGCAACGGGCAGCAGCAGCTGTAAGAATGTGTGGATATGTGTTTCATTCTGAGAAGCGGGTTTCTGTGCCAGACCATCAAGCCTGCTAGACGACCTCTTCACAGATATAGAGCATTATGGCACTATAAGAGACCCCCCGAGTTTGATCCCACGTCGCAACAGAAACTCGGGATATCTGCAACACACTCATTGGGACCCGTCCTTAGGCTTTTATTAGAACATTGGAAGGACCGTGATGCTGATGGCAGACTCTCAAGCTGCTATTTGACGTTTTTTGGCCTCTTATTACCCACTTTCCCCCAAACACCCGCGGACCGAAGGCCTCGAAGCTGCTATATCCAAGCGTTTGTGTAAGAGGAGTGCTTTTTGACGTCCCAAACACGTTGGCTGCATATTGTCTGTGTCGTTTCTTCAATACCAAAAAAAGATCAATGTTTCCCTGCAGCTGAGAGCCAAAATATGGGCTTGGGTCCGTACGGAAGCTCTTCCAACAGGAGAGTCATAAATAAGCGGTGTCAAATTCTCTGACGTTTCTGAGCCAAAGAGATTTCCCCAAGTTTATATGACCTAATGTCCAATAACGCAAATCTTATAGGGCTATATAACTTACTCTGACAGACTGACTAAGGATTTTATTTCTCTTCCGCAGCTGTCAACTCCAATAAAGAGCTGATCAGTATGAACACCAACTCATCCACGGAAATGCAATTGCGGTCGAGGAGAAAAGCAGCCAAGATGTTGGTTGTCGTTGTCGTTATGTTTGGAATGTGCTACTTACCCGTGCATCTCATCAGCATCTTAAGGTGAGCATAATTCTCTTCAGTTTTTTTAGCAATTCTTTTTTTAAAGTCTTAATATTCCACCGACGTCTAAGAGACGACTCAGCTTTTGTGTTGCAATTAAGGCTCGGTTTAATGATTTTTCGAGGAAAAGTTTGAGAGAATGCAGTGAACGTCTTTTAAGAACACAACTAATCCAATTTCAAGTTCAAAGGACCATTTTGTTCAGCGAGTAAGATTGCGTCGACGTGCTGTATACTTTTAAGCGTCGCTAAAACTTTATTTGAAAGTGAATTTGTTTTCTTTCTTATCTTGACAGATATGTTGTGGTAATTCCCCAGAACGACTTTACAGTAGCTGCTGCTTTGATATCCCACTGGCTTTGTTACTTCAACAGTGCCATTAACCCAGTCATCTATAACTTCATGAGTGGTAAGATAACCATCGTCTACCAACCTATAATTCATTGATTTTTTCTTGGCTCAGTTGCAAGTTAAAAATCATAAAGCAAGATATGTTTTTGTTTCCCTCCCCAACTTCCATTCGCGACTAAGACGAGAATTTTGCATCGACTGCGCCGTACAATGCACAACAAGGCTCCATTGTGGTGGCATTATGAATAGCAGCCCAAGTTAATCGTATCTGTCCGGGCCAGGGCTCCCTACTTGTGGCTTTATAGCTCCTTTGTCCTGCAGGAATTTCTGGACTCCTAGATTTGGCATGCTGGTGCAAATAAGAGTAGTGCGGGAGATTCATGAATACTCAACCCGGTTCGAGGATTTCCAAAGCAAAAATATAGCTTAGCAAATTGACTAGTCTTTTCCGAAGAAGGCAGTTTGACGCTCTGCAACTGTGTAGGAAAGTTATAGTCAGGATGGACATAAAGCGGGCAAAACGTTACGAGCGTTTTTTACTTTCGAACGGCGCCTTGCCATCCTCTTTAGCTTCTAATGGGGGTGTTTGAGACTGTGATTACTCGTACAGCCTTGTCCCACCGACGCGAGTTCCTGACATGTCTCAAGGGCTAATTATTTAACGAGCCCAAGCTTAATGGTCCCAGTTCAGTAGCTTGGAAGGCGCATAGAAATTGAAGCTGTGGTTTCTGAAGTCGAGCTTTTACGGTGTTCGGAGTAACCACGATGACCGCGTAGTTATTTCCTCATCATTTCCTGATCCTTTCCTGGGTTTCCTGCTTGAGTTATTAATCCTTCTAGTCTCACTTTCTGGACTCTTCGTTTAATTTCCTGGCTTGAGCATTTTTCGATGTGTGTTGGGTTAATAGGGACAACGAACGAGCGACACATTCGTGACAGTGTTCATTTTCATAAGGTTGCATGTCTTGTCCGGTATCCGGGGGTTGTCACACGCGCTTCTGACATGGAAAGAAACTGAACCGAACAGGGGAACAACTTCGATCAGAGCCGTTCTAAGCGAAGCTTGAGTGAAATGAAAACTACACTTAACGCCACTGCAGTTCTCTTAACGGCTAATCTAAAAATCCCTATTTTGACGCTAGCTTTTTTTTCTCCCCCACCAGCTCGCTGTAATTTACTATAAGCATGTAGTTGTGATTGTGTCTTGTATGCACTTACATGCGTGGACGGTTGTGAAACTGATTCTGCTACCTCTCATCTTTGCTCTGGGGTTTCTTTTTCTCTTTCTGTCTTCGTCTCTTTCTCTTTGTCTCCCTTTGTAGGCAAATTCCGTAAGGAATTTCGTCGTGCAGCACGTTGCTGGTGTGGGCAGCGTGTGTCGCGTTCTCTGACTGCTTCTTGGACGATGAGGGAATCCTATGCTCCTTCCACGAACGCAGCGAGTTTGGTTCTGCCCACCAATTCTTTGGCGGATGGTCTAAGAACTCGTTCACCTTCCACATCTACGTCTTTTTACGACAAGGCAAACAGGAAAGAAAAGCCTCGGCACATGAAGCAAGTAGCATCAACTACCACTACAGCAGCAATAGAAGCAGGAGAAGCGGACTTGCTGGTCCTATCCGGAAACGGTGACAATCTTAGCCCCGCGCCTAACGGCCACAGTATTTCGACGTCAGGAACGTCTCCTTCCAGACAATATCGTCGTCATGTCCCTCTTTGAGAAGGAATCTGGAAAGACATCAAACGAAGGAACATACTGTACCAACCAGATTTCACTCTAGATTCACTTGATGAAAACGAACATGAATAGAAGCATTCGATTAAAGATTATACGCTTTGAACCTTAGTATATATTTCAGTCACCTTTCCTAACCAAGCAAAAGCTGTGCCCTGGGTCCAAAGATGGGAATTATTTACTAATGCAGCAAATTACAGAATTTTTTAATTCGTCCCGTAACGGCGGAAAGATATAAAAGACCCATGTTGTTGGATTTAGCGTTCTTTTGCTGTTTTTTACCCCATCCGAAAACTTGCAGCTTGAGTTCAGCTTGTTTGCGTGTTTTTTGCACGTTTTCCGTATCTTTAAGAACAGTCTGCATCTTGAGTTGTTACAGCAGAAACGTTATGGAAAATAACCTTCTTTTGAAATAGAAAGAAACAGTTCTTTTATGCATCTAATTCATCAATTGTGATGTTTTCCCAAGTGTTTTTCCCTTGTTTTTCTCTCATATTTTCTTTTCCAATTCTCTGGACTCCGTAAAGCTTGTCTCGAGAGTCTTACTTATCCATAATGACCTCTGAGATGCAAATAAGGAAATTGGGTTGGGCTAAGTACAGGATTAGTATAAGTAATCCAGCGTAACAAATTTTGACAAATGGAGTTTTCTGATTGACTGTAAATATATTCCTTCCTATAATTCTGAGTTTGTTTTAGATCACATCAGCGAACACAGCCTTTCCCATAATTTTGTTCATCTGTTTCTTTTCCTTTTTTGTACAGAAAAATTCCGGCGCGAATTCGTCAGCGTTATGAATTGTAGCGCCAGTTGTATCAAGCGCCGAAGCCCTCGCCTACGCCATCGGGCGGGCTTTCCTGAAGCCCGCTCCTATACGCTAACCTCAGTTAACTTCAGCCGCCACAGAGGGGGTTCTAGTGCCTCCTGTTCGTCTAATGCCACCACATCTTCACTAATAAACCGTAGCGATACGTTTCCGCTAAACACGCCATTGCCCGCTACAATTGAAGAGTAAAGGAGACCTTTACCAATAATGAATTACCTAAAAGCTTGCACAAACCCCCAATAACTTTGACTAACCGGAGAAGCTTTTTTCTCCTTGTCTTTTTTTATACTACTTATATTTAAAAATATATTTGACGAGTTTTTGTACGGTACGTGGCCAGTTTTGTTGAGCTTTCGTTGAGCTCATTTGTTGAGTAGTTTAAGCACGTGACCCGATTTGCATTAAGGAATTTTTGGCCATTGGAGAAACAGTTCTGTATTTGAATACAAGTATGTCAGCCAAATGAGGTAAGTTGTTCACGTGTCCATGTTGGAAGATTCCCCCGTCCTTCAGGTCAGAGAGCTGTGATGCATCCAAGTGCCCACGTTTTCAGAAGGTCAAAGTTAACATAACTTCGAAGAGTGTTTCCTACTTTGTGTGGCATAACAAGACGAGGCACATACAAAAAATATATAAAAAATAAGAATAAATAAAAGTAAATCCGTCTGATGTGTTAAGGTGTCACATACTTTACGTGGCGGTTGTTTTTGCCGGCATTTTTTCCCCGGAGAGCTCCGTTCCATCGCTCATGCCATGACGTGCTCCGCGCTCGCTAAAACTTGTAGAAGTTCTCGAATTTATATGAGCATCTTGGAAAGGTAAGAGAAGAGGAACGGAAAAGCTGCGTTTACCCTATCATTTGCCTCTAGCTGAGGGGGATCCTATCATCAAGTCTTTCTCCGATTTCTTTCAAGTAAGCACTTCCTTCGACGCACATTATGATAATATGTCCCATGTTTTGGGCTCTTCTTTTCTGTCCTCTCTTCACAGGGAGGACTTTTTGGGAGCCAGCTTCGTACTTTGTACACCGTTATAGCCTTTTCGACTGTCTTTGAAGGAGATTGCGTGCATAATTGCCTTATGGATGCGGTTGCACAACATTCCAGCGTGGAGCGTGGACTCATTTGGAGCTGTTGTTACGTCCCCTTGGATGTCATTGGTAATAAGCCGGCATGGAAGGTGCTAGAGCCTCTTTCACTCCAATCTCCAATCATTACGGTCTCATCCATCATCGCTCGAAGAAAAACCAAGGTTCGAGATATTAGAGGCTAAAAAGAAATAAAAAGGAGACGAGTCAAAGAGAAAAGAAACGCACTCGCAGAAGAGAAAGACACCTGCAGTACAACGGCCCCTCGACCTTGGTTTCGGGGCTAGTTTGGCTGGCTCAAGAAAAACGACGTGTACGTTTCGAGGTACTTGCTTACACTTATACTCACTCACACATACAAGATAAGTATATAGTATATGCTTAGGCTTTTTCTACGGTCCGAGCTTTTGAAAATGGCAGGATTATAGAGTGGGCAAGTCGCCCCTGACTGTATTACAGCGGGAGGAACAATTGGTGGGGAATAGAAGGTGAAGGCCCCCAGATTTGAGACCCAAAAAGCAGCTCGGGAGATTGTAGGGTTCGAGCTGGCCGTCGATGGAAGTTTAATGATACGATTCCTGTATAGTATGAGGAAAAAGGAAAACAGTTTTTCCTCACGAAAAGCAACCCCTTAAAAAAAAATGATGCGTATATCTCTGTTATTATTGCTAGTGCAAAAGACTCATTTTTTTTTACTCCAACTCTATGAAAGCCTACTATAATCAATTATGTTTATAGGAGCGTAAAAAGGCATTAGTGTTTTTTGGAGGCTCTTATCTTCATCAAAATCCTCGAGTTCCTGACTTATATTCGGAAAAAGTCCCAGAAAAAGAAAAGGAACCTTTTTCCATGGTAACCTGCTGCGAGTACAAGGAGGAGGAAGCCCATTTCATTCACATTCAGCCTAAAGGAAACAATGTAAGTAGCTTAATGGCTGGACTCCTTTTTTTATTTTTTTTCCTGAGTGGAGGGGATTAAACGTGAACTTGTATCATAAATTCCCTCCGTTGGAGCAAGGAAACATGTGCGTATTTCGATGCAAGTAGGGGTTGTATGAATGCACAGACGGCTTTCCCACGTTAATAGCTATATATATGTATATTCATGTGTTTCGCCACAGCCCGAGGGGCCCAAACTTGCGTCTGTGTGCTCTATGCTCCCAACATAGGATTCACCCTCCCCCTACTGGCGTAATATCAAATCCTTGGTTAAGGATTTTCGACGGCACCTGTGCTGCTGCGTCGGCTTCGAGTGTATATAGACTCATATTCTGTGAGAAAGACGGGGGTGATGAGAGACAGACCAGAAACCCAACCGGATATGAAGTTGCCATCAAAACAGCTCCAGGCACCTATCAATATCTTACGTCCATCCCACACAGCAGCGCCTCTTTTATGCCCCCGACTGGATCTATACGATGACAATCCGCAGCAAAAGCGCGTCTTTTCTCCTTCTAAGAAAAGCACTTAACTGTTTTCCCGTTGAGCGTAACGAACAGGCTACCTCCGCAAAATCTTGACATTGTAAGCCCATTAAAGGACGAGGAAATTCCCCGTACCATGTTAAATGGAACCGTTTCATTTTTTCCTTTAGTGAAAAAAGAATAAAATATTTCTTCGATTTTTGATATATATTTTTTATGTATTTTAATCTTTCTTGACAAGAGCTTGTCGATACAAGCCGGAAGTCTACATGAGAAACTTTACGCTATTCCTCTAGAAACAGCACCACTCTGTTCAAGTTTTGTAGGGTAAGCTTTATTTTATGCCATTGAGTGTCCGAAAGGAACGTTAGATGGTAACTTTTGATGGCGATGGCAGTCTGGCAAAAAAACGATAAAAAAAACGTGCAATTGGAGCCAGAAACCTGAATCCAGTTTCTCGCATGACCTGTGTTCGGCAAGTATAGGGGAGTCGTTAAAGGCCAACGTAAGTGTCCATAACACCCCTCCGCTAAAAGGAGATGTTAATTCTGATTAGCTCTGTTTCCTGTCATATATTGCGTCCAACAACTTCTTCCAAAACTTTCTTATGTATATCTAGTTTGCGCCATCTCGTTTTGAGAGCTAGCTGCTGGACAGAACCAGCCCCACCTAGTGTATCGATAGGAGAGAACAAAAAATAGACGTTTAATGTTGTGGAGTTTTTATTTATGGGGATTTTGGCGCAAAGGGAGCAATGGACCTTGTCGGTAATTTTCCGGTAAAACAAGGCATAAAAATTGGTTCACGTCGCAATCAAAGCTGCCTGGGGAGCCACACAAAAGCCCGTCTGAGCCATAGCTCCGGTTATGAGCGCGATGGGAAATGGTTCAGACTCGAAACTCTCCTGTTTTTTTTTTTGCTATTTTCAAACCTTCCCTCACCGAAACTTTGGCCACAAGCTCCCGAAGAAGGTTTGAGAAGAAAAGGGCCCCAAGTCGGCGCGCTCTCTTATAACCTGCCAACTGGCTATTGTTGCCTCGATCGGAACAATAGACGTGCTGGCGTTGAGGTTTTCAGAACCAAACGCGCTATCGAAGAATGCGGGAAACAAAAGACTGCGAGATCAAGCAGAAAACCTGCATCATCTACTTTACAAATTGCATTTCTTAGAAACAAAGTAAGTTGTAAGTTGAATCGTTCTGCCTTTTCTTTTCTCATTTTTTTATATATATATTTAAGAAGCAAAAAAACCAAAAAACTTTTTATTGTTATAGCTCTCGTTCCCCCTTTAGACTCATTTCTCAGTTCTATATCGTTTTATTTTCCCAGAGCAACGCTCCGACATGATATGTTTTGGGAAGATGTGACCCATGGGACGTGTCTGAAGCAATTCGTTCTCAATTTGCTACATGGACTCGCTGGGAAGCTCGAGGTAACGCCCCCGTTTGGTTACTTGTTACAAGAGGGACACTGCGATTTCCTATCCAGAGGCGTTTGGGATGCTGTTAAAGAAGTGGGACACGCCCTATCGCATTCGGACGTTGATTCATTTGCGACCATAAATGCCAATTGCGTCCCTTTTAATAAGTATTATTTTTTGTCAAGGTTCGTATTACCGCTTTTAAAAAAGACTTGGAATTAATAAGAATGGGTTGGACCGACAGGACCTCACACGCTAAAGCAAGGGGACATTGTGTCATAATATTGGAAAGGACAGCTCCACCGCGATACGATCCAAATGAGATGGCAGATTGGACTACGCTGATGAATCATTGATCTGTCATGCAAATGGAACATTGTCACGACCACCCCAAATAATAATTCTTCCCTGGACGACGAGGGTCACTTAAGTTGGACACCATGTGTGTAAGGATAAAGATTATGAAGGGGGGAACACATTTGAGATTTGCTTTTTTTATGTTCACTCATATTTTTTTCTTATTTCTTTAGGGGCCGACTGGGGCGATTGATCTATAATCTGGTCGTTTATACACAAGATGCCTTGGCTTTTTTGGGACCCTATATCCATGCTACGTGTTTATGCGGCCTCACGTGTTGTCTAATCAACTCGGGCCATCAATCGCTGTATGAAGTCGGCACACAAAGTGCTAAGATACCGCCGAAACTTATTTGCCGGACTAACGCTGGGAGAGCTGCACAATACACGTTAGAATCCACACAATCAACATGAGAAAGCTTTTTGCACCCAAACCAAACCGATCTAATAATCTTGGGAAATAAAAAATATTGGAAGTTTTTTGTTTACTCCTTTTTTTCCCACCGCCAGAGTGGTTTTCGAGAGCTTCTTAAGTGTGTGGTAAGTTGACCACGGAACGAATTTCCACACAGTTCTATAAGCAACAAGTCATACGCAGATTTTGTGTATGCTACGGAGGAGTTGAGAGAGATAAGCACGCGGCAGGAGTTCACTTTCCTGCCTCCCAAAGTAGTCGACCCCATGCTGGAAACACGCCTTTTCGCACAGCGTAAAACTCCTTGCCTTTAGCTTTTAAGCAGCTCTTTTTTTCCCACCGCCTTTTTGTCTATTTTGGTTACACGCGGGGTACGAGCTTTCTTCCAATTTACTGGCAAAAAATGCGGACCGTAAGTTTCCTTTGGGAAGAGGATTGTGTTCGTTCCTCTTCCTTGATTTATGCTAGTTCTGCATCTAACAAGTCCGCAGTTGTACAAGTAGCTGACAAAAGGATGTTGTTCTGCCTTAGCCAAGGCTACATGTGTATTGTTGTAAGGTAGGACACGCTGCACCGCACGTAAAAGCCAAACTTGTAACCGATTGCCAATGCTGGTCAGATCTCGTGGCGTGCTAGAGAACATAACGTTCTCCTGGGAGGTCTTTACTTGGGCTTTTTAGTTAATCGAGCGCTCACCAAAACCGGCATCGTTTGGTAACATATAGAAGTATCAGCCTCCCTCTCATCATCGGAGCCTAACCAGGTTAACATTAATTATAGCTCCTATCTTTCCAGAACGCGCGGTACGTTCATTGCGCCCCTTTTACTCTGGGGATCCTATTAGGGTGAGGAGCAATTTTTGCACAGCATTTCGAAACGCCCAAAAGAGTCCAATTTTCTCCCCTCCTTTTTGGACTGTGGCAGGAAAGCTGGGATCTGGGGATCCGCAATAATTGTCTTATGATAATGCTTCATCACCTTTTGAACCGGCGTGTGCCCATCGTGGGTCGAAAACGGGAGGCTGAGCGAGTGAAACGGACCAGAACTTGACTTCACGCCTTTTCCCATGACTCTGAAATCAGTCTTGACAGCACGGCTTTTTGGAGCTAATACCTTTGGCTAGGGTGTGTTTGAGATTTTTAGTGTGAAGTGTTCGATTTTCGAGGACCTTCGTCAAGTATTATTTTATTTTATTTTGATTTTAGGGGTTTCAAGAGGAGCAGCGACTGTAGGAGGATTCCGTTCGGGGGAGAGCGATGCAAATTGAAAATTGTGGTATGGGGAGAGACGAGATGGCATCTCCTGTAGCGCTAACTTAATTAGAGGGAACAAGATTTGCATTTTCAAACAGGAGCCAGGGATGGAAGTTAACAGAGGGTGGAAAAGCACTGCTTTCCCACCTTCGCTTTTTAACCCTCACTCCCTGATGGGATTGACGATCATGGGAAGTAATGGAGTGTGGTATGGGATTGGGAAATAAGGGGGGTTGTTTTTATTTTGGGTTGAGAAAAAACTTCCCTGACGTTACGCTGACACTTTCCCGAAAGTCTACAACTGGAGTGTTATGACGGTTCTGAACGTGTGAACAGGTTTATGTTTCGGATTGTTTATATTATTTGAAGTAAAGGAAACTGTAGTAAAGTGAAGTAATTTGATATGGTTTGTTTCAGAAAGTGCAGCAGCAAATTAACGCTTGTGCAAAATTGGGCGACGCTTGTGTGCCAGAGTCAATTGCGAAAAGTCGTGCGATGGAAAGTAACGGCTTTTTGTGCCAATGTTGGAGCTCTGGAACACATCAAGGCGCTCCTGAAAACAGAAAAGCCAAAAGGAAGACAAGAGGGAGGTGAAGTGAAAAAAGGAATTTAAATAAGAGCGGAAGACATCCATTAAGTTTGCCGGGGAGAGCACTTGAACAAAACAATAACCCAACCCTGCTTCGTAGTCTCGGCCATTGGTTGGCAAGGATTTAATTGTGGTCAATCTCGGCGGGAACAAGAAGCAAGTGTTGCAGCGTTACTTAAACCAAAAAAGCCCTCAGCTTTTGCCTGCATAAAAGGCTTCTCTGTTGTAGCTGTTTGATGATGGACCCCGTTTTCCATTAGCCAAATTATTAAGGAAGAAATGACGGTCACGAAAGCCAGCGACAAACCTTGAACACGGAAACCAATTATGGAAGGAAGATATATAACTGAGGTGCCTAGGTGCAGCTCTGCTCTGCCATTTGCTCGATGCTTTTAACACAGACGCTTCAGTACCAACAAGAAAAAAAAAGTGACAAAAAACCTACAGACAAACCAACAAGACGAGAAAAGTTGTTAGCAACTGATGCAGCAGCTAAAAGCACTTCTATATATCAAAGCCCCAGCCATGGGGCCCACAGCAGCATGCCAGGAGAAAAACACCACCAAAATCATCCCCTCTGGAAACCGTTTTCATGTCGGATTTTTACAACCGTAAGAATAACCCACGTGTGTGGATCGTATACAGCATGTCTCCCAGTGTTACATTCAGCAGTTCCTAGGACTTGTGGCTGCGTTTGCTTATACCAACAGAAGTGTTTAGCGCCTCATCCCAGTGAGTTTGTTCTTTCGCTTATTGTCAATCCGTTTTTGTGGTTTTAGCGCTACTTGTGTACTAATCCCACACTTATTACTCTGCTATACACGCTGCTCAATAACTCGTCTGGGCTCATTTGCGGTGCTTGTTATATACCAAGCCTTTTGTGTTTTTATTATCACGATTCGGATACGTTTTTAGACTACTTTCCAGACGAAGCCTGCCAAGAAGCTTCAGTTGTACTTCTCAAGACTTGCTCTGGTTTTTCTACCGGAAAAATAACAATAACTAAGGAAGAAAAATAGAAAAAACTGGTTGCTCCGGGGCACTCTTTCGCTCCACGCTTATAGGCTGCAGCTCTGTATCAACTCTTCAACTCGGAATTCTCAACTCGGAGCTGCGTCTTGTATTGATTCCGCGTGTCTCTCTAACCACGGAAAATCCTCTCAGCAAAAAGCAAGAAAGAAGCTCAGCTTCGAGGAGCGCCTGCGGAAACGACATAGTTAGGTCATAGAGCGGGAGTATATACTACACGCAAATATGAATGCCAAACCCTAGCAAAGCTAAGCGGGATTCCGTCTGCGAGCCAGCCTGAAGGAGCATCTCTTCAATCTTTTGCAGTTACATCAACCAATCCCAGCCTGGAGCCCCTTTATCTTTGAACGTGTACCTATTGACCGTTTACTGAGTTTGGATGGTCAAGAGCTACCGACAACCCCAGATCTGCATAAACTGACCAGTCCCCGGAAGGAAGCTTGGCATCCCTTTTGGCGGGAAAAGAAAAACAGTCTTCTACACCCACTTCCCTGTCCCATAGGCGGATTTTGTTTCGGGGCCCCAGGTGCTTTGCTGTTTGCTGGCCTTTTTGCCAGTCGACTTAGACTTCAAAGGGGGGCAGAGAATAATAAAGAAGCCAAAAGCCCTGGCCGGCTCCGTAGCACGCGACACGGTTTTCATCAATGACCATCAGCCTCAGGTGACGCGTCAGCCTGCGAGCCCAATTTATGGAGTTAGAGAAGCATTTTGCCTGAATCCTCAAAGCGAGTTAAAAAAAAAAGGCAGAAAATCCTTTCACACCTATTCCTCCTCAAGGCTTTGGGTTAATTTCCAGCCAAAGAAGATATATTCAATTAAATTCTCTTTACGCAGTGCTCTCCCCGCGGCCAATTGCCGTGACACTCAATTCTTTAGCCTAATGGGCGACCAGTGAGCATCTCTCCCGCCAGTTTTTCCTCGCATTCCCAACCAAATTCCGTCCCCTCACTTCCCTTTCAAAAAACAGTCGAATTACAGTTGGTGGTTACTATTTAATTCGAGAAAGTGGCCCTTTATCTAAACAAACCAGTGCTTTGGCTCAATTAGCAACGAGTTGCGGTATTCGAACAAGTGCCGGCAATCCAGATTGACAAGATGGCTGCCGCTGGCCTAAAGTGTAGTGCTTTCCCTGACTCTTCAGTGCACTGCTGCTAGTACTGTACTAACTTTCTGGTGCCTCATACAACTTCCACGTGTTAATTCATTCCCTTACCCATTCAGCCAACTTTACAGCCCCACGATACCACTACAGCCCATACGATAATCCGACCGTCCTTCAGCTAGTGTCAAGTGAGGAAAACAAGACTTGACGATTCAACAGACCGCGTGTGGAATACGTGTAATCTTTCAACAAACCCCGACACGATGTCTTTCCTAGCCCTGGACTCCTCTGGGTGTTGGCAGGTAAGGAACCTTCTTTTCCATCATGTTCGGACTTGTTTCTTTTCCTCCAAAGGCAAAAAATAAATAAAAAAAACTTTGGGGCACTTTGATGACAAGACTTAATTAAAAAATGGCTAAAAAGGGCTTGACAGTATGACAGACGCCGAACAAGAGTTTCATTTCCTCCAGTCACGTGTCTTTATTGTCGTTTAGAAGGGGGGTCCTCCAAGGAACGCAAATATTGGTACGGCCTTAGGTCAGGTCTCTAGGTTCTCTGAATTAATAATCCAGCGCGTCATCCCTTTCATCTCAAAGACCGAAATCGGCCCTTTTTAGCGACTGAATGTGACTTTGCCCATACGCTGGTACTAAGACATCAAAGTGAAGCCAATTGTTTACTTAGGTTTGGCTGGCAAAACAGAGAGAGCAGCGGGGCAGTATTTGTGCATGCTGTGCTGCAGTAATGCACCTCCACCCCTTGTTTTCAGTTAGGAACTGTGTATCCCCGTTTAGAAACGGTGGTGCTTTTCTCAATTGAAAGGTTCCCTGGAAGAGCAGTTTTCCTGGTTTTGTGGTATCGTGGTGTCTGTATTTGCGCTAAAGCTGCTATGGGTGCTGGTCTTCATGGTTGGGTGACATCCCTAGTCTAATGATGGAACCAAACGCGTGGCGATTTTCTGGCAGAGCAAGCGTGAAAACGAGCCACGCGCTTACTGTTTCATCAAGGGGAGCTTGGATGCTCGGTTTGGTTTGGGGTTACCAAAAGGGTTTTCCCGTGGCCTATGTATCTCAATTTTTTCAAATTATTTTTTTTTTTGACGGAGGATTAACAGTATGAGGACGGATTTTTACGAGGATTATTGGTCAATTTCATCTCTAGAAAGGTAAAGATTATTGCAATGAGGCTGGCAGTTAGGAAACCGTGAGACGCCCAAGTATGAAAGTTTGAGGAGGCTTTGGGAATATACTAATTACTCAGACGAGCCTAAACTGAGGGACTGGCACTTGTCGAGAGAGAGCATTACGTATGCAAATGAAGTTTGGAGGAACAAGCTCGGTTTGAGAGAAGAGCGAGTGGGAAAATAAGTATCTGTTGGTAGCTGCATCTGTAAGCGCGGTCAACAGATTCTCGGGAGGATAATAATCTGAGCAGGCGAGAACTAACGAGGAAGCCTGGGAGGCAAATTGGAACCTGCGTAAGCGAAATGCTGCAAAGTTCTGGCTTTTCCGGTAATTTAAACGAGGTACCCGCTCAGTCCCAATGATCCTTGGACTGTGTGCAATTAATGTGGAGGGTTTTATGTACTTGGAATTTAAATTTTCGCATCTTTCCGTTGCAATATCCGCGCGTGATTTACGGTGGCGAGGCGGGGAGCGTCTTAAGAAAACTGGCTTTTTTTCATTCTTTGGAAATTGCCTATCCGTCTTGATGGTTTAAGCTTGAGCAGTTCGTCTTTTTCCGCGGGCTTAACCAAACATCGTTAACATAATGGATGCGCCTTGATTAGCTCTTGCGAGTTCGACGTTTGCTCTGCGTTCGCTTCGACTTGTGAGGTCCTTCGCTATTATGCCACCACCTTTTCGATTTAGGCCCAGAACGGCCCAACTTTTCGTTTTACAAGCTCTTCAAGTTGCAAGTTTGAGCTTGGGAACCTCGAAACTCGGAGAGTAGCAAGTTTCGGGAACTTTTTTTTCTCCCATCGAATCAAGTTTCTTCGTGAAAGGGAAAAAATATATGAGAGTTTCAAGTTGGCAATAAAGAGATAGGGAGGTGGTTGATTAGCAAGTTTCTGAGGAGGGGGAGAGGGTGCAATAAAAGTGACTCAGAAGGAGTTCCCATATGACCATGATGTGGGAATAATTTGATGATATAAAGTAAAAGGTACAATGCAATAGTAAAGTGGTTCATTAGTTTTCTTTAGGTTTTCTGCGGAGAGGCCCAGAAAGGGAGATTAAGCTTTTTGTGGCTGGCTTTTACTTCCAGTGTAATGAGTTGGATGTGATATGCGGCTGGTTCGGTGGCGTGGAGCACAGTTGGGGGCTGACACTAAAAACTTTGGTTGGGCCGTAGGGTCACCCTTTTGCCACCGCGACTGTATACACGCATTCCTGCACACGTTTTCCGCACCTCCAGCTTTTTATGGGTGCTGGACATTAAAAAAACCCACAAAAAACCGAAAGACTAAAGGTTAAAAGGCTTTGTTCGTCTTTCAAGATGGTCTTGAAACATCTTCGTGGGACTGGATACCAATTTTCTAATAACTTGCTTAAAGTTGACAAAAAGTCTCGTTCGTACACGCACTTGACGAGAAACAAAATGGCGGACAAGGAAAGTCTTTGGTCGTGTGTGTTCTTGGAAGGGATTTTTCCAATGTATTAATTGTTGACATCAAAGAGAAACAAAATGGCGGACAATCCCTTGGAAGGGATCTTGCCGCTTGAAAGGGATCCTGCCAATTTATTAATTGTTGACATAAAAGAGAAACAAAATGGCGGACAAGCCCTTGGAAGGGATCTTGCCAATGTATTCATTGTTGGTGCCAGGATTTCTGGAACGTTTCAGTTGGTGGAGAATGAGGAAAAGGAATCGTTTCGAACTGAGATGTAAAGGTTAAAAGGCCTCTCATATATCGTCATGGTAAATTTAGAGCCTTGACTTCTTTCCTAACTCATTTATAATCGGCGCGCTTCATTAGAAATGGTTGTCCAAAAGTTAGGCATCAAAGCAGTAGGTGGCGAAGGGAATATCCATCAAGAGAGTAGGGAAGTCATCATCAGACCTTGGGGATTGATTTTTTAAATTCAAGTTTTAAAAGCCTAGCTAATGGATTCTTAAAGCTCCTCTCTTTCTCGACGTGCCTTTTACTTATCCATTTAAACTTTAGAAAAAGATTCGGATTTTCATGGCTAAGAATTCCTTTTTTATTCTTTCTAACGCACGAAGATTCTTTCTAGCGCTCTAATTCACCTTTTAACGTTTCTAAGATTAAGTCAATATTCAATTGGGGGAAAATTCTTTTTCTTGTTCATTTGGAACGATGTTTCACTTTTAAATTCCACTTCATAGGCGGCAGCCATTAACAATTGTCTTTTGCGTTCAGGTGTAACAATAAACACAATTAGGCCTGTCAAAAGTGCTTTGGTTTTTCACTCTCTCTGCGGCCGACGAGGATTTTTGATTTACTTTGATGGATTCGTAAGTTGCGTTTTTTAACACTGAAAAATTCCATGCAATTCGGAAAATGGAATCTCAAATCAGCCGAAATTGTTGAACCACAACGCGAAAAGAGCCCCATTGCCTTCGCTTAGTTTTTAACACTTGCCATTTATTCTCATAAAATTAAAACTTTTGGTTTCTTTAGCTTGACCAGAGCGTTTTTTATGTTATTGGGAAAAGCCCCAGACGCATATAAAAAGCAGGAATTTGTTCTAGTGCTATGTATGGCGTGTATTGCAATGGCTGCCGCCTATGTCACGCGATGTATATATAAAAGTAAAACTGTGGGACTTACAACGTACTTAGGAGTATGCTGGGGGAATTTGATGGCCATACTTTATACTGCATAATGCGGTCGTCCCGTCTTTGTGTATATTAAAAGTCGCACTTTAGAAAAAGCATATTTGGCTCTGATCTCCAAGTTGAAGGTTTGTTTATAGCTGGGAAAACATGCAAACTTGAAGGATAAAAAAGGAAGGTATGCTCTTACAAAAATGAGCTGGTTTTTGTTTTAATAGCAAATTGGAACTTTATCAAACTTTCTTGTGCTAAGAGTCTTAGGAATGTTGGAGATTTTTTCTAATCGTTCCTTGACGCTATATATGTAGCGCGTACATCAAGCATGATCCCAAAACAGCTCCCAAACTGCACGCAAGTCTAAATCGACTTTTTTATGAGAGCAAAAGCCTCGTTTGCGGTCTCATATTAAGAGCCATTCTGGTTCCCGCGAACTTTTAAAGCGCCAGCATATTTTTTTTCTTTCTGTTTTACATAATTGGAAAGAACGAAAAGTCCAGTGCGACTTGAATAGGAAACTTTTGAACGAAACAGTATAGGGAAAGAAAAGAAATGGAATTATTTATTCAAACGTGTATTATGTATTTCACTTTGATACACATTGTCTTCCTCCATACGAAATCGCAATATACGAGTATAAAAGAAAGGGGGGGGGAGACTTTTGAAACGCTATTATTGCAATTGTGGTGTTGTTCTGTGCCTTAGCAGAGCTAAAATGATAATTTGCCCGAGCTGTGTTAGGAGTGTTTTGTCCATTGTAATGGAAGTCGTGAGTGCGAGAGCTGTTGAGGCTTCTCTTTTCAACGCCATTTATAGTAAATGACGACATGGAAATTTATGGCACTTTTATAGAACTCGTAGCAAGCACCATTTCATTATCTTTTAAGAGCTTTTTGTGATGGGCTTCTGTCGGACTCGGGGCTGCTTGTGCTGCCATGACCTTTTCGGAAGATTTTTTTCTTTTCCCAGTTTGGAAGGCTCAGTAAGATTCACGACAATTATTATGACAAGGCAAAGCAGTCTGGCTTTAAAGTTACTTCTTATTTACAGAGCCGAGTCAACTCGAGTAGTTAAATATAATTTCGAGTGGAAAATAATTTGAATTTGAATTTCTAATTCAACTCTATTCCTCAATCCGAATCCTGGATTCCTAGGCTCGAATCCTCGATTCCTCGGCTCGAATCCTCGATTCCTCTGCTCGAATCCTCGATTCCTCTATTATAATCCTCGAATCATCGATTCGAGTCTTCGATTCCTCGATTTTTAACCCTCGATTCTAATCCTCAATTTCTTGATTTCTGGATTCTAATAATCGATTCCTCGATTCTAATCCTTGATTCCTCGATTCTAATCCTCAATTCCTCGATTCCTCGGCTCGAATCCTCGATTCCTCCATTATAATCCTCGAATCCTCGTTTCGAATCCTCGATTCCTCGATCGAACACTCAATTTGAATCCACTTTCTAATCGGTGATTCCTCGATTCTAATCCTCGATTCTAATCCTCGATTTCGGGTTTGAGCTACATATAAGTCGAAACCTTACTCATTGGAAATGGTGTGGTAAAAAATTCGAAAAATGAAAAAAAAAAGAATTTCGTGCCTTCCAAGTTTTGATCATTGGCTTCCGGGTTCGGGACATAATTCTTCCCTTTCCTTGTAAGCAAATTCTTGATCAAATGATTCAAACTTGCGGGAAAGCAATCGAAATTCTGAAGATAGTTAATAATAAAAAATGATCTAAAAAAAATGGATATCTCGCGCCTCTAGTTTCATAATTGCTCTCAATTCCGAGGTAAATTGCTGCCTTTTTTATAGAAACAGGAAATTTTCCCACTTTTTTTTTTCTTTTTTCCATTGAGAAATTCCCAGGATGTGGGTCAAAATGTCAGAGATGGAATGTGGCGACTTCAACTATCATTTTTGGTTAACTCCCCCCCTTTTGCTGTATGCAATGAGTACGTACAGAGAGTTTTTGTGAAAACGGTGGGGAAGAATATAGACTCGGATGGATCAGCGTTACACAACCTGAGCCAGTAAACGATGATGGATGAATTGGAGTAGTTCTAGAACGCCCGCTGCATGGTCCTCATTTTGGAAGCCTCTTGAAAAGCTGGTGGCTTTAGCTTTTGTGCTGCTGGTAACCCAAATTGGGGAGGTTATTGAAGGATTATACATCATGTAAGGCCAGAGATTTCTATAAGATCGATGTGTACCTCTCTTTTGCCTCTTTCACTCTCTCTCTCTCTCTTTCTTTTTGAGTTTGGGATTTGAGTTTGGGATCTAACAAGTCTCGCCGTTATCTTTTCGGACGGCCCAGGTTTCGCATCGGGAGCTATATAGGAAGCCGTGATACGCGGGAGCTCTTGCTTAACTGTTTTGCATCCAATTCGGTATTCCCAAACTGCTTCCAGTACCCATGATCTATCTCTGCTGCGGGGCTCGCTTCCCCCTCCAACATAATTATACCTTAGCGAAACTCAAGCTCCACCGAACCTGCGATGATATGACTATCGGTTGATTTCAACCCAACAGCTTTTGAGTAATGGCGATCAGGAATTGCAACCTTGGAATTTGGCACCCAAAGAAGCCGCTCTGACTTCCTCGCTTCTTCCCCCTTGTTGCTTTACAATACATTTTTTTTCGACTTGGCTCATCGCTGATAACATTCTCAACTTTTTTCTATTTTTCGAATAATTGACCTTTACCGCATCTTGTTCAATTTCAGAAAAATCCTCTACTTTTATTTCATTTAAGACAATTCTTTATTTCCTTGTAAGAAATTTAACAAATACCTACTTTTCTTTCGTTACAGAAAAATCTTCATTTAATTTTGTTTCATTTAAGAATAATTACCTACTTTTCTTGCGTTAAGAAATCATTTAAGAAAAGCCTTTCGTTACATTTAAATTTACGAAAAATTTAAAAATTTAGTTCCATTTAAGAAGCTGTTTATTTGACTTTATGATTTAAGAAAAATTTAAGAAAAACCATCTACTTTTGTTTCATTTAAGACAATTCTCTGACTCTGATTTCCTTGTAATAAATTTAGGAAAATATCTACTTTTCTTTCGTTACAGAAAAATCTTCATTTAATTGTGTTCCAAGATGTTTTTAATGAATTTTGTTTAATTTAAGAATAACTACCTAATTTTCTTTCGTTAAGAAATCGTTTAAAGTCTTTCATTACATTTAAATTTACGAAAATTTTTAAAATTTTGTTCCATTTAAGACAGTTTTTAATTAATTTGGTTTGATTTAAGAATAATTGCCTAATTTTCTTTCCTTAAGAAATCCTTTTAGAAAAGTCTTTCCTTATATTTAAAATTAAAAAAAGTTACAATTTTGTTCAATTTAAGAAGCTATTTGGCTTTATTTTTTCATAATAAAAGTCCAAATCTCGCAAGAAGAATTTCGTGTTCGGTTGAATGCATCATTAGCACTTTGAAGGGGATCATTGCGAGTTTTATCTTTTTTTTTAGAGCCTTTACACGTCATGTTCTGGAAAATCGTAAGATGTTTCCAATGCGTGTGCGCTACACGACGTTTATGACAAATAATGCGAGCATGGGCGCGGTAAACGCATGCAGGCGAATGCGCAGCGCTGATGATGGTAAAGTCTCAGCTTATCAGGACTCAGCATCTTGTTCTCACTAATAGCGTAGATAGGGGTCCCCCAGCCTCGAAAGTCGAAAGCTTTTTTCCCTGAACGTTCTTCCATGGCAATTGCGTCATACCGTTAAGATCTATTTAACAATCGAGTGAAAAGGAAGCAAAATGGGTGATGAGGAGAAAAAGACCCGACGAAGTAAAGGGCGAGGTCTTTGGGTCCGGGGTATACTTAAAAAGTAAACGCTTCTTGCACCTGTCTTGAGGGGAAAACGTTTGTTGTCGGACGCAGACAAGCGGGTGGAAAGAGTGTTCCTCAGACGCATGAAAACAAGGGCTGTTTGGCTTTTTCTCAGAGCTTCACAAATATGCAAAGTGGGGAATTGACATGCGAGTTTTCCATCAAGTATTCAAACTTATCTTTTACCTGAATACCCGGTTCAAATGGAGGAAACCATGGTCTTCAGTGGGTTCATTCCTTTTTATTTTTTTTTATTTTGGCTGTTTGCTCCTATCTGAAATGGGATTTTGTTCCAAGACTTTTTATTTAGTATGAGCGAGTAGGCAGTTTTTTGTCGCAGAACAAAATATGCGTTGGATTAAAAAGCGAAAAATAAAATAAAAATAAACTTGTGAAGCTATTTGAAAGCCACGCCTACTGTGGCTCGCGATTGGGCGGATCCCAGCTCCTGGGATTTGCATTTCCATAAAAGCTGGTTGAAACCCGATATTATTATTAATTGAGAAATTAGAAACAAAAAGCCATGATTTATAGCGTTAGTTTCAATTTTTTATTATGTACTTTTTTAGTTTCCTACTTTTCTTACACGTAATGAATCTTATTCTTCTGTCTGATTGAAGGGAATTTTTTACATAGCGGAACGTAATTTGCATTTATGTATATTGTAATTAACTTGTAGTACGTTTTTACCTTCGTTTTTTCGTCAAGTCGTTAATTTTGTTGGAGGAATTCTTGCTAAGATTGGTAGCGAAAGAGGGCGTCGTGTAAATGGCGCTGGGGAGCGGATTCAAAGTTTGGCTGGTCTCAAGCTTCTCGAGTTTTAATGAGACTAATGAGACAGAAGTTCTTGTTGCGTCAAGGGCCAATTGGGGCTGATCATGTGGCGTAAGAGCAAATAGAAGGGTCATTAGAAGCGTGTGTGTATGTGCCTGGGTGCTGGGACTCCTGCGCTCTTAATGGGGGGCTAATTAAGGGAAGCCAACTATTAGAACGTTACCTTGACTCTCCCCAGCCACTTGAGTCCAGACCCCCACTCGGCTGGCTCAACAATATATGTGTGTGTGCAGCGTACTCGACTTTTCATAAACTCCACGTACCCCGCTTTCTTCCACCCCGCCCCCTTCACTTCACATCCATCAGCCTGCCCATTCCCTAAGATACCCCGCGAACACACTACTTTATGTAGTGTATATAAAAACTGCAGTCAACTTTGAAGAGGTCGTTAGGTGACCCTGCAGGAGATCGTAGTTCAAGTCCACGCCCCTTTTCAATGAAAATTAGGTCTGTCGTCCCATTTTCGACCGATTTGGAGTCCTGGCAGAACGGTATAGAAGAACCTCCAAGTCTCGCCAAAACCGAAGGTCGTTGTTGTCCAATTAGTCTTAGGAAGATGTGCGATGGGAATTGTTGGAGGTTTGGGACAGAAATATAAATAAAAGTGTCCGGTCCCGAAAGCTTATACTTACCCTTCATTTTTCAAACGTTTTAAAGGTAAAGTTTGGAGATTTCGGGGGGCTGGTTCTTGGGGAGGAAGATATTACTACAGGTGATTTATGGACGCATTCCGCTCTGTTGGTCAGGCTATTGTTGCCTACTTTGGGGGTTCTGCTCGCTTGCCGCCGTGTACTGTCCACGTCACAAGATTTCGTTTTTCTGGTCTCGGATGTTGCTATGTTTGCCACAAGATTTTCGAGAAGCTTGACTAATGACTAAATGACGTTGTGGGAGAAAAAGAGGAAGGTGTAGAACCTGGGACCCACGTCCACTTCGAAACCTTGTTATTCAAACCCCAATCTTCATTCCGCTGTATTACTCTAAGACATCGTTAACAGTGAAGTTCTAGACGTTTTTCCTCTTTTTTTAAAAAAAATATTTTTATTTTTCTCCTTCCCCTGCATTACTCTATAGACGTCGTTAAGTATAGACAATTGTCGGCGGAATAATGAAGTTATAGACGTTGGTCACTCGTTTTGACTCTTTTTTTTCTACTTATTGTAAGGTATTTTTTTTCTCTGAAGTAGAAGACAAGCCGGACTATGAATTCGGAGCTGAAATTGAGTGTTTTGGGGGCCATAAGTCTTGATCCCGAGTCCGACTGTCACCGTAGACGCTCATTTAAGGGGCGTGAGGGAGCAGCGTGTCGTATTGGCGCAGCGTGGTAAATGAGGAAAGAAAAGCTGTGTCACTTTGGGTTGACTACGGTCTGAATAAAGGCGAAAACAACGTCCTTTTAGTGGGGAAACAAGCTGGAATTCGATCCAAATCAGGGATCAAGCTCCAGTTCCCAGATTGAGTGACGGTTCTTTTTTATTTATTTTTTTGGAAGAGGGGGGTAGATATATATCGGATGGTGTGTAACTTTTCGCGTGCAGATCAGAAAGGGGAAGTAGGGCATGTTTCTTTGCGGAGATAGATCGCTGTAAGCCGCTAATGCAACGTAATGGATGAACATGGTTCACCCTGTGGCACATGTCGCTGCCATAAGGGGGGATTGAACGGCGAACTGACAGCATTGCATTGCGAGGTGGGAGGGGGAGCAGAGTGATTCAACTCTTTATTAAGCCCCGGTTTTAATTGCTTTCAATAAGCCCTGAACATGGTGCCCAGTTGAGTAAACAAGGTAGCAACTTTCCCTGCTTCCCTCCGTTTGGGCAGTTTGTTTGCCATGCAGATCAAGGCAAAGGGTAAAAGCAAGAGCGCGATTAAATGTGTGTCTCTGTTTCTAAATCGTGAAGAAGGTTAAAGAGGAAGATTAAGCGGGAGGGAAACCAAATGGGCGTGGCATGGGGCCAAAGAAGTTGGAAGTGTTGAAGCTGATGGTGATGAAGGGGATTTGGGGGGGGGAAAACGTTTTAGGTCTCATCTCCCTTTCAAAACACCATTAAGGTTGAGACAATAATTATACATTGGCAAGCAATTAGCATGTTGTTGGAGAAGTTTTAAAGACTCGGGGGTTTCCTCCAAGATCCTGCAAGAGGGAGAATGGTGGAGCTTGAAAACCCCCTAGACGTGCTTACGACTTTACCGCACTAAACAGATGAAGAAAACCTCAGCGAAAGATAATATCACCTCGTAATTTTTTTTTTTTTAATTTTAATAGAAAGATTTGGCGTTCATTTTTTCCGAGGAAAAAAGGGGAAAAGGTTCACTGGGACCGAAAAAATCGTTTTCCCAGGGTTTTATGAGAGGAAGTTTTCTATGATATTCTACTTCTATATAGTAAAAAAACATGAAATGTTATGTTCTGGGACAGGGAAACTGGAACTAAGGTTTAAGACCCGTGTTTCTATTTTAGTTCATTTTTTTGTGTATTCTTTTGGCAAAGTTGGAGCACTAAACGGATTTTTTGTGCTCAGTACAGTTTTTTGGGGGAAGGGAGAATTTTTTAAATTATTTTTTTACAAATTTTTTTTTGGGGGGGAGGACTTTGAGACGGCGAAGAACTGCATGAGTAATTAGAGGTCAAGTTGATTATAGTAGTAAGCTGCCCTCGACTTTTTGGCGTCGCTCCATGGGCGCGCATTATTTCGTATAGGAAAAAGACAACAAGTGAATAAAACGTTTGGAGGTCTTTTTCTATTCCCGAATGGCAATTTGCAGTAAAAACAAGCGAAAGGGACCACTTGGCAGGGGGCATTAAAGTTAAAAAGGTAGAAGATGAGTTTGACCTCGCATTGAAGCCATAATTTCGCACGTTTTGCCCGAGTCACATCGCGAGGATGGGTTTCGCGGTTCCATTATGCAAATGAGTAGAACTTATTCTTATTTCACCATTTCACCCTCAACCCAGCTTCCTGTTTACCGCTAGGGCTCATCCACCATCTCTGACTTTTTTTCCCGCCCAAATAATTTCAACATTTAATTTTCGAATCATTTTCGACTTGATTTGTTTCATTAAAAAAATGCCATTGGAGTTCAGATTTAGTTTTTCAATGTTTCAAGGACTGGTGAAGGTTGCTGACAGGTGTTTTTGATAAACTCGGTGCGAATTTTTGAAGAGGGCGTTTTCACACTTGAATGCTCAGTGCGCATGTCAACGCCAACAGTGAATTGCTATAGATTGGGACTTTTACGAGTTGTTGTCTGGCGCTAAAGGTATGAGGGAAAAGAGAGCCCCGCGCATGTAGGGAATAATCGGCCTCGCTGAAGGATCCACAATCTGGCCCTGGGTAATAATGACGCTGGCATATCAGTCATGGAGCTGTTGCTTTTACCTTAACTTTTAGGCGAGTATGTCCCCTGGAGGGAAACTAGATCTTCGTAATCTGCTTCCCTCAAAATGCGCACAGAAATTCTTCGAGTCAACGGCTGACGAGGATTGGTGCTATGGTGCTACGAACTATGGAAACTATGATGGACGCTTTTGGGGGGATTTCAGCAGGGGGTCTGTTGGTCGGTATTTAAAATGAGGGCTTCCTTGTTGATAAATCACGTGGTGATTTGGTCGCCTTTTCTCTTGAAGCAACATGCAATAATTGTGTCATAGATCCATTCGTTGAGTAGAATTTCAAAAGATGGCGCTTTTTCAATGTTAAGTCAAAGGTGGTTGGAGATGCGTAGAGAATTTGGCAATTCAGAAACTTCCTTTTTCGGTTAGAGAACGGTGGAAGGACCCCCTTTAGTGCAGAACTTCTTCCTTGTTATTTTTTTAGTTATTTTTTGTTTTTGGGGGGTGGGTGATGCAAAAAAATTAAGACGCCAGAGACAAATGTCGCCGAAAACATTCGCTTGGATGTCCGCTACGCATTAGAGAGCCATGAATCAAGCAGGGAAAGGGGGACGAGAACTTCTTGGCGGAAAATGGCGGCAACGGCATGGAGAAAAGAGAACTATAGAGCCATAAGTGTAGCACACTTATGCCCAAAAAGTATTTTCCATTGAGGCAAGGGAAATTAGGCTGCTGTCAAGAGATATTTATGGTCCATAACGTGGCTTTTTACAGGTTGAAGAATGCTTCTCCTTTTTTGTACACCTGTAAGACTTCCAAGCATTTCCCTTATGGACTTTTTTTTTTTTTTTTTTAAACCACATTGAGAAATTGCAAAACAAGGCATTTACCAGGAATAAAAAACGGTGGCTATACTTGGATTATTTATAGCGAAATAAAGAAAATTGTCTTCTTTTTTTGGAAAGGAGAAACTGAAACGAAAACAAAAACTCCCAAATGAGAGGTAATTATATTTCTAGCGAGCGAAAAAGCTTTAGGAAGAGTTAAGGTTGTTTTGCTTGCGAAAGCGAGTTTCCTATTGTGTGGCTCCCGACTATTGTTTGGGGCAGTAGCTTTGTTCCACGACTCTCCGGATCCATGCGATGGAAATAAGAAAGTTGCCAGAGAGAAGCCGAACCTGGTATTAACTATAGTACGTGCTGCATTGATTAAGCTAAAGTAATGCGACCAAGCCCCCAAAGGAAGGGATTTTCCTCCAGATTAAAGCGAATAAAAAATGGGTTGGTGAAAATAATGTGTACCCAACTTTTTCCTCAGGAACAGTGTTATATTTGAAAATTATTTGAAAATGGATAGAGTTAAAACAAAGCTTTTTTATCGGTCGATGGAGGCGCAGTATGTTAATTCGGGGAGATAGCTAGCAAGAGGGAGTGTAAGAAATTCTCGGAAAGTTTTATGTATTTATGAAGGAGTTTGGTTTCAAGTTGAGTCCCAAAGTTTATACAACCGTGAAAAAACGCTCAGATCCAAAGTTGAGATCTTGGGGCAACAGGAGCTCTCCGACTTTTATATTACAGATCCACATGTCGCGCAACTTTAAAGACGGGGAAGATATTTTTTAAAATTTTTATTATTATTGTTATTTATTTTCTGGCTGTGCTCATTCTGGATACGCTGGCTATTTCCCCTTGTGATAACCAAAGAACCTGTTTTCGGCGGGGATGCTAAGGTGATGATTAGAAGAGATTGTTTTCCACACAGCAGCACAAGTTCCAGGGATATATAGGAAGCTTTTTCGGAGACTGGAAACAAACTCGATGGATAGATAGATAGATATTCTCGGGCCATAGGCGAAATGAGAGACTCGGGGATGTTGACCGTACAACATAATAGCAGGGTCATTATCAAGAGCCACCGTAATACCTCCCTTTTGCGTATACACAACACTTCCTCAGGGCTTCCGTATAGATCGAATCCTTTTCTTTTTGCTTTTTACCTTTGCATTACTGCCCTGGCACTGGCAATTGCTCCGGTCCCCTCTTGTCTGTCAACAACCAGAAGCCTTCGATTTTTTTTTCTTGGCGTTTACCACTCATCATCACCACCACCCCGGCATATCTCAGCCACCGCTTAAGGACAAAAAGGAAATATTTTTAGAAAAAATAATTGAAAATAAAATTGAAATACTTTCTTGAGATATATTCTGAACGACGCAAAAACTCGTTAATGAGAGCACCACACCGCTGGACCCCAAAATTTCTTGCCCGCTATCATAAACCACTGCATTCCTCACAAAATATTGGGAAAGGCTAAAAAGGATATCTCGAACCTTTTCTTATTGATTTTTTTAGACAGCGTTTTTAGTACCGGTAGTCCTGATTTTTAGTACCGATAGTCCAGCCGTTCGGGCTTAATGGACTGGCATATTTTTTTATTTTTAAAAAATAAAAATAACTGTTGGATTTTTTTCCAACCTACTTCACGAACAACAAAAATGGTTTTCAAGTATTCAAGATGGTTTAAAGAAATGGCCTTTTTAAAGTTTTTTTTCTTACAATTGGGGCTATTATTGTTCTGGGGATTTTTGCGTTGGGTTCCAACGTCCGCGGTTGGAAATTCTCATTATCCCATGCGGTGAACCCAATCTTTTTTTTTTCAAATATATAAATATATTGTTTGTTACCTTTTTTCGATACTCCCATGTGTGCTGTTACGAAAGTGGTGCATGGGAGAGCGCAAATGAGTTGAGGTCAGGAAAAATAATATCGCCACGCCATATTCTTCTTCTGTAAAAGTGTTTGGGACTGTGGGGTGTCTTTTTGGTGGGGCTATTGTTGACTCGGATTATTATCAAAAGATAAAAGAAAAAGGTCCTTATTGTCTCTTCTTTTGTATTAGAAAAGCTTAAGAGTTTAAGGGGTTTAACATTTAACGTCGGACTGGAAAGCGTTGATAGGCTCACAGTACTATTTGAATTGGTATCTTGGAAGTATCTTGGTCGTTTTAAGCAAGTTTTGAAAAGCTCGAGTTTGGTATTGTTGAGGGATGTGACGGTGTTTTGAAGGCATGAAACAAAAAACGCATTTGGTGGTCCTAACAATACTTTTTCAAAGAAAGTAAGAACCCGGTTTGTAGCCGATTTTGAACGACACAATGTTGTTCAGTTATGGTCATTGTGAAGATTCATAATACAAAAAAGCAAAACCTCCTAAGAGGATTTTTATGGCTAATAAGAATTGCTTCCTCATCATGGGCAAGGCAAGGGGGCGGTCGACATTAAGGCTACTTAAACTCGGTAATTATGCTGTGGGTCGAATTTATTTTTTATTTTTTATTTTTAACGAAGAGCTTCGATTTGAACAGTGAATATGGTCGCACACCAACTACAAACCCCCCTATGAAAATTTGGGGTCCCAGCAGGAAATACTGTTCGTGGATATAAAAAAATAAAATTGAGAGTTTGGGAAATGAAAAAAAAAAGAAAAGAAAAAGAAGGTCAATGTCGAGTTCAGGAGCAGTTACTTGAATTTATGGTGATTGCCTCTTTGGGTTTTTGGACTCGGTGAAGTCCGTGATGGAGCCCGCACAAACTCTTATGGGCACCTCCCGCGTGAATTCTCCTTCACGAAAATTCTTTGCCACATGCCATTAGTTTTGAAGAAGCTCTCTCGTGGTAACGCTGGTCAGATTTAAAGGAGTTTTGGAGCGTATTTTTTGTTTTGAAAAAAGGAAAAAATTGATAAGAAAAAGGAAATGGAGAAGAGTAAAGTGGGTAAAGGAAGAGCGCAGTTGGTGGCCCCTCCCTTCGCTGCATTGGACATTTATTTAGACAAGTCATCGGGGAAGCTTATTAGGCAAATCAGCATGTGGTTTTATGACCATAAATTGCTGCGTTCATGACTCTAGGCTGCCGTTATGTAATGTGCGGTTATGCTCCAGCGACTGCAAAGACGCGCATGAGCCTTCTTTGCAATGCTTTGACCAAAATTATGGTGCTACAGCTCTGCTCTCGACTTTTACTTCAACTCCGCACCGCAGTAGCAGGAATATAAAAGGATTTTTAATTTTTTTTTAAATTCAAAAGTTGATTAGGACTTGCGTACAGGACTAAAGCGATGAAAGGAGTCTTTGGCTAGTGTGTGAGTTTTATACGTTCCTTGCGAATTTCCCCTTCTTGTTAGATGGGCTTCTGGACATGCTTAGTAGAGCAAGACCCAAGAGGCGCGTGTGGCGCAATGAAATCTCGCGTAAAACCGAACCGATGATGTGCTTACTGAGCTCTGAAAATCAGCTTTACCTTGTGGCTTTTCCATTTAGTCAAGGAACAGTGAATTCCTGAAACGGGTTGGTCTATAAGGGTCATTTTACTATCTTTTCACATAGAACTTTCGCCCTTATGCAAAACCTCGCTTTCATAAACGGACTTTCGTTTGAAGTTAAGATCTTTTACAATTAAATAAAATTTCTAGATCTAGCTTACCGGTTAAATTTTTGGCTATAAAATTGCACTGTACGGGATTTTTTACTTACTTGGTGCATAAGAGTCATTTTGCTATCTTTTTGTATACGAATGTCGCCCTATGGAAAGTCCCGCATTCATAGCATTCGAACGGACTTTCGTTTCAAGTTAAAAATCCTTTTACCATTAAAGAAACTTCCAGGATCTGGCTTGCAGGTTAAAAAGAATGATCAAAGTGAAATACGTGATTCTTAAACTTACTTGGTACATAAGGGTCATTTTGCTATCTTTGTACATGGGATTTCCGCCCTTATGCAAAGTCCCGCTTCCGTAAGGGGACTTTCGTTTCAAGTTAAAATTCCTTCTCAAATTAAAGAAAGCCTCTAGATTTGCCCTCGGTAAAGCTCTGCGTTCCTAAGTGGACTTCTGTTTAAAGCCAACATTCTTTAAAAAATAAAATGAAGAAACTCACTGGGTCTGGTTTACAATTTTATAAACTATCGAAATCTAAAACATAAGTAGGTTTTTAAAAAATACGAGCCCCTTGTTGTGAAGGTTCTTTGTTGGTCTTTTGAAGGTTTTGAAGAACGACGAAAAGCGGTCTTCTCAGTTTGACGCTGGGGATGTTTCTCCATCCCTTAAGTCTGAGCAGCTCCCAAGTAATATAGAAATTAAAGGGATCTGGGGTTGGGGTAGGAATATTCGTTTTTCCTTCATCTGCCTTTTCTGGCCTGTGTTGTGGTGCGCCTGCTAAATAAATGGCCCACACGAGGCAATTCGTTTTAAATGTATTAAGTGCGCTGCTTCGCAGAATGGTTAGTAAAGCTGCAGGGAATGGTACATATATATATGAGAGAGGTTCTTCTTATCTTGTATTGGTAGCTGATGGTAGTTAGTCAGTAGGTTTGAAGTGTTGGAACAAGAAGTGAAGAGGGGAGAGAAAGATACGCGGAATATTAGTCTTTTGAGGAAAGGGAAAAAGGTCTCTGGAAGGAAAGTGACACATTGGAAAAGACAAATCGGCCGCAGGTTAGTTGCTTCACCTCTATTATCCTTGGAAGGTGGGCAAGAGAAGAGCCAGATAGGAGAAAAAGGTTTACTAGTTACTTACTATATACTATATGGGTAATCTTGACAAGTTTTTCCGGGGGATTGTGTATAGTTCCTTCTCCTGTTAGACACGACTGGTACGAATTGGTTCTCTCACGTATAGTACCATCTTCTTCGGATTTCGGTTCCTGGAAGGGAAGGAATTTCGTTGTTAATATTGGGCAAGTTTTATGTACCGCACGGATTTCTGAATTTTGGGGTCTGTTGATGACGGTGATGATGAGAGGTTGCGGTCAATTTCTTCGGCTTCGGAGAGGATGTGGTCAAATACCCCCAAAGTACCAAGAGAAAGAGAGAGGGAAAGAGGTTTTGGGGTGGCAGTATAGTGAATCATAAGGACCATTTGGGCGTGCAAATAGAGAACCAGGTTCACTTTATTGGCGCGTCTTTTATTTCATTCGATCTTACTCGGACTTGTCCAGCGAGTGGTGTTCCAGCACCCTGCGTGACTATTAGATTGTTAAATTGGAGTACGTGATATGGTTTAAAGTCCCAGGAGTTTGGAAGGTTGAGAACCGGTTCGCCAGAAATTTATAAGCGTAGTGCACTTTCCTAGACTGGAGAAGATTATTTAACTTGAAGCTTTTTATGCCTTGTGTGTAATGGAAGTCTCGATTCGACCCCATCCATCACGAGGTGAGGGACACTCGAATTCAAGCTTTAAAAAAAATAGGTAGATAAAAGCATTAACTCGTAGCGTATAGGAACACCGAACGATAGCCAGAGCGGAAATGGTCGGTCGTAATTAGGACCGCGGGAGCAGAGGAATTCGTCGTTTGGTCTTAAAAGTTTGGGAACTTTTATTTTTTTCAACGGGAAGGCGTGAATAAATGATTAATTTTAAAGCCAATTTTCCTCCAAAAACCAAATCATTTGGTCTGAAACTTCTTTAACTTTGAAATGTTACTGTAGCTCACGTTGATCCTCGATTCTATCGAAACTCTGTCGTCAATTCCAGCAATATTATTACTTCGACTTTAGCAAGGTATTTCCAGCCAGACTGTTATTTGAATGTCGAATGAACTCTAATTAAACTATACAAAATTTCAAATCAACTGAATTGTATTGAATCTTCGACTTTAAATCGATTTTTTTTAGATAGAAGGTTTTTTTCAAGCCATATTATTATTTAGTGTTATTTAGTTATTAGTGTCGAGTGAACTCTAATTAAACTATTGAAAATTTCAAATCGACTGAATTCGATTGAATCTTAGACTTTAAATCGATATTTTTTAGATAGAAGGGTTTTTTTCAAGCCAGACTGTTATTTAGTGTCGACTGTCGAGTGAACTGCAATTAAACTATCGAAAATTTCAAATCGACTGAATTCTATTGAATCTTAAAGACTATATATCGATTTTTTATAGATTATTTAAGAATTTCAATCGAGCAATCGGAAAGTTTCAGGTTGAGAATATTTTAAAAGCACAAAAAGCACCGGTTTGGGAACTTGATATTATTCTGGAGCAATTCAAGTTGCAGCGCATGTAAAAGAAGTACGAATATAAGGACGCCCTGAAGGATCCCATGCGGCTTCATTAGTGTTTTGTGTTAGCACTTGACGTGTTGTGGTGAAGCCTTTTTCCTCTTTGAGTATACATACAGACTGTGCATACCAGCACACGAGGAGAAATAATATGACTGCTTCACATGCAAGCTAGAACAACACTTGGTTTCTCCCTCTTTCGTTCTTTTTCTTTTATTTTTTTAAATTTTTTTTTGGGGGGGGGGCAACTCTTGTGTGCTGGTTTTTTATCATTTATTTATTCTTTTTACCGTTCGTGTTTTTTTAATTTGGGAAAGAGATGGGGATGGCACGAAACAAAAGTCCTTCGCGCGTTTTTGGTTTTAACCACTTGTTGTTAGGTATATCTCCTAAAGAGCGTTCCTTTTCTTATTTTAATTTGAATATTTTTTTTTCACGTGCATATATCGCTCCGCGCTCGAGAAAAGAAACTGTCCTCATAACATGGGGGCTCTTCTCTCTTTTGATAGCCAAATAAATCAAAAACCCATTCCGCTTTAGAAGGCAGCGTGCAAAATACAGGGTTGGGCTATGCTTGGGAATATTTGGTTTCGTTCCGTGGACGATGCGCATTGTTCTCCGCGTGCTCTCAACTTGCTCCCTTATCCACTTTAGTTTACTTTTATTTTTTCACCAAGATGCGGGAAGACAAGACAAGCTTGAGTGTATGCGAGGTCTTCTTGTCGCTATGCTCTTAGCGATTAAAACATGCACCAAGAAGTTTAATTAGTCATCATTGCATGTGTAGAAGAAATGGATTAAATTGGGGTTTTAGCTGGAATCCCAATGGCTGATATTCGTGGTATTGATCTAGTTGCAACCAGGGGCGAAATCTTGCCGAGATAAAGCACGGTTTGGCTCTTGAAACTTTTTTTGGGATTCTTTTCTATTTTATTTGTTTTCATATAATCGGAGATGTGGAAAAGCAAAGTTTCTAAAAGAGTCTTCCTCTTGAGAAGGAATTTAAAAAAGAGAAAAGGAAAATAAAGGAAAGAAGAGAAAGATCCAAGGATCTCCAATGGATGGCTATTTTTCCTCAGTCTTCCACTGTAAGCGCGAGTGAGACGAGCACTGTAATCAAGGATTGTACACGAATAATTGCAGGTCTGTCGTCCATTGCATCGGGAGCCGAGGCCCCTACTCTGTCTCTGCCTTAATTGATACCGTTGTCCGTTGGTTGTTTGGGCCGGCAACGGCATGGAGCGGCAAGGCGAGTTTTCAGTAATGGCATTCTTGCCCGCAAAAGGGCAAAAACAAAACTTTCGTGCGCAGATGATTACCTATCACTACTACACAGCAGTCATAGTCAGACTTTAAAGCCAAGACCTCTTATACTATCATGATTTTTCACGTTAATTGCAAGTTGCGTCCTTTTTCAACCACGCTCTTCTGATTTCACCAATTTGCTGCAGTTATAATCTTTCTTTTTCTTACCAAAAGCAACAAAAAACTCCCCAAATCGTCAAAGAAAATAAGATTTTTCAAAGAGTTTGTCTATTTGAAATTTCCATTTAATTCCTTGCATTTATTTCCACATGTTCACATACTTTGGCGTACCATAAACCTGTTACCTATTTCTTCAATTCAAACCAAACCAAACTTAAAAAATTAAAAGTAAATAGTTTAGATCGTTCAGAGCTTATAGCACTCATATTAATCTAATTCCAGACTGAAAATAAGATTTTTCAAAGAATTTGTCTATTTGAAATTTCAAGTTAAATCCTTGCATTTATTTCCATGAGTTCACATACCTTTGCGTACAAAAAACCTGTTAGCTATTTCTTCAATTAACAACAAATGAAAACTAAAAATAAAAAATAGACAGTTTAGATCGTTCAGAGCTTCGTCGGGTGACATTGATAGCGCATATATTTATCTAATTTCAGGGTGAAAATAAGATTTTCCAAATGTCTATTTAAAATTTCAATTTAAATCCTTGCCTTGCTTTTCGTGTTCGCATACTTTTGCGACAAACCGGCTAGCTATATGCTCCCTTAAAACCAGCAATAAAAATAAGAAAGATATATTTTAGACCGTTCAGAGCTTCGTCGGGTGACATTGATAGCGCATATATTTATCTCATTTCAGAGTGAAAATAAGATGTTCCAAAGTATTTGGCCATTTAAAATTTCAATTGAAATCCTTGCCTTGCTTTTCATGTTCCCATACTTTTGCGAACAAACCTTTTAGCTATTTGTACCCTTAAAACCAGAAATAAAAAATAAGCAAGAACTAGTTTAGATCGTTCAGAGCTTCGTCGGGTGACTTTTATGGCGCACATACATTTACTTAATTTCCGAGTCCCGACGAAGGAGACAAGGAGACAGTTTGGGGAAGTCATGCTTGTCTCGCATTCTCTGTTTAATTAGGCGTAGAGATTATGATACGGGAGCATTTTAGAATGCCAATTTTCGTTCCGCTGAATGTCACTTTGGCACTTTGGCTCCCCCCTTACCTCCAATAGCGCCATCAGCAACGTAAAAGCAGCGCTGGACGGTCCCATCGCGTGCTGCCATTCATTCCTTTGGCTGGCGTGGGCTGATACGCAGCAGCACCATCTTCTCCGAAGGATCATCTCGGCGATTGCATTTTTGCCCAAGCAATATACACTTCTTAATAGCTGCCTTTGTGTTTCCTTCATCTTTTTACACGAGCCTTAGGATTCTTTCAGAAATGTACGTCAACGCCAGCGAATATTCCGCTGAACACGGGGAGGAATTCTCGTATTTATACAGGAATGGATCCGGGCTTTCGGTCCGGAACGGGTTTTTCTTCAGAGTTTTAGCATTTGACATGACATGCAATTTTCAGAGAAGAAATGCGCCTCGCTTGTCGGTTGTCACTCAAACCTTTTTGAAGCTCCCAAAAACTCTTCGGCAATATATATACACACATACATACATATATTCAGCCGACAAGCCGAGAAGAAGAAGAAGATGGACAGGTCTCGGAATTTCCTTACTTTGACCTGATCTCCTGTATCACCAGCCCGGACGGGTCCACAACTGGTGATTTCGATGCGCTAGCCAAAGAACCCCCCAATCTTTTCCTGTTCTTTTACCTCCTTTACATGACACCTGAGTGTTGAAAAACCTATGGTTCCTCCCTATACCGCGGTACACTGCGGAGGAACGCAGCAGCTCCAACAGCAGCCACCAGCAGATCCTCTTCTGTTACGTAGTAATCCCCAGAAGTAGACAAGTCCGACCGAAATATTTCGAAGAGAGAGTGGCTCAGAAAAAGGTGAAATTTTGGTTCAGATCCTGGACATGTCGGACGTTTTTCTTGTTATAAACCTGCAACTTGGACCAAACACAATCCGACGATTTTGTCAAAGGACTGTCAAAGGAAATTTTCGGTGGGCATTTATCACCCACGAGCTTTTCCTAAGACCGTCCCATACACGAATTGCCGATGTACATTTACGGTGTCGTGGCATAGAAACCTGGGTTTAAAAAATAAAAAATAGAATAAAAAGAATACGAGGAAAAAATTGCCTTTTGCTCTTATTCACTCGAGGTGAAAAACATTTCAGGTTTCAATAGCGCCACTAATGAAGTCCCTGTCTTTTCCCTTTTACAGTCTTTTTTTATTTTATTTATTTATTTTTATTTATTTATTTTTGGGGGGACTGGTCAACTATGTCGATATGAGGGGACTTTTCTTGGGACGCAGGAAAGAGAGAGAGAGCGTATGCACCTTTTAACCGAAAGAGTAAAAGAGCCGTTTTTAATGAGTTATGAACCCAAGGAAAACCCCGAACCATAACGTTTAAAGGTTTTCGCGAAATGGGCTACCAAATGGGCCACCAAATGACAGGGTTTTCCCTTACGTTACAGCCAGACTCGAGCCAAAACCTGGGGAGGTTTTTGGAAAACAGTTTCAACGCCAATTTCTTTGGAAAATACTCCCCAATTTGGATTTAGAAACGCAAAAATTGTCTGCTTTTATAACATCAACGCACAGGAAATTGGCGAGGTTTACGATACGCTGAAATTACTGTTTTGCAACATTGCAAGCCCTAGAAAACCCGCTGCGATGGGTCAAATGGCGATGATACCTTTAAAAACCGTCTTTTCCACGGCATTTCTTTTCCGTATAGCCAAACATGCCCTAACATTTCACTTCATAACTAGCTCCATTATCCCACTTTTAAAATCCTTGAGAAGTGAGGGTTTTTCAAAACCGGGGCTAATTTTATATTTTTTTATTTGATTTTTTAAAGTTGAGAAAGGTAGCGGTGGTATCAGTCATCCTAATCTTGTTCTAACCGTCAGTGTTGGACTTGTGATTTGTTACGCGGAAAGGGAATGCCCTAAGAAAACGTTGCTTATCGATAAACGAAGCCGAATCATATGTCATCTCATAGTCTTCCTAGCGCCCATTTTTCAAAATCTTGAAATTCATAAAAGTTCCTCTTTTAGGGTTTGGGTTTATCTTCTACGCGTGTGGTTCTAGGGCCGAAAAAGTAGCCTTATTCCTGGTTAATATCTTCAGAATTAGCTAAAGCGACGAGAATTTGTCGTGTTTCGTGGAAGCTTGGCATTTGGGATTCGTTCCAGGGTCCCGCGACTCTCCTTTTATAGCTGGGGAAAGGCTCCGTGTTGGCAATGCGATTCCATCTCAAATCAAGCTTTTGAATAGATTTCAGCTAGAATGGCTTTTTTAAGAGCCATTTCCAGCAGTCAGACAGACGGACGGAAAACTCTCTCAGGCTTTTGCCCGCCACACGCAAGTACTGTACTGTGTACTCCCAACGTGTACACGGTACACAGTCGAGGAGCCACACCATACAACCTTTCCCAAACCATGTTACACTTGATCCCCAAATGCCCAGGTGTGGAGAATGTGTTATAGGCCTGCCTTGGCTGGGGAAATAATCAGCGGAAGTTGGGGTACAGATGAGGCGTCATACTTCTAAAAGTACGTGCGGTATTGCGTGCATAAGGTCCGTTTTTATGACGGCTGTTTGCCATTCGTTCGGCGACGACTTTACCCGTTGAAAACTTTACCTTTCAATGGCTTTGCGAGAGTTCACTTGCTTTATACCGCCACTCCCGAAGACGCAATCAAAATTTGGGACCGTATTGTCTCTGGTCAAGGAAAACGGGTTCATAGGAAAAAAAAAGCCGGAAGTTGTCGTAAATTAGGGAAGCATAGTTGTAAATGAAAGGTACGGTCCAGCCACACGTTTGTGGGAGGAAGCTTTCTCGACAATGGTTAGCGCTGTGTGATGTCCATTTGGGATGATGATGGGAAATTCGTGGGTCCCGTTATACTTCCAAAAAGCCCTGGGAGCTTTCCTTTTTTCCGAGACCAAATAATAAAATAAAGAAACCCGTAAAAAACCTCGTCTAGATCGTCCGGTAGCGAACACGAGTCTATTTTTATTTTGTTTAGTTTATTATAAAAGAAAATTACTCTAGGCGTCTGGAAGGGAGTGTTAGGTGCACACAACACATACACATGCACCCAGAAAGAAAAAAAGTAAAAAAAAACTCACGGCTGATGGCGTGGCTCGTTCCCAACGCCCGTTTTTTCCCCGGCCAAGAATGCTAAACAACTTTTGCAAAAAGGGGAGGGGGAGGGGGGGTTGGTTTTTGTGAGTTCCAAGTGTTGGTGGTAATTAGGAAACTTACAACAGCTTGCACGGGAGCTACTTTCTAGCAGGTGTGCGCTTATTTGTCTGGACGACTGGGGTAATTTTAATACCCGTGGATACAGTTACGCAATGTATGAATATGTAAATTTCTCCGGACAATTTCAGATTTTTACCTTTTTTTTTTACTTTGGAGAGAAACTTTTTGTGGCTTGGACGCGAGTGTGCAGAAAAAGAACCGCTAATGGGGATTCCAATGAGATGAGTGTTATATAGCTTTCGCATACGTGACACGCAATACATAAAATACATAAAATGCATAAAAGACCCTTTCTCCCTGCGTAATGCCAGATTGCGTAATGCTTCTACTTCTAAAAGTACGTTTTAGCAATAAACTTTGGCAACAGGCTTATGCCTATACGCCAATATTAAATTTAAAAAAAAATGCCAGATTAATGGCCGTGTCCCTGGCGTATTTTGTATTTTGCGCAATTTCGGGCTCCTCCGAAAGTTTGAAAGAGGATTTTTTGGCCTCAAAAAAGGTGACAAGACCAGGTGACTGACACTGATTAGGTTACAACGAATGGGAGAGCGAAAGAGTGATGGATCGGGGAGATGCTGTGTTGGAGCACATTGCAAATGCAATGTCAAAATATGCTCGTACGACAAATGATCCCATGGGCTCATCGAGGAGTATATTCCGTCCACATAATAACGTGCTCTAGGTACAGAACAGTACCGTACAGGTCCATCACTCAACGCACGGATTTTTAAAAGCTTGTTGATCCCACCATCCAAAGTTTGTAAGTGAAGTTGAAAGAATGAATTGCAAATATCTCGGGGAATCAATAACCGAGACCGTTCATTCCCTCAATCAAGTTGATGGGCTAATGTCAAAAATTTCGTCTCGCGGAGAAGCGGGAATTGAGCCCCAACTCTTGCTGCGCAACCTATCAGAACCAATTGGTTTGACTATAGCTTCAGCAAAAGGGTGAGAGTAAGATTTGCTTGGTAAAAGGCGGATGGTCTTTCGTATGGAAAAAGCGGGATAAATGGGATAAATGGGAGGCTTATGCCCACCAGAAATGAAGAAAGACAAGACTCTTAAAGGTTTTCCAGAAACAAACAAACGCTGCGGGAGAGTTATGCAAATGAACATTGAGGCTCCACCAAATAGAGACGTTGTGAAGCAGACGGATTTCCCACACATACACAATCAGCCTATAAATAATGTTCCTCCAATGAACTTCCCTGGCCCTTCCTGATTCGCCGCGTCATGCTTACCATCTTGTGCTTAATCGACCAAGACGTTTATGGATCTACGACACCAACTTTTGTCACCTGTCGAAGGTCTCTAAAAAAATAAAAAAAAATAAAAAGGCGTTGGTTGGTCTTTGGGTGGACTTGGGTGGACTTGGGTTACCCCTTAAAATTTTGGCGAGCTGGTGTTTGATCTTTTGTATAATGTGGTCACGATTTGTTTGCTCCCTAGAAGAGGCTTGGCGCATTTCATTGTTGTCCGCGTTGATTAGGAAGATTCTACTTCAACTTTTAACGGGAAATTTATTTTATTTGACTTACGGGTTTCGCGGTGAGGCCCCCAACCTCAGCGTCCGCAGGTCTATGTCGTCCAAGGCGGAACGAATGACTTGGATTTCTATGCTAAATGAATATGGATGATGTGGATATGCGCGCGTTTTTGGTTGCGGGGAAGGTCTTCAGACATGTGTGTGTGTGTGTGTTTGTGTGCGCTGGTTCGGAAAGAAATGGAAAATGAGGTAATAAGTCTAGGTAGGTCGTCCATCACCGTAGACGGGTTCATCCTTTTAAGTTAGTTGTGGTCTGACGACGAACAAATTTCCCAACCGCGCAGAACAAAAATTAAAATACATAAAAAAGCTTAAAAAAATAACGTAACGCTTAATATTTTGGGATAAATTCAGGGGTGGACTCTATGTGTGTATGTGTGTGGGTTGGTGCCCTTTTTTTCTTTTTTACTTACCAAAAAAAAAGAAAAAAACTTGGTTGCACGTAAAAGAGGGCAAAAACTAGCACAACGAGTAAGGCAATCAGACGTCGGCGGGACGTCGTTAAAAAGACGAGGAAAATGGCTGCCAACTTCTTGTGTACCAATCCTCAATTTCCTCGTTCTTTTTTCTTTCTTCCTTTATGGCTTTTTGCTACTATAGAAAAGTAAAACATTCCAAATAGGAAATGCTTAGAATCTCAGTGGTGTAGTTGTGTCATGCTTTCGCCTTAAACTTTTTTTTTAATAGTTGGACACATTTTTAGCAAACTACTTTCGCACTAATACTTATGGCAGTTCGCTTAGGGCTTTATTCCCGGTATTGTAAATTTTGCCAAAGTCAAAAATGCCGACGTTTTTCATCTCGACAACTCAACTCGTTTGCCACTCTCTCTTAGGTCACTTACGATACCCGGAACCGCCTCGTGATGCGTTTCTGAAATTTTTACTTTTAAAAAAAAAAAAAAAAAAAAATTACCAGGAAAGGGAAGTTTCCCAGTCGATTTGCATAGCTTTTTAAATTTTTTTTATTATTTTACAATAATTAATTTAGTACTTAGTCCTTACGCGCGTCAATTTCTTTGGGGGTTACTAGGCCCTTTGTATGTGACTCAAGGGAAAATCTGGATTTTTTTTTTCCTTTAACAAATGAATTTTTTTTTTCAATCTCTCATGGTCATTTTTCTGGTAAGAAGGCTAGTGGGAAACGAGCCCTAAAGGTAAGGCCTTTTGGGGTCGCCAAGAGGGGTGGTTCAGGGGGTGGGCTGCAAGGTAGAGATGCCAGAGAGTAAAAGGCAGGTAAAACTCCAACTCGCTTATGAATCTGCCCCCCGAGATAGGGAGTGGTCCCTGGAAGGTTGCCTCTGGAATGTGGTTTTCTTGCCCTCCCGAGGCTTCACCCACCTTTTTTCCACCATTTCTCCTTCACCTGGCGGTTTTTGACGAGTGGCGTTTGTGGCGCCCCGTGGGCAACGGAGCACAAACCCCCCACATATGTTACATGGGTCTGGGGAGGCCATTTTAGCATACGGGACAGTTTAGATACTGTTATCTCCGATATAAACAATGCTCAGGTGATGAGGCTTGATCTCATTAATGCAGTTTCCAGTGGATGATCGCTGCTCCGATCGGAGGTTTTCCATCGGTCTCCTTTTTCACTCACGCTGAGTCGAGTCTGCAACTAGGTGAGAGGTGAGGTGTATTTACCAAATGCGATGAAAAAGGGTTAATGCTCGCCAATGAGCGGGGAGAGTCGCCGGGTTGGGGGTCTTCGAAACGTTACCAGACTATTCAAGTCTATAATTCATGTTCTTTTTTCAAAGAAATGAGTTCTTGCGGAAGAAAATTATCGAGACAAGGTGAGATAATACTGCTAAGATTTTGGTACTCGATCGGTCATTTGGCCAAACAAGATGGTAGAGGTCAACACATGACGTATGGGGTGATTGGTGGATAGTAGAGCAGAACTATCAGCTAATCTGCAACGATGTGCGACTTGGGTTGGGTCCTTGATATTCAAATGCCTTTGAAAGGTTTGGGCTTTTTGGAGGGGGTGAAATAGAAAAGGAAAAAAAGCAGTTCTTATCAGTGCAAAAGGCCACGGAGCTGTAATGAGGAGTTTGCGCTAGCTTCAAGCAAAACCCAAAAGAAGAAGAGGAAAAAAGTGTTGCTCTTGCACCTGCTAGAGCACAAGCGTGTAGGAGTTGACTGTGTGTGAAACGACGCCTTCTAAACACACCTTCTTAAAGGGCAACAGCCACCACAAAAACAACTATGTTTGAGGAAAATGGAGCAAGAAATCTAGTTTCTAGTGATATTTTTCTTTCTTTTATGCACGAAGTAATAGTTAAACTATTAAAGATAGACAATTCAAGAAATAAGATCACGCGGCTTTCTGGTGACATCAACGACCCGTAAACATGAACCTTGGTAACAAGCGCTTTAAGCCACACCCTGACTAGTCTATGACGTCATAACAGAAAGTTTGTATGCCAATAACTCGTAAACGGGTAGTCAGCAAAATTTGAAACCAAGTCCATCATTTTTAGGATTTCTTAGACTACAAACACGTATCCAAATCTCGACATGTGCTTAGTGCCCTTAATACTGGGCCAACCTGTTCCCCGAGTCTGCCGATCGAGTAACATTCTTTTCCCCTTTTATCAAGCAGGGCAGGCCTTTTTTTTCCTTTCTTATCTTGCCAATAAGCCCAAATCGCATGGTATTAAACTCCCAGCTTCAACTGGAAAAACATCGTATAGATACAAGCGGCAGGTATTCTTCTTGGCTCACGCAAATGCTATAAAGTAAGGCTGGGACCGAGGAATCTACAAGTTTTGGAGGAATTGAATGACGTATTTTTACATGTCATTTGCATAAAGGAACTCGTGCTAGGGTCTGAGACGTTTTTCCCCTGGCTTATCTTGGCAAGGTAGAAAATGAAAAAAGTTTGGAGATGAAGAAAGCAAAAGAGAGAGAGAGAGAGAGATTTTCTGTGGCACCTGACTTTGGTTTGGAAGCTTCCTCCATAATAAATTATTCATTAAGGGTAATATTCATGTCTTTTTTTCTCTAAAATTCTAAATGGAAGACAAACTGAAGCGGTTACAGAACATATGGGGACAACAAACAGCAAGGAATACGCAAAATAACCCGGTTTTCTGTTTGGGATTTCGGCTTGCCTTTGTCTTCCTTTTCTTTTCTTTTAGCCCCCTCGACTAATTTCTCGAAAAAGGGGAAAAGAACAAGGTGATGGGAGGGTGGGAGAAATGGTGGAAGACGCGACGCTGAGGGAACCCCGGTTAAGGTTAATTGTCAGCAATTTTTGTCCTCGACTCGGCGATAGTTAAGGCTTCTTTAGTGGCGTTATCTACACGAAAATAGGAAGTGCCATTTCGCGTTTACCACCTTGCTAGTAGGTCTAGCAAACAAACGGTATTTTTATGGCACGTTGACTATCTTTGGCATCTCGTCAGATACAGCCTTGAACTCTTGCCTTCACAAAGTAGCCTAAAGTAGGCCTACTTGCAACCCTTTTTCGCGTTGGAAAAGGTCGGTGGATCACTCACCTAAGATATGTCCAAGAAATGCCACATTACTTGTGTAACGTAAAAGGAAGGTTGTGTATCGAAGCACGTGACTGGCTGCACGCATACACATATTTTGCACCTGAATGTTAATTGCCATTCGCCAGTCAGCTGACCCATCGCTGAACTACCCAAGTTCCCGGGGATCTTTGCTTTCCTTCGCAGTCAACATTAATAATACTAATACTGTAACAGGATGGCTCTCGTCCGTAACTATACTAATACTTTTACAAAGAGAACCATACTAAAGAAAAGAAAAACTTGGCCAAAAGATGCCTTTTTATTTATATGTATATACGTATGTATTTACGACGCCTACGCTCTCACGTCAGTTACAGGGGCTTATTTCACATGCACGCATGCAAGTCTCTTTCGTTCCTTCGCCCAGACAATGGTAATGAATGTCGGGGATTAATTCAGGTTAGGTTGGGAAGCAAGTTAAGTTACGATTTTCGAGGACATTTGGCACAACATGCTCAACTAAAAACTTTCGGAGGCGACACTCTCTCGAGGGACTTTTATATTTCAAAAGCAAAAAGGTGGAGGCAAAAAAGAAAGAAAAAGAACCAGGTAAAGGAGCAAGGGGACGCACCAGCTGCATAATAATTAAGTTCTTGTTCGCATAGTAGTGTTTTCTTCGGCGCTTGGAGACCCGAGCTAATCAACCGAGCCTTTCCCAGGTTTAGCAAAAAGGTACGGGTGAGCCAGACTGGCTCGGCTTGTCTTTTATTTTTTCCATCATTCCGATGGACGTCGATGGTAGATGGTTCGTAGTGGTAGCGTATACGTTTGGAAGCTGCTTCTTCTTCCCCTTGTGCTGGCTTCGGATGTCAGTTGAATATAGGGTCGCGTTCAACCTTTTCTGTTTCCACGCTGCCACGCTGAACCCCTATGCTAGTCCAATATGGCGTTCAATTGGAAGTCCAATATGGCGGCTCGCGGGGAGGGGTGAAGGCTGGGTACGAAGAAGACGGGCAGATTTCCGATTTTTAACCCCCTTTGAAAGTCTCGGCTGTGATGGTATGAAAGGTACAAGGAACAGTCAACATCCTTTTCCAGTTGGAAAAGGTAGAAAGGAAAGGGAAAAATGCGGTGCGTGGTGAAGAGAGAAAAGTGGATGACTTTTTCCCTGTACTTTTCGGTTCTTCCACTGCTGGGTCCCACCATTCCGATCATTCATGGCCTTCTTTGGCCCTGGGAGGAAACCGATGGTGAATGTGGATGGAGGTCTCCCTCTCTTTTCCATTTCTCTTGTTCCCTTCCTTCGCTTTTATACCGCCACTACCACCATCACCTTCCATGGCATGGCAAATGGTATTACCTTCCTTCTCATGGCTTCTCCGGTCTACCTCGAGAAACGCCCTGAAGGCTCGGTTGGGCTCTACAGGTTTTCGGTGTGGTGACCAACTTATCCTGCCTAGCGTGCCTGCTTGGCCCCATGACCAGCAGTCTGTTGGTTTGGCTTTGGGATTCAGTTGCCTTCGGGCTACACACACACCACGCTCCTCACCTTGGCAAGTTGGCCGAAAAGTGGGCACGAAAACCTGTGTTAGTTTCACGTTTCCCAAGTTTTCGCCATCAACCCCAACTTAAATTTAACTGGAAATCTGGGGAATTGTGTTTTGTGCGGGCGTGACACACTTGATTTCACCACAGAAGCTGGAAGCGTCGGACGCAGTGAACTGGGTTTAGGGAGGTCTCCAAAGCACTTTGGGTCCTCCAAGTTTTGATGGACAAGCCGTTGGGAGAAGCTGTAGCTTGGGTAGACGTTGGTAACTGGGAAAAGGGCGGCCATCTTGGTCTGGGAGTTAAGTTGGTCCCCCACCTGTAGAGCCCTAGTCGTGGTGTGCCTCTGCTGGAATCGCCGGAAAACCAAGCCAGCACGGTACCACTTCTCATTGCCATTGCAGCATCCATTGCTTAGGGCTGTGTTAGCAGGCAAAGCGTGTGCATGGTGCTCGATATTGTTTCCAGCGGCATTTTTTGGGGCGTTTCTGCGCGCGTGAATTGGTTGGTACTCCACTGTTTTTCGTTTCAAAAAGACACAAACAGATAACGTGCTTTCGGAACGGCCATTTTTGAGGACAAGAAACTTTCCCACCCAACAATAGCACGGCTTCGTTCGGAGTGAGGGGTATAATAAGTGTTGGCTCGCGTTCCCAGAAGATTCAGCGTTGTTTTGGCTATGGCTGCAGTAAGCCCCATGGACGAAGAAAGCTCCATAAGCGTCACGTTGGTGCCGAAACGTGAAGCACCGGAAGACACCGATGGAGACGCTTTGTCTCCCCAGAAAAGACCGCTCAATAACAACAACAATGATGTAGCCACCGTCTTCCTTATCGATACGACCGAATGTGACGTCCAGGTGGAGGAAGACACTGAAGTCGAGGCAGCTGACCACGAGGGCTCCGTCAGTGTCGATGAGGTACCAAAAAATTGCAAAAAAAAATCAAAAAGCCAAACAAAAAATCTACCAGAATTTGCGTTTTCTTCCTATTTCTGTTCCCCTTTTTTCCTTGGATGAAGCTATTTAACACTGCCGGCTGTATGGGTTTGATAACCGCCAGACCAGTTTTGTAACCCAAACTTCACCCGCGTTGGCCAAGGGCGCTGGACAGATGACGCTCCAGTAGACTTCTTTTTAAGGGATTTTTTTAAAGGGAAAAAAGCTTTTTACCTAGGTTTAAATGGAAAAAAAGATAGCCGAGAAGGTCCGTCATTAGCGCATGCCAAATTATATCAGATGGGTAACGATGTTAAAGGACTTTTTTAGGCCTGCAGCGAAAAGAACGTAGTCATCTTAGAAGTTAGGGAAGAGGGGGGTAAAGGTGTTTCCTGCCTGGCTGCGGGCGACCATGCTCTGTTTTGTTGCTTTTTCGCGTTCCTCTCGACTGACCAAACCCATCCCAGCCTCTTCCCCCCCCCTCTCCCACTCTCTTGTATTCGACCTAATTGATGATCGTCCATCGTGCTTTTTCTGCATGGCGCCATGTTTGAACATGCATATTTGATTTGGCAAATCAGCAGTTTTGAGGAAGGAACATGCAAATAACGCTGACCGAGCTGGACCGACACCAGGTGGTGGTGATGATACAATTGTTCCTAGCTCAGACCACAAGCGTACTAATACTTGAATTAGCATAGCTTGTGTAAAGATTTGATTGCGAATCATCCCACTGCGTTAGTATTTGTCTTCTTTTATATTTATATGTCAAGTTTCTTTTGTTTCTATTAGTTATTGTTTGGGTGGAAGGAAAGAAAGCTTAGCACAGTAGATGGATTGTGCGTGATTCATGAATTTGGCAAATGGTTGAGGCAGACCAGGTGCAGCATGCACACATAAGTATACAGGTGGAGCGTCTTCGTTTTATTTTCAGTTTTAAAAGCTTCATACGTGTTGTGTCTGGCTCTGCAATTTTATTCATCTTATTAGAAGGCAGTGAGAGAGTCAAACACGTAAAGGTTCATTTTTTTAAGCACACACGTTTGTTTAACTTTTCGTGCCAGCAAAGGCATAGGAATGACTGAAAAAAACTCCCCGAGAATATACAAGTCCTTTTTTTTTCTCGTGGAGGATTTTTCCCCAGGTAGTATGTTGGCGTGTACCGAGTGCGAGTGTTTAGGGTTTCCATACAAGTCGAGATTTTTTTTTTTTTGCGCCATTCCAGGAAAGGGAGGTCTATACGTACTTTGCAACCAACTGGTTAGGTTGGGGTTTTGGAGTCATGGAATCCCTTTTTGGCTGGCTGACCCAAGTGAGTCCAGTCACGAAAAGAAAAAAAAATAAGAGATAAAGATGGGAAAAAAAAGAGCTGACCGCGCGACAGGTGAACTCCTAAGAAAGACTGCACCATGAATGGCAGTTGGTATTTTGGTTAACAAAAAACGGTGCTGTATGGCCAAAGAGCAGCAGTAAGACTGGCGTAGTAGGTCTGGCCGAGTAAAAGCTCAAATTTATTATTTCCTTTTGGCGAGTAAGAGAAAAAGAAGCGAAAAAAAGGGCCCAGAGAAGGCGTAGTGTGGTTTTGAATGAATGAAAAGGAGCCCAGCCAAAAGGCAAAATGGTCTTAACAACTTGTTAATCTCCTAGGTTGAGAGCTCTTTGGCTTGAATGCTCTTTTCCGTTCCGTTCTGGCGTTGGGAGTTATTTTTATGATTATAAGCAAGCCAATGGTTTTAATATGCAAATGATGGGCCAGAAAAGTAACACAGTTGTGGCGGAGTTGGACGTTGGACGCCAGTTGCCAGGTTTAAGGGGGAAAGGCAGCGTTAGTGGTGCGCAAACTCGCACCTCAAGACACCTGAACGTGTTGCGCAGCAGCCTCCCGTGTCTGGGAAGCTCTTGTTTCTCCAAATGGGGAAAAATGAAATAGGAAGATGGGAACAGATTTCAGATAGTGGCAGAGAGAAAAACGAAAAAAATATTTAAAAAAAGAAATAAGAGGAAGAACTCACCCGGATAATAAGATAGCCCATGACGCTGCAGTCTTTTTATTGTATGGGAAAAGAATATTACAATATTGACATATTCGTGTGTCTTTGCTAACGTTACTCTAAAATGTCTTCTTTTTACTCCTTTCGGGAAGTAACATTCAAATAATTGTTTTTTCTGCAGCTTTTAGGTCTGTTTTGGACTATTTTAACCAGGGAAAATCGCCCTTATTGCAGTGCAATGTTATGGAAAGCTTGGCATTAAGAGCTAGTTTTCAATGCTTAGACATAGGAAAATTACCCTTACTGCAGTGTAATGTTATCGAAAACTTGGCATTAAGAGCTATTTTTCAATGCTTAAACATAGGAAAAACGTCCGTAATGTCATGTAAAGCTTGTCATTAAGAGCTAGTTTTCTATGCTTAAGCATAGGAAAAACGCCCTTATCATCTTCGTATGTTACCAAGGTCTATTTTCTGTAGTATAGGAAATCGTTTTTAGCGATTTTTTATAAGCCCAGGTTCTTCAAGACTATTTTTTATTTAAACAAAGAACATGTTTCACCTTACGCAAAATAGTGCTCCTTAAATTCATTTATTTTCTTTTTTTTTTACTTTTTCCTCCTTGTCAAAACAAACGTTCTGTAAGGATGTAAGTTCTTAAAAAAAATCGAAGCCTAAAGGCGCCGTTTATAGGAAAAAAGCGTTCAAAGTGAAACTAAGCTCGTATCTCTAAAGTTTTTTCTTACTTATCAATCTTTCGTTAAAAACAGTCAATTTAAAAACATCCTTACCTAAAAAAAATCTTGCTTTTAAATCCTAACCTTAAAAAAACTCTTTAAGTCTTAACCTAGCTTTAAGGTTAAGACATTCTTTTAATCAATAAGATAATCCCCAGATATTTCTTTTAAGGAGAGATTCATTTTTTTTAGTTTTTTCAGTTTTTAAGGTTTTAGAGATCAAGTAGACTTTCGTTAAGGCTTTTTGGAGAGTGACGAGTAGGAAAGTTTTATTTCTGTTTCAAATCGAGTAAACTTTATCCTTGTGCAAGGATCTCCGGGTTCCGGTTATCAGGTAATATAAGCTGGCGTTGAGATGCAAATGAAGGGACAGGTGACAAGCGCATCATTGAGCGTGATCTCTCGTTTCTTGGTCATCTTTCTCTCTGACTTTTTCTTGTTGCGTTTTTAAATTTCTCTTAAAAAAAACTGCGAAGGGTATCACTTGGCGTGAGAGAGTGTATTGGGGGATTCCCATGATAAGAAATGGTGATGGGCGGGGTAACTAGTGTCAGTTTTGTTTTTTAGGTATTTCTCGCAATTGTTGCGTCGAATCTCTCTTTGAAAAATGCGCGCTAGCGTTTCTTCGTATCAATGGCATCATCGATGATGGGATGGCGCGATGATGTTAGGCCCAAGGAGGAAAAGAAGGCCTCCCATTGCGTTCCAAGTTGTTACAATCTCTCAAGGAACCCGCTGGTAGATGTGGACGCATTTGCTCATTTCGTATGCCCACATTCCATCCACACACAACACATACAGACAATACATACACGGTTCAGGAATGATTAAAAGCTCGCTCAACACCATCTGGTGAACGAACGAAGAGAGCCACGCATATCTTAAACTAGTTTACGGTTCGATAGCTCAAAAACCCCAGTTCATCCACCAAACCTCAAACTTACCTCGTCCAAAGAAATTCCTTTTTTATGAATTTTTCTTTTCCTAAGACAAGCTTCTCACGCTCAATTGTTTCCTTGTTTGGCCTCTAATGAGGGGTAGAAACGTTATCGATTTTATTACATACCCCACATGTGTGTGTGTGGGCAAGCGCGTTCCAATTTCCTTCCTGCTTCCCCCCACCCACCCCCCTTTAATCCCAAGTTTCCCGAGGAGGAAATTACATTGGAAGGCTGTAATGGCGTCGCGAACTTCTGCGGCGCCTTTGGCTCGCTCAGGAGCGACATGCCGTCAGGTGGGCGTGGCCTAACGGCATGCGTTGCCCCGAGGCGAGACGAGTCCACGCGGATTGGGGGGTTACGTGCCCTCTGGGCTCGCGTCTTTTTTGTTCGAACGCTTCTTTCTGTCCTGAAACCATCCGTATAGCCCCCGGCGATGCTCTGATTGGGGGCGCAGTACCGACGCACAGGGACGCCGGGACGTATCCTTGCGTAGTTGGGAAAGGTCGCATTGTTTCCCGGGTCGTAGACTTGGACGTGTGGTATAGTATTTGGGAAACACAGCCTTTGGACATTAGAAGAAAGAGGAAGAAACGAATAACGAAAAAAAATAAAAGAAAAAGAGGTGACCGTGAGCTCTATTTGTGGCAATTGCCCAAGTCCCGAACGAAAAGTAACGTAAAGAACGAAACGAAACGACCCCTTGTAGGAGGCCAGGTTAATTCTTTACCTGGGGCCAGTAATAAGTTTTTGGGTGGTAAAGGGAGGTTTTGGGAGGTGGGGGGAGTCAGCGTGCTCAGGTAGACAAGAAGGAAAAAGGGCGTTTCGCCCACACGAGACGTTGGGGAGAGTCCAAGTTAAAACCCACAAGAGGAGCCCTCCTCGCACATACACATATACAGCCCCCAGATCTCAAAGTTAAAAGCTCCCGGGACGCGGCAGATAGCATTTGCTTGGCTGGCAGAGCAGGTGCAACGCAGGTGTGTTTCCTAGTGTGCGGTGCTTTGCTTTGGCTTTTCAAGAAGTACGGCAATCGCTGATCGCTTCCCGAGATAGACATCAGGAAGACGATTCGTATGTTAAGCGTTCCAAAGTTTTTTATAGCGTACCATCCCATTCCCAAGTGCAAAATTATGCGTTTTTAAAGGGGGAAAAACACGAAAAAAAGGAATTACTTTTGATTGACGAACGGTGCGTTTTTGAAATCTGTGCGCAAATAACCGTGGTTAGTTCTCGTTACGATTGGTGAACTTTTGACGAACTCGGAACTGTTGTATTGGCCGTACCAAAGTTTCTTAGGCGCGAGGATTAAGTAAAAAAAAAGTGTCGGTTGAGGAGAGTGAGGTGGATTGTTACTGTTGAAAAGTTCCCTTTGCTTCTTCGCTGCCGTTTTATGTGATATTTCCTATATGCCGGATTTGGATTCCTTTGGTGGTGTCGCGTATATGCCGACAGATATTATGTCGGCTGCAATGGAGGTATGGCAAGTAAGCTAAATTGGCGTGCTCTTACAACCCCCAGAAAGCTCCCTGGACTTGGAAACACAAACTCTTGGTGCTTAGCGCTTTCTTAAAAAAAGAAAAAAAAAACTAACAATTTCCCTTCTCAGCCAGTCGGGGATTTTGACTGTCTCGTATTCTTTCGGGTGACGGGAGGACGAGTTGAAACGTTGTAAATTTTAGCCCCAGAAGAATAATGTTGTTTCAGTGCGAGCGACGCCCAGAATGGGTCCGGCATCATGGCCACTCGCAATTTTCCTCGCGAAGCCATGACATGTCCCATGTGGTAACATTTTCTCCCACTTTTTGGCTTGCTTGTGTCTGGTCCTGCCGTTTCATCCCTTTTGCCCTTATTTTGGCATTGAGTACATTTAGTATTCCGTTTTTTAGAGCATGGAAGGAAAGTCCCGAGTTCGAAGTTCTTAAGGTTTCCCTAATTTTAATTTTTTTCATCTGTTCTTGGTTATGTCCGAAAAGGGGGCAACAACAAAATAACGAGATTCAGATGGGTCGACTTGATTAGGAATTTTTGGCAAAGGGGCGCCAAATTTTTACCTGCGTCTCTCTATTTTTAAGGGCCCAAGAACAGAAAAGTTGTAAAGAGGGGGGCTGATTTGACTGTCATGCTATAAAACTTTGCCGACCGTGACGATGGACGTGAAAGACTTGATTAATGGCTCCCAAACACGAGTTGGGAACGCATGCGAAGGCATTTGGTATCCTTTCATCCCTTTTTAGGTGTACATGGCCTTTTTTCTGACGCTGTAGCTCTTCCGCTCTCTGTCTCTCTCTCTGAAAGATAATTTTTTGGCTAAATGTGTTGTGTTATGGGCATGTCATTTGATTTGTGGTGAAAAACGAAAGACAATAGAACTAACAAGTTTACTGTCGCGCGTGTGTGCGGCGTACGTAGGAGCGGACGCTGGGCCCAATGTCCGCGAACGGGAACTGTTGTTATTTTCCCACTTCGTGTTCGGCGGGTCCGACGCCGCACCTTCGCACGCACACGCCGACGGTTGAATTTCAGCCTCCCTACTTTCCGCCGCCGTTTCCGTCTCAGCAACAAGTCAGCGTCGAGTTCCACCATGCCGCTGCTGCTCATCTCAACGCCTCCGCCGATCCGTATCAGCTCAACTCCATCCACCAAACGCACTACGCCACCCATCAACTCAACCAACGCTCACATGACGTAAGTAACTGTCCCCTATCACTCGCATTGGGATGGTACGCCTACTTTCACACCGTTCTTTCCTGGAATTTCTGTTCAACACATTCTGTACCATTTCTGTAGCAATCGGGGGGAGTCCATGCGGCTTCAGGATTCACATATGACAGCGGACGTCGCGAATACGGAGTCACGGTCCGTCGACCTGATGTCCTCATCCCTGCTGGTCACCACGTGACCATCGATGGCCAAGATGCCTTGGTTATCCCAGCACCTTTGAGTTCACACACCAACATGGATGATGGACAGGTAAAGCAATTATATTAATAAAAATGGCCTTGCTGTTTTTATTTATTTTTTAAATACCGCTCTACGCTTGATGATCTTTAAGTTTTAAGGCAGATTTTAACGACAAGAAATCTTGAGTTTTGGGGAATTAAAGCGTTTTTTTTTTCAAACGGTAGGCCGATTCCTGGATTAATTCAAGTGGAGAAGATGTGTTGGCATTTTTTTTCCTATTTTTGGGGGGAGGGATTGTTAGAAAAAAGTGAGTAGGTGGGTTAGTAAGGGGGAAGAAGGGGTTTGTTCGGTACTGTGGTGGTGATGACAACTGAATAAGATGGTAGGTCTCGCATGCTGGGCTGATCGGACGTGTTTGATAAGACTTGCCAATAATAAAACAGTAGGCTGGCTGCGACAAGTTTTTGTCCACGCTTTTATCGCCATTATCTCCAATAGTTGACAAGGGAGTCGGGGGGTTCGGGGCTCTCCCCTTTTCCCATGTCTGATTAACACTGGGATCCCAAAGTTTCCATGCCCAGGAAATGTTTTGGATGTGATTTTAGCGGCCCGCGACCATAGCCAGTTTCTTTTTTTTTACACAGGGAAAAGTTAAACGAATAAAAAGTAGACTGTTTAGGGTTTCGGTGTGAACTCTGGACTAGAACAGACCACCTAGCCGTGCATAACTTATTCACCTGGCAGGGGTTTCGCTTCGAGTTATGCTACAACTTTGTTCAATTCAAGACTAGAAGATGAGAGTTGACATGACTATGTATTTAGTTGTCCATTTTGGGATTAGATGAGGGCGGCGTTGCCTCGTGTGTTCAGAGTTTCAATGCATCCTAATCAGCGCTTCTTAAAAACAAAAAGAGAAAACGCATTAGTGAGCCATCGATGTTCTGCCAAGGCTAAGAAAGGTGTTTCCCAGAGCCCCCAGAGCGCAGCTAAAAGTTCATCACATTTCGGAAGAGTTAACGTGTGGGAAGAAGAAGACACACACATCCTCCTCTACGCGCAGGTGCAGAAAGCGATGCCAAAAGTAGTTTCGGTATTTGTGGCATGTGTAGGTGACAATAGCGGCTGATAGGCAATGGTGAGATGGCAAAAACCAACCCCAAACTGCCAAGTCATGCATAATTTAGCTCTGCTTCATTATCATCACTAGCTTGGGTGAAAAAAAAACGAATACAAGGAAGCTGCACGAGTCGATTAGTAAAATTTCGTAGTCCGGTGTGTAAGAAAAGGGCTGGACTTTTCCTTTTTTAAAGTTTTTTTTGGCCGTTGAGGTGAAGCATGTGTTAAAAAAACGTAAGGCGCAAGTCAGGGATTACTTTACATGGATAGATGACACATGACTGAGCCCAATATAGAAAGGTATGGTGTACCTAATCTCATTAAGCGTGAGAAAAGCTCACAAATGTGAGAAGTTTACCAGACGCAGATTAGGTATTGGAGAAAGGTTGTCGGCGTGGTAGATGAAGACCTTTTTTCTGCCGATTCATCCTTATTTGATTGGTGGTGATGTCAATGCGCTAACATGTGAAAGAGTATGAACAGAGAAAAGAGAGAGAACTATTTGAAGTTGAGTGGAAAGGGATCTTTTCCCTCCTTCTTTCTTTCAGAGCTTTTTCGGGAGGTTTCAGGATCATAATTTACATGCCGACAGGTGATGATGAGTTATTCTTAGTGTCAACAGTCTTGTGGGTTCCGTTTGAAAGCAAAAAGAGCTCTAAAGCTGTAAGATCAGTCGGCGTTTTGAGTGCCTACCTTCCTTTTGTATATGTTTGGCCAGGGGAGGAAAACGCTTTAACTTTTTATAACAATAGTTGTGTGGCTATATGTTGTTATTGTTGTTATGTACGCCCCGCGTGTGTGAAACTGAAACTAAAAAGGACTCTTTTTTTCATTCGCAGACTGGCGTAGATGGCGATACCAGTTATATTACATCTGGGGAGTTGGCGCTGGTGAAGAAGGAGTTTAACGAATCTGGTAAATATTGATTTGGATATTTAGTTTCAATTTATTTATTTTTTATAAACACATATTTGTGCTACTTGAACTGTTGTACGCGTTGTTGTAAAGCTGTTAGCTGTCCCTCATGCCTACGTAACATAACTTTTGATAACATAACGCTTTTTTTCGGGTAATGGCTTCCGACCTCTCGATTCCCACCGCAAAATGATTTAATTCCAAGCGTTTTGTTATGCAGGCATGAGACAGCGCGGGGAAAACGACAAAGATGTAGTGATGACGCCTGGCATTGTTTCTCCAACAGACGTCTTCTGCAGTGTTCCTGGCAGACTTTCTTTGCTATCGTCCACATCCAAATACAAAGTGACGGTCGGGGAAGTCCAGCGACGTTTGTCACCTCCGGAATGTCTCAATGCCTCACTCCTGGGCGGAGTCTTGCGCAGGTATGTGGTCTTGTCGCTGTAATCTCTGCGAGATGATATTAGTTTCGCCCCACCGTTGCCTAGCATCTGAAAGACAAAAGCTCCCAAGGTTTTTTTTCTTTATTATTATTTTGTTTATTTTTCTTTACGGTTTTTCTAGTCTTTTTTTACTTAAGGAGAAGCTTCTCAGTGAAGCACCGAAAGAAGAAAAAGCTGACCGTGTTATTTTGGGACGGTACGCGCACAAATAGGTGCGTTTCCGGAGTCAAAAGTTTAAATTGAAGCGTCGAGATCAATTGAGGGGTCGGGAAAGGGATTTGGGGGGGAGAGCAGACGTCGGGACTGGAAATCGATGAGCGTCTTAGGAGTTTTCGCTCTCAAGTTTCTCGACGGGTACCTGAACTTTTGACCAAGTCTCTTGAAATTTTAAGAACCTTAGAGGTGTAAGAAGGGTTGAAAGAAAGACTTCCAACTCCTGATAGAGAGCAGATAGATTTATTTTCATAGATTGTGTCGATTACTTGTGCTGGCGGTTTTTTCAGACAGGACTTTTTGTTTCGGGGCAGGAATTATCCGGAGATTCGGACTGGAGATGTGGAGAAATTGAGGTTATGGTTTAGACCAGCTTAGAAATCATGTTCTTGTTCTGTTGACCCGACTTTTTTTATTTTTATTTATTTTTTAAAAAGGTATGCATAACGGTGTTTAGCAAAGTTTTAAAGGCTACTTAGTTTGAGAGGAAGGTAACTAAGACTTGAGACCAACGACAGACTTAAAAGGTTGTTTGGGACAGTGATTAGTTAAAATCTTATAAAACAAAAGCCTTATCATGCGAAGAGACAACAGGTCGCCGTTTAGAGATAAGAACGAAGGCATTCTCGATATTGAGTTTGGTTACAATGAAGTCTGACGGCATAGGATGATTTAACTTCAATTTCTTTACTTTTTTCATTTTAAAAACAAAAACAAAATGCTGTTTTGCTTTACTCTTTGGAAACGATTTTTAAGCTTGAGCTTGCTTACTTACCAAACATGAAAGAGTAAAAGAGAAGCATCTTATCCTTGTTGAGTCGTCTTGGGCATATAAAAACACTATCGCAGCGCAATGAAGCGATTCTTGGCTCTTTTTTTATTTATTTTTTATTTTTTGATTATGTCAGGGCAACTTTGTTGGAGGAAAAAGTGGGCTCTGGTTTCGAGGGGAAAGGTGTACTAGATAATTTGATGGCGAAACCGTTTTCGCGCTCTCTGGGCTGTGACATTGTTGCAGCCGCTGGCTGCAGTTCTGGAACGCGTCGTTTTCCCTATACTCGTTATCACGTGTGGTCATGTAAACGTGGTGCTGCATGGGTGCCTTTAGGGACCCACGTCCCGGTACGGTTTTGTCTTTGCTGGCTCGTTAAGTTTCTATCATAGGCGATTTTTTTTGATTTTTTTCTAATTGAATCCTATGGATATATAACGAGACCCAAAGTACGGCACTCAGTTCCAGTATGTAATCTGTTTCCCATTTCGTTTAGCTTTGGAAGGTTAACGAGAATGTTACTTTCAGTGTACAGTATGTTTAAAAAAAAACGACCCCAACAAACCATACTGTCCTAATGGCCCGCAACGGCGTGTCTGGAAACAGTGCTGCGAATGGCCGTGCGAATAGCCCTAATGCTGTTTCGTAGTGCTGTTCCCAGACGCACAGTTGCGGGCCATTAGACGGTACGGTTTGTTGGGGTCGTTTTTTTTAAACGTACTGTATAGTACATTCAACCATGCCTGTTTAGTAGAGTAGATACAATCGAGTTGATAATACAATTCCTGAAGTTAAACAGACAAAATAATGCTCGAAAGGGGGAAAAAAGTTACGTTTAGTAGAGTAGATAGAATCGAGAAATTCGTGAAGTAAAATAGATAAACTAGGGCTCTGAAAGATAGAAAAAAGTTTCGAAACGTTTCAGAAAGTTTGAAGATTAATTGGTTGAAAGTATGTCGTTTCGATTTTTAAGCGTTAAACGTTTCTTTGATTCTATTTGTTTCGTTCAGTTTTTCCATACCTGGAAGGCTTTATTAACAACGTAATTAAGTGCTAGAAATGGAATGGCTCAAATTAGTGCACAGATGTGCGTATCAGACGCTTTTGTTTCAGTAGACACTCGACAGTCTCCGATTTTGTACATTAATCAAACTTTGACATATAGACCCTTGTGAGCTTTTGGTACCGTAATTAGTTAATGTCGTGCTAGGCAGATTATTTGACGTCTCGAAAACCTTTTTATTTATTTTTTATTTTTATAAAAGCAGAGGGGCTTAGAGCCCAATATAACGGAGCTGCTCAGGCTACGTGTACTAAATCGAGGGAACAGCTTTGGAAAAAAAGATGGCAATCAGACAGAAAAGGTAGAATAGTGTATAGAACACACTTCCTAGGACAATTTTTGGTGATTAGGGTCGTCGATAATCATGTGCGTGTAGAAATATTCCATTTAGGCTTTCAAGTGTTTTTAAGCTTCTTTTAAGCTTTATCTTAGAACATTTTGGGGATCGGTCTTAAGTTTTTCCCGACTTTCACAATTACTTTCAACAGTTTCGTTCACAGTTACTTTCTTCATTGCTTCCAACAATCAATCTCCCGGCTGCGACGATTTGACAGTATTTAACGCTTCAGACTTCAATTTTTGCAAGAATTTCGACCTAGAGCTAGTGTAAAAGGTATCGCGGAGTTTAGTTGCTCTTCCTGTTTTGTTTACGTTTTTTTACTTGCCGATTCCGAGTTATAAATAAACGAAAAAAGTTAAAAATTCTAGCTTTAGGATTAAATATTGGCTGGAAAAAAAGCTCCAAGCCGTAAGCGTCGTAAAACACGAGAGAGTCTGCGGTTTGCTCTGCTACAAGGACATTAACATGAATTACGAAGCATTCAAATGACGGAGGTTTTTGTATATACCTGCGATGCTGTGCATGCATCGCTTTATACGTCGTCTGCTCCTTTGCCCGCCTTCCTTCCGCGAGACGTGCATAACCAAGTAGCTTCTCGTGTCTTCTTTTTCATTTTATTTCATTTTTTTCTTCAGTTTTTGGTTTCTGTTTTCCGTCGACGAGGGAGGGAGGGAGGGAAACAAGAAGCAAATGTTACGTTTGCAAAGTTTTCTTTGTAGTGTGCGCAGTTCTTCTGCGCATGGAACCCAAACTCCGGAGATGCACGTTAGCTACGCAGTTTTCCCATGGCTAGAGACAACAAAGAGCCAAGAATAACATTTGACGAATAATAGCGTGTGAAAAATTGTATTTTGGGAAAGCCTCGCCAAGCGGTGTGTTGCCGTTTGTCTTTTCTTTTACTTTAAAAATAAAACAAAAAATATGGAGCTGGACAGATAAAGATTGACGTGTCCCTAATAGCGCGTTCCACTGGCTGCACTGGTGCAAGATTTTTTGCACTCTTTACACTGCGTGCCAAAAATTCTGCACCAGTGCAACCAGTGGAACGCGCTGTAAATCTGTGCTATTGACCCAGCGCCATATTTCAGGAAGGCACGGTATAAAGGAACGAAAGAATTCAAGTATTCAAGCTTGGTGCACAGCGCGCCAGGTTGGAGAATACTTGTGCAGTTTTCCTTGTGTTATATCTTGCGCGGAAAGGGTCTTGACATGTAAATGATGGGTCTGACGACGTTCGTCTTACTGCCTTTTTGTTTTTTGTCTTATTTTGCTGGACTTTTTATTACCGTCTTATCTATATGTGCTGACTAGTCAAGCAAGCGGTGTTAGAAGTTAGGTTGCACAAGCAGTTAGATTGCACATCTGGCTAGAGTAATGTCGTTGGCATACGGGGATGCTAACTCTCCCACTTTGCATGGGAATGAAAGTTTGGTAGCAGGAGGTAAAAAGAAACATTGGAAAAAAAATAGAACGATTAAGGGGGGAGGGAACCAGCAAACATTGTGATTATCTAGTGAAGATGAGGGAGAGGGGAAGAAGAGTCGAGGGGTCGTGACCCTCGCAAATGAGTCTGTTTGATATGGATTGTCAATTCAGTGGAGCGAAATGGAGTCGGTAATTTAGTTGAGAAAGGACCTGAGTTAGGGTAAGAAAAACATGGCCGTCCGTGACGTGTAGTAATAGTAAGGAAAAGGGGGGGGGGGAAGAGTCAGTATAATATAGTCTAGTATAGCACTAGACTTCAGGATTGCTGCTGTTTTCCAACTTGCCTAAGCAAGTAGTGTATCAAATCTAGTTTTTTTTTATTTTATTTCTTTTTTTGACGTGTAAGAAACGGGCAAGTTCATAGAAGCTAGGGTAATGAACAAGAAGAAAGCTGGTGGGACATCCGCCAGACGGGACTGGGAAGGGATTTTTCCCTATTGTAAGCACATGTCATGCCAACTGTTGTGTTGGGTCTTTTATATGGTAACAGCAAAAGGTTGAAGCCAAAGCAAGTTGGGAACCGCATTGCAAGAAATTAAGCGTTTCTTTTTCTTTACTTTTGTTTTTTGAGTGTATGTGCGTGGAAAATGTTCGGCTCGAGGAAAAACCTGTCTTTTTAAGGGAATTTTAGAGGGTTAAATGGAGCGTGATGTTGGGCTTTTGTTTGGTTTGTTTGTTTCGGCCATTGATATGAGAAAGGACTGAGCTTGTAAAAAGCAAGCGAGCGAAAGATTTATCAGTTAGTGAATTGTTTACTTGATCGACAGCGAATTTCTGACTGTAAATGGGCATATAAAGCCAAACGTCAGAAAAAGTCGCCAGCATGGGATCACTTTACATGGATGAGCGGCTTTTACTTTGACTCAAAAGTGGGCTTGTAAAATACATGTACATAGGACTCGGCCGCTCAACCTAGAACGTGATTGGCATTAGAGTTATTTTTTAATGCTTCAGTGTGATTTCGGCTGAAGCGGATTCCTCTAGTTAAAAAACAAGTCGGAAATAGAAAAAATACCACAAGAATTAAAAAACCTTGGGTAGCAAGCCTTGTCGATATGTCAAAGACGTTCTAAATGTTTTTTGTTTCATTTTTTAAAGTATTTTTTATTTATTTTTCATTTATTTTTTTGTCCCCCGTTTGTATTGTGTTTGCCTTTGTCTTAATGGAATAACCGTAATCATTGTAGCGTGAATGAAAAATGACAATGAATAACGTTTAGGGCGAAATCCAAAAACGGCGGTCGCGAATTACGCGAAAGTTTGGAGCGCATTGGTTTAAGTTTGCCTGCCGGTCGGCGGAAAGCCGCCAACGTTACCTTGCTCAGCGCGCTCGTCGAAGGTAAAAGCGAATTCCATTGAAGTCCCTATTTCTCCTTAACAGCTTCCGGCGGGGGGACTTCTTGTGACGGTTCTATTTCACCTTGATTGACCCTAAAACATTATGTGTTGTGATAGATTTGGTTTTGGCTCACCATGGTCTTGATTGGCTTGTTTTTTTCGGTGGACTGTTACTTTGCTAACCTGGGTCTTTGGTTTTTTCTTTGTGGTTATTGGTGTGTTGCAGGGCCAAGTCGAAGAACGGCGGCCGGTTGCTCCGTGATCGATTAGAACAAATAGGCTTGACGTTACCCGCAGGTCGGAGGAAGGCGGCGAATGTCACCTTGCTTTCTTCCTTGGTCGAAGGTAAGAGACTTGCTCAGCCTCCTCCCAAACTGACGTACTACTCCTGCACCTTACCCCGATCCTCCCTCCTAAATCCAAATTTACGCACTCACGACTCCTTGTTTGCGTTCTCCGGCTTGGCCAAGCGCACACAAAAGAATACATGAGCACCCGCTTTTTTCTTTCTTGTCACTTTCCTGTGCATGTGGCATGAAGAGGTACCAAAAAGGGGCAGAAGTGTCAAAAGGTTTCAATCGAGTAAAACAATGGAAGGCCCATTTTAGTCACCGAAATTCATAAATTGGCGACGTTATTCTCATAATGAACTTCATTCCAATTTTTTGAACAGCCGTTCATTAGTTCTTGACGTCACAGACGTGACTGACCATGGTTACTGTGTATTTCCTTGCTTGAAACGGTTCAAGTGCAGTTTTCGGGTACCATGGATAGGGACACGTCAGTGACGTCAGAAAGCCGTGTGATTAGTTTGTTTTATGTCTTCCTTCGATAGCTTAAGTAGAAAGAAAAGTATCATAAAACTATCTAAAGAAAAATAAGGCTCCCCATATACCTTAATTTATTGGTGGGAAGGATCACAGATGGCGCTGACGTTTGTTATTGTTTTGCGTAAGAAAGAAATAGATAGCTAATTACCGGCAAAGTTTCCACGCTTGTTTAGATTCTGCAAAGTACAATTTGTCACCACAGTTTGCTGTAGCAGCACAATGTCCCAAAATCAAGTTGTCAAACTTTCGTAACAAGATTTCTCGAAACGGCTTGTCAGATTTGAAAGCAATCTAAAACAAAAGTTGTCTTTATACTAAGTAGCTAGTGCACAACCAAAGGACATATTTTAGGTAACGTATTTCTCATAGTTGCAAACTTAATTTGCATATGGCTAATTTATTACTCATTGGAAATAAATGTGCATTGGTTGTGCACTACTTGTTAGCAAGCTCAAGCTTACTGTCGAAGATTTTTTCTTTAAATTTACTGTTTTTTCTCAAAAAGATGTTTGGAGCCTTAAGCGAAGTTTTCGGGTACCATAGATAGTAACACCTCAATGACGTCACAGACCCATATGATCAGTTTGTTTTATTCCTTTCTTTAATTACTTAAATGGAAAGGAAATTATCACTAAAGCTATTTTTCTTTTTAAGACAAAGATGTTCTTTGGCGACTATCCCAATTCCAAACGCGTAACTTCCAAGTTGGGGAATATCTTTTAGAAACGAAGTACTCGGAAGTTCAGAATATGTGTATTTTAAAGCCTGTGGAGTGCGACTTTGAAAGTATGTCGTGCTTTGTTAAACGTGAAGCTTTTGTAACCTAGGAAATTTTTGGGGGACACTTGGAAACATGGTAATTGGCCTTCCCCTCACCGGGCGTCCAGCATAATCGTTTGATTCCTTTGTCATGTAAAAAACCCAGCACCTTTACACGTCAATCACGGTATTTGGCTCTAAACATTGCGGACAAAGAGTCGAGTTTGGGTGGGTTGCTTTTTGTCGCCCAAAATTCAGGGGGGCAAAGGGAACACATGCCGTGAAAGGGGCAGGGCTGATCAACAAAGACTTGATTTCCATTTTCTTCCTTTTTTTCTTGCTCACCCCACTCGGTTTTACGGCACGAGGGGTAAGATAACTCTTTTGCCGGTAAAAATAGAAGTCGTCAAAACTTTTTAGATTCCTAAGAAATTAGCTTCTTCCTGAAATTTTCTATTGCTGGCTCTTCGGTCTTTTCAGTAACTCACAGTTGACGGTCCATATCTGAGCTGAGGGCCCATTAGCACCCATTTTTATTTTTATGGGAGTTCATAGAAGTTTCAGTTTAGGGTAAGAAAAAATTTAAAAAAGGAAACTCAGGTAACAGGCAAAAGGGTTATTTGGTCAAATTTAAATGTTTCACAGAAGGTAAAGGGGAGCGAAGTTACGTGGTTGTTTGTTAGGAACGTAAGAATCGAGTTTTTTTTATTTCATTTTTTTGTTTTTTTTTTCGGGGTCCTGGCGTGCTGGTGAGCCATAAAACCGCGCCAGGTCCGGTAGCGAGATTAGAGTCATTATCTTTTTCTCCTCCTACCTCCTAGAAAAAGGTTTCTATAGCAAAGCTAGTCTTAAATCCCGTTTCCGAAAACTCGACGAACGGCGATGCCCAGACTAAAAAAGAAAATAAGTAACCCAGTTAAGTGTAACGAATTCTGGCGTAGTCTGTGAACAGTTTCCCCTCTTTAGTTCTAGTATAGGTTTCGTATTAAGTGCAGGAATCCTTTTCGTTTCGTTTTGACTTGCACTCGTGGAATCGTGCATGATTAAAGGCCTGTCTGTATAAGATTTGTCTTGGGGAAGTAAGAAGGACTGTGGTTAACTATAATTGGTCGTTTTGTGCTAACGCTCCAGATCGTGAGCTGTTTAGCTTTCTTTTTCTCTTTGGGCTTATGAACATAGGGGCGAAGACAAAAGCTTCCAATTTGGGTGCTTTTATTTTGAGTTTTTTTTACCTATATGGATACAAGTTGCGTGGAAGCTGGGAAGTTGTGGGGTAATTAAGGTGACCCTGGCCTTCCGAACTTGATTTCATAAAGAAAAGTGGAGGGGAGACGTTATGTGTTAAGGTAATCTGGAAGATGGTGGAATAAAAAAGAAAATTTGGACCGTGGGGCGTGAGAACGGCGCTGTCAAGGCCGGGGCGGTGCTGGGCCTTTTTTTTTTAGTTTCAGTTTGAGGATTTTACCAGAGTTGGCGTCGGTGCAAAACCGTGCACCTGTTTTTCGAACCGAACCAAGTGGTATACCTATTAGCTCGAGAGGCATTCATCTAACGCAGCTGGTATCCCTACCGCTTCAGTTCTCTCTCTCTCTCTTTTTACAGTTTGGCTCGGAGAAAACCCAAGAAACGTCCCATGGAGCTTAAAATTTGGAAACAGAATCTATACACAAGTGTACAGGAGCCTTGTAAAACAGAACTTGTTCAAATGATGGAGCACCTTTGGCTTGCTACATAGAGGTCATCGGTATCAGCTCCAGTGAAAAGACTCGAGCTGTGACGGATAGGTCCACCAACGTTTATTGTGAGAGATTAATACGATAAACCCAGGTTTTCTCTTCCGTATGTTGCTGAGCTCGCTTTAAAACTGTCTGAATGATAAGCGATCACGAATAATGAGGCAGCATCAAGTTTAAACTCGGATTCCATAAAACTCCCAACGAGTTAAGAACGAGTTCGTGGAAATGTCTCAGAACATAAGCTTCAGTAGTTTTTCTTTTTCGAAAAGAGTTAATGGCATCGTTAAGAAACGGTGCATCCGGAAATGGTTTGTCACTTGGTTACAGCCGTTAATTAACTTAATGAGTTCGCCAAAAAGGTTTACATGATGGCCTAATGTTTCCCCTGATGGCAGTAAATTTCTAGAGTTTTTTTTATTTAACGTTCTTTTTCCCCCCTTGCCCTGCTTGTGGTCACTGTTGTTTTGGGAAGGCAAACGCCGTTGATGCTGGGTATTTTTATTTTGGAAGGACGGGCGTTGAAGTAACTAACTTGGCAAACCGTCGTGTTACCTGTAATTACATCCGCTGGTAGTCTCGGGAGCAGGAGAGACAGAGAGAGAGAAAAGGTAGAGCCAAAAGTAAAAAAAAGTTAGTTTTTCGGGTTCGTTGACGCGCCGGATCCTAGGTCGTATACAATAGCTCCTGATTAGTGGGGATCCGTGGCGAGCACATCCCGAGAATCACTGCATGGTGCATGTGTTTCTGTCTTGCCCCTTTTTTGGTGTTGGTGAATTTGGGATTTCAAATTGGTTACTTGCATGGTTTGGACCATTGTGCCTTGTCGTGGCTTTTCTTGGCTGTGCGGGTGCTGCACTGTGGTTTGGAAAACTTCGGGACTGCGCCTGCATGTTTTTGCGGTTTCCCGAAAATGCTGGTCCGAGTAGCCAATTGCGGTGCAGAGGGGAAATGGAGCATTATTATAACTGCCTTGGCTCTTTCTCGAAAATATGTTTCTGGAGAAGGTTTCTTGAGGTCTGTGAAGACTTAGGACAAGATTCTTCTCGAGGAAAATAAAAAGAAATGAGAAAAAAAGAGAAAGTGACAAGGAAAGTAGTACTTAATTACTTATACGATCTTTTTCTGGTACGTTATCCACAGGAGAAGCTATTCACCTAGCCCGGGATTTTGGGTACGTGTGTGAAACCGAGTTCCCTTCTCGGCAAGTGGCCGAATACCTTTGTCGCCAACATACAGATCCTAATGAGCAGTATCGGCGAAAAGACCTCATCTTGGCTACCAAGTAAAAAATACAAAATTATAGTTTTTACTATCCTAAATTAATGTCAGCTAGCATCGTATATGTTCTGCGTACACGTTTACACGTGAGGAAGCTAAAAGCTGCAGTAGTTATCTAGTCTTGACTTGATTTGAAAGATGTCCACTAATTATATAGCGCAATCCGGTAAGAGGTTGACCCTTAAAGTGACGCAATTTACGACAGCTTCACTTTTTTTCTTTTTTTTTTTCGTCCCATGCTATTCGATTGGGATAGGAGAAGGAAGGACTTTTGCTTACTAGTACAGCATGGGGCCCCTTTTTAACAACATTTTAGCTTCTTTAACATGGAGATTACAATGAAAAGCTAGTCGTTAAAAAAAAGAGACGGTTCATTTAAAGAACCCAAAGAGAAAGACGCATGGCTAGTAATAAGATTTCTATTGTAATGAAAAGAGTTACTCTTCTAGTTTATGGAGCTGGCGGGTTGGGAAGTGTAATGGGGCCGAAGGGGCGAACAATGGCACGCGAATCATAGAAAAGAGATGCAAATGAGTAATGGCTAACAAAAGAGGTTTTCTTTTTAAGAGTCTGTGAAGTTTCTCTTTTGCCAATTTGAACTTGAAAATTCCTCCTTGATTTATACGGCGCTCTTGTTGCCAAAGCACGGCCACGGCGGGTAAAGGGGGAGGGGGAGGAGGGGAAGCTAGCCTCGTTTATCTTGTCCGAGAGTTTTTGTTCTAGCTTGACCAAGAACTCAAAGGGGGGATCGGACCGTCTAGCATAGTTTCGTATGCTGCAGGATAAAGAATGCTGTTAAAAGGTATCGCGAAACTCGCTATAATTCAAGAGCGAGGTGAAGGAGGGGAGAAAAAAGAAACATTGGAAAATACATTAAGGAAGGGTTCGATTCGAGGATCCATTCATAGTGAAAATTTGTAGAGTAGTCAATTAGCATAACGGGTTTTGTTATCAAAGGCTTGTCGTGAAGATGTTAATGGTTTCCTTTTCCGTCTCATAGGCAAATTACCAAAGAGCTGATGGACTTACTCAACCAAGACAGATCGCCGCTGTGTAATACCAGGCCTCAGATCATCCTGGAGCCCAATATCCAGCGTCACTTGACGCATTTTTCGCTCATTACCCATGGTTTTGGAAGCCCAGCTATTGTTGCAGCCCTCACAGCCATACAAGTAACGTATTCTTATACCTAAAAGAACTGAAAGAAACTAAGGAATTTTATCTAAAGTCCATCTGTATGTTTAGAACTTCCTGAATGAATCGTTAAAGTATTTGGACAAAATGTACCCAACTTCTGTGGGTATTGAAATGAAGAAGGACATGGAGAAGAAGTAAAAGACTGCGTTTGGAGGATGCTATGTCACCGAAAACATTCCACGTGTGAGGCACGCGAAGTAAACAAAACTGGACTTCGGGACGATTCAAAGGCGAAAGTGATCTGTGCTCAATTTGTTAACCCGTAAGAAGAAGAAAAAAGGAAACATTCATTGCGGACTCGTGCTTGTGTGCCGTTAGAGCCTAGGCCTTCCAGGCCAAAAGGAATTCAATGCAGAAACTCCCCGGAAAATTCAAAATCAGGCAGTACGTAAACCGCGTCTGACCGGAAAATACAGCGCCGAAGCTACAGAAAAGAAAAAAGAAACAAAGCCAGTCATATTTTCCCCCGTTGTTGATGGAGAAGTTCATCTTGTGAATGGACCTCCCGTTTCGCATGTCGAGCTGCCAAATTCACCCGAGACTACAGACAATTATGCACCACCGCAAAAATGTTTACTAGAACGAAATTGTTAGCTGGGATTATGGGAAAGTCTTGCCGGTAGCTCAGCATAAAGGAAGTGAATGTTTACCTATCTGGTCTCGTTGAGTTGAGATTTTTGCGTCTTGGAAATGACCTAGGCTCCTTCCCATCTAGTTGGGAGAATCGTGAAGAGGCCCCCTCCCCCTACCCCCTTAATCGTAAAGCAAGACTTCAACTATATGGAATCTCCTTTTTATATGTGTCTTCAATACTCAAACCTTGGTGACTTCTCAATTGGATTAGAGTAGTTTTTTTGGAACCTTCTTCTGTTGCGGATTTGAAATTGGACTGTCGTATTTATTTTTATTTTTTTTATCCTTTTTGAAAATATCTACCTACTAACACTATTGGCTGACTCGGATATGGAGCGTCTACCTCAATCTGATGTATTCTCCCCTTTTCCCGTTTCATTTTTTCTGTTTTTCCATTTTTTGTATTTTTTGTATTAAGCAAAACAAACCCGAGAAGACGAAAAATCGAACGTTGTGGAAACAGTATTCATCACGGTGCTCACAAGACAAGACTGAAGAGCGGTTTATCGTGGAATTGGATTGTAACGGTGGAGACCTCTTGCCCTCGTGTACTACTTAACCCTTGAATCACCCATGACGGTGCTGTCGCGCCATATTCTTTTTTCTTTTTAAGTTTTATATAACCAGGAAAGGGTTAATTTCTTTGTGGATACCAATAGCCGCGATCGTGTCTGCGTACTGTTTTTGTATATTGATCTGGCAAGTGTTTTCGGTGTTCGTTGTAAAGAGTTATGTTGTTATAAGCGGAGTTCGTAGGACATGGCCCAAGTCTTGTGTTGTGTGCAATGCCTGTGGTGGGCGTTTTATTGTGTTTCTGGCTCCTGTTTCGCGAAAAGGGTAGTTCGTATTAAAAAGGAGCAGGGTTGGCCATACATTTGTGAGCTAGTTTTTGCACGCTTTCCTCGAGGGCGTGCTTAATTGAAGCCAACACATTCCGTGTAAATCAGCATCGAAGATTTTGACCCCATAAAGAATAAGTGGAGGAGCCAGTCCTTTCACGGCAAGGTTTATTTGTTCCACTTTAAGTTAGCCGCATCGATGATAATAGATAATAAACTCCATTTTTAGAGGATAAATCTGCGACTTTTGTGTTCATTTGTATTCGAGATTCATTAGTCGAAGGTATTTTTTAAAGAATTTGTCCATCAGTTAGCTTTCGTCGCCACCCAGGGAAAGAACGGCGTTATAAAGAACCGTTTCAAACGTTTAAAGTAAGGAGCCATCTGGTGTGGGGTTGACACAAGGAAAAGTTTGAAACCAGTTTCGACACTAGCACCGTCCGTTTTCAGGCCTCGAACTTCACGGAAAAACGCGAAATTGAAGTTTTATAATTCTTCGCATCATAAAACGATCTCTGAATTGTTTAAACGTATTGCCTATTACGAATAAACAATTTCTTTGAAGGTAAAGAATTATGTCAATAAGCTAGCAACGCGTTCGACGAAGAGCTGTGTCCAACATCCCTAAAGCGTAAGTCAGGCCATTGTCGGTTTTATTAGGTGATATTTTTTTCCACACTAGGGTAATACCAGTTCAGTAGAAATTATTAAAATAAGGACTGAAAATGTGTATTGTATATGTAAGCTTTTAATATAAAGACAAAACAATTTAACAAAGTTTAGTTCCGTCCCTGAAAAGGGGTGGCGCTCCATACTATAAGATGCTCCTTGTTTAAAGGCACCAAACGCAGGCGGCGTAAATATAAACAATATCGTAGTGGGCTGTGAAAAATACAATAAGAATGCTAAATCTGCAGTTACTGAAGCCAACAAAGCAATATATTGGCTACCGTCGTTTCTGTACAAATCATGTGCTATTCATCAAAGCGAAACAAGACAATCCGGATAAACGTAGTAGTTATAGTCACACAGTGTTGCTTCCAAAAACTAGTTTTCCTACCCATCTGTCTCCCGCCGGGAAGTTAAAACGAGACGCCGAAGTCCATAAAGTAACATCCTAATTTACTGAGCCTACAGCTAAAATAATTTTTTTTAGGCTGCAAGATTTGACTCCTTATATTCCTGGCAGAGAACAGCAAGGGACGGTGCTGAAGAATTTATATTACATGACGGTCCTCCTTATGCCAATGGGAGACCACATATGGGCCATGCTCTTAATAAAGTATGGCAATCTACCTTAAATCAAGCTTCTTATATTATATAAGCTTCCTTAATCTTGTAACTAGATTCTCAAAGACATGATTATCAGATATAAACTGCTAACTGGCAAGCAAATAAATTATATTCCTGGCTGGGATTGCCATGGCTTGCCTATAGAGTTAAAAGCATTAGGAAATCAAGCGTCGAAATCCACGTTATCTGCCATGGACATAAGGGAGAAAGGTGGGACTAGTCTTCGCTTTTGATTTTGCATAAATTTCCCTACGTCTAGCTAGAAGATACGCCGAAGAGGCTATTGCAGAGCAGAAAGCTGCTTTTCAGAACTGGGGGGTTATGGCTAATTGGGAAAGCGAGTGCTATTATACGTACAAACCATCATATATTGTGCAGCAGCTCAAGGCGTTCTTTGAACTCTACCAAAAGGTTGTATTCTCTTATCTTATTATTACCTTTTAAATTAACGCATTATTTTAGGGGTTAGTTTTCCGTGAATACAAGCCTGTTTACTGGTCACCTTCATCCAGGTACGTCCGGCTAGTGTTCTACGAATTTGTATGCTAATATTCTCGTTGCTTAAGGACAGCTTTGGCTGAAGCGGAGCTGGAGTATAAGGCAGACCATATTAGTTCTTCTGTATACGTAACCTTTGCGTTGACCGATCTGTCGGACTCTCTAGTCAAAATAGTTCCTCCTAATACGAAAGTGATTGTGTGGACCACAACACCATGGACACTACCTCTCAATCAGGCTATCGCTTTTAATCCTAGCCATTCATACACATTAACGTATTCATCCTTGCGTCAAGAGCACTATATCCTTGCCACACAATTGGTGCCTTCGTTGACTGATATACTTGGCTTGGAATCGCGGAGCAATTTCCCAGGTAAATTTAACCCTTAAATCAATCCCTACGTTAATTTAATGTGTTATTTTATTTGGTCAAGGTTCTTATCTGGCTAGCTGTTGGTATCAGCACCCACTAAAAGAGAAACGTTTACCGCTTTTACCTGGCAATCACGTCACAATGGATAAAGGTACTGGATTGGTTCATACAGCTCCGGCTCACGGGCCCGACGATTTTCTCATGGCCTTGCAACATGATCTTCCTATGGTAAGCTCTTAAGATCAATTCGGAACTAGTAAACTGAGCTGTCAAGTGTTTGGACACTTCGAATTCTAGGAGTGTCTCGTGGACGAAGAAGGACGGTATACGGAAGGCGTGGGAATGGATTTAGCCGGCTTGGAAGTGCTGGGCGACGGGCAAAAACGCGTGGAAAGCTTACTCCAAGACACTATAGTCCACAAAGAGCTTTATCAACACAGCTACCCTTACGATTGGCGAACGAAACAGCCAGTAATCTTAAAGGCAAGCTTGCAGTGGTTCATTGACACCGATAAAATAAAGCAGAAAGCCTTAGTAAGTTCAGCTGTCACGTTCTGCAGTATAAATGATCGTTTTTAATTTTTTGCAGGATTGTATCAAGGAAGTGGACATTATTCCCCATTCGCAAGGGTCTGGCATGGTTTCACAACTGAAAAAACGACCCTATTGGTGCATTTCAAGACAGAGAGTATGGGGAGTGCCTGTTCCTGTTTTCTATACCCAGGACAACAAACCTTTTGTCACCCAGTTAGTAGTTATTTTAATTGACTAGGTTCTTAGATACTCATTAGTACACATTTTTGTAGGGAAGTGGTGGATCGGCTATGCAGTTTAGTTGAAAAACATGGTGCTGACGTTTGGTGGAAACTGTCAACCGAAGAGCTTCTAGGCTTTCCTTCTGATGTCAGGAAAGGAGAGGTAAACGTTTTTTGTTTTTTTTGTAAGCGTGAAATCTAGTAATGTTTCTTTACAATCGACAGGATATCTTGGATATTTGGTTTGATAGTGGCATTTCTTGGTTAAGCGTTCTGGGCGGAAAGACCGCAGATTTGTACGTGGAAGGAGTAGATCAGTTTGGAGGCTGGTTCCAGTCGTCACTCCTGACCTCAGTAGCTTTGAGAGGGAAAGCGCCTTACAAGTAAAACGTTGAACCTTGTCATGCTTATAGTTACATTGAACGCTTCTGTTGCAGGAAATTGTACGTGCACGGCTTCACTTTGGATGAAGAAGGCAGGAAGATGTCCAAATCCCTGGGCAACGTTGTGGATCCACAGGAAGTCATCCATGGAGGGAAGAATGCTAGAGAAAAGCCTGCTTATGGTATTGATGCTCTGAGGTAAAGTTTTGGAACCATTTGTTTTTATTACAGTAATTATCCCCAGAGTAAAAGTTTCGACGTCTAAAGTAACTCGATGGATTGTAGGTGGTGGGTGGCTTGTCATGCTTCTGGTGGGAACAGTGCCCCTGTGGGTAAAGCACTGTTGCAAAGTTCGGCTGATGATGTCCAAAAGTTGCGAGCAATGTTTAAGTTCATCTTGGGAGCTTTGAACAACTTTGATGGGATTCAGCGACCCGTAACGCATCCTGTTGACCAGTATATGTTGCATTTATGTGACGATTTCAAAACCAAAGTATGATTCATTAAAAAGTATAAAAAATTCAGTGGAAGAAGTAAATTCTGTTTATAGATTTTGGGCTTTTATGAGAGTTATGAATTCAAGAAGATATGTAGCACACTTCTCCATTTCGTGACTAATGACGTGTCGGCTTTTTATTGCCACAGTATTAAAGATAGATTGTACTGTGAAACGGTCGATAGTGAAGCTCGCTTGTCGTGCCAAGTAACCTTTAACTACATACTACAAGTTATAACCCACACCATCGCGCCGCTATTGCCTCATTTGGCTGAGGAAGTTGGACTTCATCATCCACATCCTAGTAATATTACCTTGCAAAGCGTTCCTTTTTCTTACTCAGCGGCGTTTATTAGGTGATCTTCCCTTGTTTTACTCGGATGGTTGGGAGAAAGTGTACGCAGAAGGACCTACACGAGAGCTGATAAATTGCGTGGAAACAGCACGCAAGATACGCGATCGAGTTATGGAGCAGTTAAAAAGCAATAATCCTCGGCAATATGAAGCTGTCATCCAGCTTCATCCTTCGTTTGATTTGCAGGTAAGTGTTCCATCCGTCAGCCTTGAATATAACTTAGCTTAATGAAAGAGAAAAGTGGGTGTAGAACTCTAATTGACGTTATGGTTCATCCTTAACCTTGACACTCAAGAAAGTATAAAGCCTTGTTTCCGGCCTTATTTTTATAAATATTTAACCTTGGACAACTTGATCCTAATTTACATTTTCTATCTTTTATTTGCGTTTATTTTTTTATTATTTTTTTTATTTATATAACAGCGTGAGCAAGAAGCTCTTGGCCGACTATTTACGTTTATTGTTTGTATTATAGTTGTTATTTCTTGCAGATTTTACAGAAGAGCCGAGATGATAGCGAATCTCCTTTGTGCGAGCTGCTGCAAGTTTCTAGAGTCCAATTAGTGACCGATTTGGTGGATAGAGATGCGGTAGAAGTATTGGATGGGAAGGTCAAACTTCTTTTAAAGAAATCAGAGCACTTTCTATGTGCACGTTGTCGAAAATTCACAGCATGTAGCGCAGAGCAGCTGTGTGCAAGATGTATTAATGTAACAGCTTCTTTATAGTAAATAAACCGAAACTAAGTTAGACGCGGACTTTTGTTGTGTAAGACAGTAATGGATCTTAAGAGAGATCGTTAATAAAGGTGCCTTTTTGTAACTTAAGTTTTCTTTATTGGTTTAATGTGCATGAGACAATAGATTGATTGTGAGTTGTTTACGACATCCGGGTGAAATTGAATTCACTATAAGAATACGGAAGTACGAAGTGTGTGTTCAACAAGCAGAGTTGCTCTGGTTCATTTTTATGTGCATTTCTAAGACGGGAATACGGGATTAAGAAATCGGAGGTGTAGGAACTCGAGAAAGCTGACGCAAGTAAGCGCAGATAATGAAGTTAGCCACGGTTACAGGTATTGTTGCAAGTGGAAGTGCGAAGAAATGATAACTTTCGATGGAAAAGTGCTTTCCGAGCACGGCGCGTAGCAAAACTTACCGCGCCCATCTTCTCACTTCGTTCATTTTGCTCATAGCCGAGATAATACTTTCTCTCTTGCTTTATGTGCTTTGCTTTCCTTCAATTAGAGTTTCTTTGGAATTGGTTTTTCTTCACATAAGTTAGTTCATCTTCACAAATTTGTAATGTACCTTTATATCCAACACTGGATTCTTCCAACGTTCGCTATTCAAGTTTTGAAATTCTTCCTCAAGAGGGCAACCTTGCTTGAATACTACGTAATAGCTAATATTTCACTCCGCGATTTAGTGGACACGAGATCAATTACCGGCACTTGCGCGATTATTCAAGATAAACATAGCTGAGGACCTGGATGTGCAATTTGCCTTGAAGCTGACACGCATTTCGGTGTCTTTTTTACCAACAGGGTGTCGCCGTTTAGTTTCCGCTACTTTGGAGCGCCAGTGAAGTTCCGGTGCGAGGGCGTTTGCCGTAGCGTAGTACCCATGTCACTGTATACTATAAACGGAGAAAGGGAATCACGACGTCATAGCGAGGAAAAATTTGTTCTTTAACAAATCAGAAGCTTAGTTTACTGAAACCGAAACTTTAAAGAAAAAGAGAAATTATGGCCTCTTCCGCCTGGTATATAAAGAGCTACCACCGCAGCAAGTGAGTTAATCAAAATTCCAGCTTAACAAGGAAAGGAAGGAAAGGATTTCTTAGCTGAGTTAAATTCGAAAATTTTAGCAAGTGACTTAAGTTATAAAATGGCGTTCCTTCGACTAAGTTTGGTGTGCGTTTGTGTGGCGTTGGCTAGTGCGAAATCTGCCCAGCCAGGGTAAGGAATTTGATTTTTTAAGTTAGAACAGTATTAACATGGAGAGGGTTTCTGTTTTATTTCAGGGCCGTGAGGAAGTTTAACAGGGATCAAGTCGCCCAGGAGTCCTCCGCGTCGTACGTCGCTCTTCCACCGAATGATGCGACTCAGGAGCTCGGCAAAAGTGAACGTACTTTCAATCTCCTGAAAGGCAGTTCAAGTACCAGCGGCAGTACGTATCCCGCTGCTTCTTCATCTAGCTATGCTTCCGCTTCATCCAATACATACCCTACTGCTAGCAATGCAAACAATGCTGGTGGGCGGTTTTTTGGTGTAACTTCATTGGCTAATTCGGGAGTCGCCAATAAACTACAAGTAATGCTCCCACACTAAATTTTCCCTTGCATTTCTCTTCGCAGTTTTATTGAAATTTTTGTTTTATAAGCTGGGTCTATCCTTCATTGTGCCTTTCCTCAACTTGCCATTGGGTAACGGGAATGGAATTGGTGGATATTCCAGTTCTTCTGGTGTCGGCTCTACGGGAAGTAGCTACTACGGGACCGGCACTAGCGGCACAAGTAACGGCATTAGCAGCTTACTGGCTCTGAATCCGAAGAGCATCATCAAAGTAATTGCCGTTGCTTTGGGAGCCCTGCTTCTAATCCCTCTGTTTCTCTCCCTCCTCACGGGAATTAATACCTCATCGCTCGGAAGAAGTAAGCAAGATATAGTATTTTAGATTCCCTTTTTAAAACTTTGTTTATTGCTCATAGGCGAGGATGTTCAAGACACTTTCAACTTCCTTATGGCTCGAGTGGACGATGCATTGCAGAGCTATAATATTGATGCGTCCAACTGTATGTCCCGAGCGATTTGTACTTATGTAAGATCCGCGACGAAGAAAGTGGCTGATGGCAGTGCTGGATCTACGGAGAAGATTATTGACGGTTTATCCACGTAAGGACCAATGCTTGTTTAAATTACTCGCTGAATCTAAACGCTTCTAATTTGGAGAGGAGAAAGTCCAAGAACCGTAATTACGATTTTTATTGCTCACAGGAATGGTTATTTGAGCTCGATGGTCGATGGAACGAGCATCTCTAAGGCAATAGAGATGGGCCGTAAACCTGGTACAACTTGCGTAGCTGCGTTTCCGAAATGTCCCTTCAATGTGAATACCATGACGCGCTATTTGGCTTCGTATATCTCGCAAATGGTAGAGGCACCTCTAGAAAAACCCGATAAATCCGACAAGCCGGAAAATCCCCAACAGCCTCAATCCTAATACGAGGTTATAAATTTCCTTAATTTCCTTGACTATTGCCCAGTAAGAAAAAGAAGAGAGTGTGTTATTAAAAGTAATTCTCATCGACATATAAGTGGAATGCTCTACTAAACTTTAATTGTGAATAATTTATGGTTCCTTTACTGTATGTAACGTTCAAAGAATTAAATAAAGCTTCAAGCCTGGTGAGAAACCATTATTGGTGCAGCTCCTATTCTTTGTTTTGGCCGCCAAATGTTGTGGATTGATCTAACTCGGCAGACGTTTTCTCTATTTACTTTTGGTGCTATATTCAATTAAATCCTTTAATAAATTGTGTGACAACAGGGAATAAGTTATAAGAACACATTGCGTCCCTCTCGTTAAAAATAACAGCAATGTCTCAGCTTGCTAATGCCGGCAAAAGTTCAGTTCTGACCAAAGGTGTCACGTTGATTTCACTGGCAGGTGCTGGAGTAGTTTTGTTTTGGCTTTATAAGAGGCGAATTTCTGCGCGGACTCAAGAATCTAGTAATGCAATTATAAGCCATGAGTTATCAAAAATCTACAATACTATTGAGAACTTAAGGCAGGAAATAGAAGCTTTAAAAGCAACTCGCCTTGATGCATCTGTTCAACTTGATGTAAAAAGCCTCTCTTCAAGCAGCCGCAAAGGAAAGACCGTGCGATTTCACAAATCTTCTTCTGTGATTTCCAACAGATCGTCCTCAGATGATGAATCCGAATACAAGTCGGCATGGGGCGATGGTTTAGAGTCCTCGGACGAATTCTTCGACATTTCCTCTGACAATGAGACAGGTCAGGACACGGATTTCCTGAATGAGGATGAGGCATATGGGTAAGTTGTAGTACCTTCACTTGTTTGCTTCATGATATCTGTTATTTGCAAGCCTCAAGTGCTTACTGTTTTGTCTGTATGTATCTATCTTATCTGGATATTTAATCTTAAATGCAATTACACATGAGGGAAAAGCGCAAGTATAAATAATTTGTGATTAGTACACATACACTTGCCCTTTTCACTTTACGCTAGACATAGACAACGTAAAAGGCACGTTATCTCCTGCACGCTTAAGGCTTGACCCCAGACGGTCTTATTCTTCGAAAATCAGCGTCGTATTCGCGCAGAGATTTGTTTGTAAAAAGGTTATTTCACCACCAGTCACTCGTACTCCGCACCCGACTTATCGTTTCCCACAAGTCCACGCGATAAAGCACTGGCTAGACTTGAGACTCTAAAAATGACCTTTGGGGTGCTGTCTGGCTTTTCGTAGGCTTCCAGTGAAATGTATGTTAAAAGCCCTTGTACCCTTCGAATTATTTTTTCCAAGTGTAGTCTAGGGTGAAAGAAGCAATTAAGGCAACCAAACGTAGTTAAGTCCGATATTCTGGCATATTTCCTTACCAGGACATCTTTTCCTTATCTCACAATCTGCATTCTGATACACTTTTGCTGAATTTGCAAAATTTCAGCTTAAAATCAGGCTTAAAAGGGCAAACCGAGGCATTTATCGAGAGACAGAGCCAAGAATAAGACATGAATGTAGCGTCTTTTGTCGACACGTGACGGTATCCTATTTATTACCCCCGAATTCTTGGTGGGTCAACGGTTTTGATTTCCGGAAAATCTCTGTCTAGGGCCCTCCCCGTGTAGCCAATTTGCCGTGTTTCGTACCGTCTGGTTACTATCACTTCCGTGTCGATCGTAATCTCTGACATGGGTGCTTTATAATCTGCACGTCGACAGCCCTGGACGTGATTGACTCGCGTCAAGTGAGACATACGACTTGCGAGCTTGTGCTGAAAAAACGCATTTTTGTCTGTTTTTATAAAATCCGCCTTTTCTAGTCATCATGAATCGCGTAGAGTGGATTTACTTCGGTCTTCTTTTCAGTTCGGCAGCCTTGCTCAGCACATCCAAAGCTGCCAGCCTTTTGAGCTTTGACGCTCTCGATCTGTTTGATCAAGTCGATTCTTTGCTTCAAGGGTCAAATGAAGATATCCAGGACGCATCCAAAATTTTGCTAGATCATGAAAACGAGGTATCAACAGCCCATTCTTGCTTTCCTGTCCTGTCTTCTCAGGATTGGGAAGCAAGAAAACTCGTAATCCATCTTCTGTGTCTTTCACTCTTTTCTTTGGTTCTCCTATGTAAAGTATGGAGACAATGTGGAGTTCTTATGGAGGCTTTCAAAAGCCACTCGTATGGCCGCACAGGTTTATGGAGCTCAAGGTGACAGTGGCAAACAGAAAGAATTGATTTTCCAAGGTAAAAATAAAAAAAAATCTATAAAAAGCGCCCAAGTTGATTTTCGTACATTAATTTCTTGATAACGGCAGCTTTCGAGTTTGGAAAGCGAGCTTTAGCTGCTGATGATTTCAACCCAGAAGCGCATAAATGGTACGCAATCACTTTGGGCGCCAAAGGTGAATATTTGGGAGTTTCCGACAAAATCCGCGACGGATTCACCTTCAAACAACACATTGATCGGGCTGTCGAGCTTAACCCTACCGACCCCACCCTTCATCATTTGTTGGGTCGATTCTGTTTTGGCGTAAGTCAGTCTTTTTTTGGCTGGACTCACTGTTAAAAGAAAAGGGGAAATATCCAACATGCAAATTATTAGGTGGCTTCGCTGTCGTGGATTGAACGTAAAGTAGCAGCTACTTTGTTTGCCGACCCCCCCACCTCTACCTTCAAAGAAGGTTTGGCTCATTTCTTGAAAGCTGAAGAAATGCACAGAGAGCAATGGAAAGAGAATCAATTGTACATCGCGCGCTGTTTCATCCAAGACGGAGATTATGCCAAAGCAATGGAATGGATTGACAAAGCCGTCCAAGCGCCCTCCGTTTCTGTTGACGTAGGCAACTTTTCTTTGAAAAGTCTTTCTTTCTTTCCACTGGTTCTTATATTAATATCCGCATCTTTCTTCTCTATCTTTTCGAACAGGATCAGACGGCCCATCAAGAATTGCTCAGCCTCCAAAACAAATACAGTGGCTACCGCCACGGTTAGAAACGACACGTAGACTGACAGAATAAATCCCAATAATGAAATTCTTGTAGTTTCTCTTTTACATTATACACACATGCGGCTAAACACAGCAAGAAAAAAAAACCGGTGCTTATCTATGTTCTTTTTTTTCACTTTTGCCACGTTAACAGTGCTGTTAATTGATTCAGAGCATTTGCGTTCTATTACACTTACAAACTATTTTCAGTTAAGTAAATCTTGTGGCGTTCAGTCCGTAGATAGTTCAAAAAGCATACTTGTAAATCCATGTTGCTTTCTGCGGTAAATAATTGACAGTAAATCAAACTCAGGAAAAAAGTTCAATCGAGTAGCAATAAATTGGTTCGAGATGAGATTCCCAGATTGAGATTGTCTTTCCTGCCAGAGCATTTGCTCCCCTTTATAGGTTCGAACAAGACCTTCCCTTTTTTTGTTTTCTTTAAGGCGGGGAAAGAAAAGGCCGTCTTTTATGTTTTATCTCAGGTCTGGGCGGATTGATATCGTTTATATGAGGCTGTAACCTTCGCAGATACCCGGGGTAGAAAGAAGTGGAGATGTAGTACCCAGAATTACTTTCATATTGCCGTTTTCTTTTGGGGTCTGATCCCTTTCAATGTGCTCAAGCTCTTTTGCTCTCTTTCCGGTTCAATGGGTTTCTTTCCCCCAAAAATTATTTCAGCTACTACCACTGGATCATAGATGGCGTACGATGTCTAAAAGGAGAGTTGGAGTTAAGTTACAACACCTTGGCAGCAAAATAACGTGTTTTCCGGTTAGATAATCCTGTTGCTAGAAAGGAATATCCTTCTATGGGTAATTTAAGTAATTTTACATTGTCTTTAGTGTTGAAAAGCAGGTTTGCTAAGCGATCGTTGGCCCAGAATAGGTTAATAGGGTTTAGCTGGGTTGTTGAAGCAGCTGTGACCTTGCCTTGCTAAAACTGCTTTAGTTTGTTATTAGTAAGATGTTTATGATTGAATAATAATTACATTTGGTATACTTTTGCTTAGAATGAAGAAATACCCCAATCCTAAGGCAAACGCTCTGTTTCAGTTTGGCAAAGCTGTGATTTTTGTTGAGTTGTCATTGCTGGGCGGTTCTTATTTGTTTTGGCGCAGCTTAAATCAGAGTCAAGGTAGCTTCAAGCTTCGTTTCCAAAAAAATCAATTCTAATATAGATTTTCGTAGAGCGAAGGCGTTACTTTTACCATAACCATTACTGGGCGCTGGATCGTAAGCATAATGCTTTTTAAAAAGAAGGCTTTATAGAATAACTGATGACTGGAGGCGTTTTTTAGTGTATTACCACATAGGAGAGGTGTTTGATTCGTCTTACAACGCTCGGCTTGTTGACAAATCCGTTTTTGATTCTACAAATTAAAAGCCAGTAAGGTTATGGTATGGGCGCAGCCAAAGCTATTTTCTACTTGGGTGGATTCAGTGCTCTAGGCTACTTTTTGATGAAAGTTGCCACTCCTAATGAATCCGATTTGAGAAAGGTATGATTTACCTTCAGAAAGAATATGAAAGACTTTCCGTTTCTTAAAGTTAAGATTCCCCACGGCGACGCACTGCTTACTCGTCTTCTTTTAACACTCTAGGAAATTCCGACTGTTAATGAGCCCATGTCTGAGACTATGAAGAAGCGACATGAGGTCATGAATGTGCTAAAAGCTGCAGCCGAAGGCCAAGAACCGTGGTATTCGCAGAAAAAGAAGTCCGAAACTGAGGCGCCCAAACAGAGCAAATAAACTCCTTTTTGTCCCTGTCTGTAGCATCGTTGGGAGAAGGCGTTTTTGCTTGTGTGCCGTGACCTGTCACAAGCGCAACGTTTATAGTAGGTTGAGAGTAGCAGTAGTGGGAGCCGAAAAAGACATTATATAGTTTTGAAAAGCTGAGTGTACAACAACTAGTTCTCTCCCCGTCTTCCCTTTCCTTTTACACTTTCATAAGCGCAAAAGGGGGAAAAAATAAAAAAAGGAAACGAGCCATATAGCATTAGCCATGGCCGAAAAAACGAGCACAACCCAAGGGCAGATTGCTGAATTCTTGGAGATTCTGAAGCATTTAGAAACGGCCATCGTAACTCACTTGCAATCTGGCGACAACAAAGACTTTAGTAGGACTTTGAGCGGAGACGGGATGGAAGCGGGCCATCTTTTGACCAAGATGACAAAATTGGTCTCCGAATACGCCCCGGTGCTACCTTCTTACGAATTACAAAAAGCCCAATCCCGGCTATCGCAGTTGCAAAAGCGATGGCAGGAAAGCTCAGCCCAGCCGAAGAGCAAGTTCAGATTTGTTAAAGCCAGCGCCTCGACAGCAGCCCCCAGTCGGAATGCCCCATCGAAAAAATCATCCCACTCGGGCACGAGTGACGTCACCGATTCAGCGGATTCCAGCATCGGCGCCAGTAATTTCACTCGGAGTGGCGCTACGGTCAACAGTAGCAGCAGTAACGGGCTGGGAGGGTTGGCTTTAACGAGAAAGAATTTGCAGCACGAGACGGTCGTCCTGGCCGCAGAAGACACGTATAAACGTGACGTGTGTTTGACTCACTTGAGCCATTGTCGAGTGCTCATCCAAGGCATCCCGAGCACCGTCCATTTGGCGCAATTGTATCACTGTGACATTATTACTGGCCCAGTGACGACATCCATCTTTGTCGAAGAATGCGTGGATTGCCGTTTCCTCATCGCATGCCAGCAATTGCGGGCGCATAGCACGCGTTCCTGCGACTTTTATGTCCATGTAACGAGTCGCGCCATTATCGAAGATTCCCAACGCGTACGTTTCGCTCCCTACAATCGATCTTATCAGCCGGAGGCTTTCGTGGCAGCAGGACTCGATCTCCACACGAATCATTGGGATCAAATCGATGATTTCAATTGGCTCTCTATTCAACAAGCCTCGCCACATTGGAGTATCATTCCCGAAGTTGAACGCGAGTTCATTAGCTGGGAAGATGAGGATGAAAATCAGGAAACCGCAAAACAAGACGGAGCAGAAGCTAAAGAAAACAGCTGCTAGCAAACAAGAAGCAAAAAATGTCTTTTTTTTTTTAAAGAGAGCTTTGGATCCCACCAATTGCTTTTTGTAACCCATATTTTACCATCCTTTGCATTACCGTAACGCGTTCTGCTCCTTGTCGGCTTTTTCTTTGATTCGTATGTATACTAGGCAATTCGTGTTACTCGCGCTCTACAACTTATGCCAGAAAGCTCTCCGTGGCCAAAGTAACATTTCCAAGCTTTGCAACCGTATCAGTTGGTGGAAAAGGCCAGGCTACCATTTTGCGATTTTAAGCCCTCCAAAAGCTCAACGCTGCTTGCTGCTGTACCTAAAGCTAGAGCAGTTTTAAAAATACACAACAGTACACTCAGTTTCAATTTCATATCTTGGTCGTTTTACTTCCTTTTAAATGGATAATCCGCATTTACTTACTTTTAAATGGATCATACGCAGGTGAGAAGGATATTAAGAATGCAGTAGATTTTTGTAAAAGTTATATACATGTACACTTTAAAAGGAACTCGCCTTGAACGTAGTCCTTGCTTTAGATTAAGATTTGTAACCCAGTAACGTTAGTAACCTTTGTCGCAAGCACGTCATCTTCATCACAGAAGTGAAGTAATGTGAAGACTTAAGTTTCGCGAATAGGAACGGCGTAAGTTTGGGGTCATCTTTATATGTATTTTAGATAACTGGGAGAACTTGATTTTTGGACCTTTTAGAGTCACGTTGATTAGCATGAGTTCCCGTTTAGTAGACTTTTAAGGATGTTGGTTCGGGTAGTACTAGCATAAGCAGTTGTTAGTTCTTGGAAAGTTGGGTAGCGAATTACTGCTTTTGGTGTGCCTTGCTGCTTCTTAATGCTCCACGGTCATGGATGCTGCTATGGGTGTCCAAACTGTTGCATTTGCATTGAAATACGAAATGTGCATACTATTAACCCCTCTAGCTTCAACTTCAAGAGCTGTTATTCTCCGGTCCCTGGCACTTCACTAAGGCTTGTTCAGATTGTTGCTCTTTGCTGTTATAGGTTAGGGTATAGCGAAGTGGGGGGCACGAGAAACTCGAGGACAGTTTTAGTCAATGAACAGGACGCCCTTATGGCTATTATTCGCTGTCGAGTGGTTAATTCGGCAGCCCAGCTTTTATGTTCTCTGCCCAGTGTTTTTCAGAGGGGGAGAGGGAGATGGTGGTGTTCCGTTGTCTTTTGATTTAAGGGAAAGATATTGTTTTCTCTTGTGCACATCTTTCCAGCCCGCGTTGGCTGGGAAAGATTCTGCTCGTCATTCTTGTTTTGCATAAGGATAAAAGCCCACTTAGGCGTCTGTCAGATTCTATTACGGCGTGCTGCACCGCCTGCATTCTTCATTAAGCAACGACGACTTTGGGGAGCAGGACTGATGTCTTGGAACCAATATATAAGACCGTCTCAGCTAGGTCTTGATGCTTTAATAAACTCACAAGCGTGGAAGGAATGAAGACATAAAATTTAGATTTTTATTTCGCTGTAATTTGCCCTGACAGTAAAAAATAAAATAAAAATAAAAGTCTGGACAATTTGCAAACCCAGCATTATGCCCAACATACAGTTCGTCTGCAGATTAAAACCTAATTAAAGTTTCCAGGAGAAGTTGAACAGATACTTCATGGTGTAAATTGTAGCTTGGTTGAAGCGTGAATTCTTGAGGGAAAAAAAGTAAAATAAGGATTTTCAGGGCGCGGAAAAGGTCTACTCTCCGGAGGTATATAATGTATATAATAGAGCCAGAGAGAGGCCTTGTTTTGCATAATCACTTTAAAGGATCCCTAGGTACTATCCTTTTTACGTCATATTACCAAGAGCAAGACGAAAAGGTTGCTACTTTGCATTCAAATTTTCTGTGTCGGCTCTTTGGCATCTTTGACTTGTTTTTTTCTTTTCAATTCCGCATTTTTCCTTTTTCAGCAGGACCCCCAAATACATGCATACAAAATGGTAAGAAGGGAAACGGAAAGAAAGTTAGATGATAGGAAATAGGCTGCTGGCTGGGACATTTTCTATTGGTGTTGGGTTATACAGTGTTGACGGGTAACAGAAGTGTAGCTTCCTCTCAGCTTTTCTTTTCCCTTTCGAGTTTCTTTTGTTGCGACTTCCAGCTTAGGCTCTAAAGCGAGCCTTGTCGCCACAACGTGTCATGGGAGAACGATCGAGAGCAATTTGCATAGTGTCACGGGCATTGAGAATGAGAAACGCAGCCAGTAGCAATGGCTATCACACGACCTGCTATTGTTACGAACCGAACGAGTCTAGAATTCCTAAAACATCATTCTTGTTGTCCTTGTGTATTGCCAAAAGAAGGGGAAAAATCTCCCAGTACTCTGCTCCTATATCTTATAGTTCCATTTTCTCTTTCTTGGTGCTTATCACACCCGTTTAGCTAATAGCCCTCGAATTCTTCTCTAATCTTGACATATCAAGTACTTTAATCTTTTTTAAATCCCTTCTTCTTGTCTCTGGAACTTGTAGTCGGAGGTATTTTCTCTCCCTTAAAGGGCAATAGCCATCAAATCAAAGTGCCGAGATTTTGATGGGGCTTGTTGTCTAAAGTCGTCTAAGAACGATGATCTTTGTTTGAACGTTCTGATTTTAAGTAGCTCGTCGGGCTTTCTTTTCATGCACACTTTTCGCTTTGATGTCTCTGACGTAACATGGAATGGCTTACGACGCTTGTTTATTACCATGGTTACTGTTTATTTCCTGCAAAGTATACAAAGCTCTCGGGTACAAAGAGTATAGCGGCAACGAGACACAAGGACGACTCGACAAAAGGACTACGGTGTACCCGACTTAAGGACTACGAACCCCGACTTAAGAACTACGGACCGCGACTTAAGGACTAGGTTAGGTTAGGGGTTTGTCGTCCTTAAGTCGGGTACACCGTAGTCCTATTTCCGAGTCGTCCTTGCGTCTACGTCCCATAGTAAAGCTACGTTTGTGACGGCAGAAAGTCATGTGATCCTATTTTCTAAAACTTTATTTTTTTAATCATTTAATTACTTCTTCGCGCATAATGGAAAGAAAATATTATAAGAACTAGATTTTTTCTCTACTTTCAGGATTTTTTTTGGGGTGGCCGTTGCCTTTTTAACCCCGTCTTTCTCTACTTTCCAATTTTTCAGATCCGATCTGTAATTATGCCCATGCTTTTCTGCTTGTAGAGCTTCGTTTGCCCAATAATCCCCACAATAAAACGTTTATGAAGCATTGCTTATAGTGTTTATACTGCAACAACTCGCACATGTAACTCATGCTGGTAGCTGCGTTATAACTTATAAGGAAGACCCCCTCTTTCGGCTTTTTGTTGAACGTTTTCCGGTCGTAGAACCCTGATGGCGGCTTATTTACTCTTTCGTTTGCTTCTTTGGATATTGTTATCTTTGGGTTGAAGGCCTCGAGGAGCATGCCAGCTATTACGATTGTTGTATAACGGAGCTGATGGAGGATGCTTAATGAGTTTCCCATGACTCGTCTGGGCCGTTTTCTTTTTTTAATGTTTTTATGGTACTCGGTCTTTTTTTCCCCTATACGCAACATCGCCGTTTCTCATATAACCAAGTTTCTTAATGATGTGTACTGGCGGGGTCTACAGTGGAGTTTGATCGATTTTACGGTAAGCTAATAGGCAAGATCTGTTCCCTCTCTTCCTCGCATCCCCAATACTAGGCACAGCCGGGGAAGTAGAACAAGAAATGGACCACTTATACGACTCTACTCAAAATATTGGTCGTAGAGCAAAAGGCCTTCGGGGACAGGGGCAGCAGCTGTGATGTCTTACACGGCTCGGATTGCTGTAATTAACGTGGCTTTTGTCCATTCATTTCCAAAGATACGAACCCCCTTTTCGATGTACTATGTAATGGATGGTTGTCCTAGGCTTTCTTTCAAGTTTATACTGTGTCCTCTTAAAACATTCATTCCTAACCGTCTCCGCTCTGTAGCCCCAATACTCTGCTCTTGTATTAAAATACGACAATGCAACAGAGACATTCTCCAAGCAAATCTCGTGTTGGTCCTCTGGACTATAGAGCCTGGCAGTGAGAGAACAAAGAACACAGGAGCAAAAAGCGAGATTCCCTGAGCTACATTGAACGCCAGGAAATGCAATTATCATGCCTTTTCCGGAAGAAGCGGCGGGAATATCTTGTGTTCTGCTACTTTGTATTACATCGAATCCTTCTGTGCTTCTTGGTAGGATGTGCCCTGCCGCCTTGCTGGTACGCAGGAGTAATATGATGTCTGTGCAAGGTGGCGTTTTTCTTGGCATCCCGTTGAAATTTTTTTAGTTATTTTTATTATTACTGTTATTTTTTTTTACTGTTTTAACAGCGGATCTGAAGTTGCTTATGGCGCCTTTTTTCTCTCTGGTTCGTAATTAAACATTTCCCTCGAGTGGAGGTAATTCGAAACAAACAAGCAGTAAAGGTTTTTAAGAAAGTATAATAAAACCGAGATCAAATGGGCGAAAGGATCTCTTAGCGCGTGCAGAGGTACCCGCGACCCGACTGGAAACTGCCAGGTTCAGTTTAACGAATTTTTTTTTGCATCCCGAGGTGAGGTGGTTGTGGTGTATGTGTCGAGTGCATTGGGAGTTCATGTGATGGATGCAAGATCTTGATAGATGAGACGGACAAGTTAATTAGAAATAGGAGAGGTGACTTGTTTTCTCTGCGTTCTCACTTGTATGGCCAGAGGAGTGAAATTTCACCGGATATTTTATTTACACAATTTCCCAAATGCGTTGAGGCTTGTTGCACAATTTTCCTTTTTTACAAAAAGGGAACAAGGGTATTTGAGGGGGTGATAATATCAGAGGGACAATGTAAAAAGATGAATTTCAAAAAAGAGCTTGTTATATAGGATTATTAGAAATCAAATGAAGCACAAGTTTTGGGGCAGGACAAGAGAAAAATTGGAATTCCCTGGAGGGAGGGGTGGTGGGCGTGCTTGGGGGTGCGTTATTTTTTGGCTGGGCCAAAAAACAGGAAGAAACTCATCAAACTTCATTTATGCCTCTTTGGGAAGGAAGAAGCTTATAGATTGATCAATCTTCGTTTTTTACGCGCTGAATGCTGCTGCTGCTGTGTGTTTAGCTGTGAAACGTCGAGCGATATAACAAGGCTTTCTTGAACCCCCCAGCAGATATCCCAATTGTTGTCCCTCCCCTCGCTTTTTTACTTTGGTGCCGACTTTCGCAAAGTTTTCAGCGAAAACAAACAGCAGCAATAGCTGGGTGTTAAGAAATCACGACTACATGAACAATGACTGGAAAAATATGAAACAAATGGAAAAAAAATATCCCTCGTAATTGCCTCTTTCAACGGGGTTTGGTTTCCACTTAGAGCATGAGCTGTATCTATTGCCCCATTCGAGCTGAGCCAATCCAATAATGAGGGCCTTATCTTCGAAGTCTTGTCTGTTGCTTGTCAGTTTCTCGGCTCATAACTTGGCCTTTTATTTTCTATAGGACGTGGCGGCCGGAAGAAATGAAGTAGGTTAGCACAACCAAGGAGAGGCTACATGGAAGAGGACCACTGATTCCTATAAATATACGAGAAAATAAGACATCGCAATCAATAACTTTCTTTGCCCGTATAGTAACTTCGTTCACCTGCAGAAGTAGGAGCGACCAAACTTTCCAAGTATCGTTGCTTGGGTACTTCTTCTTGACTAGAGTATTTGGTTTGGGTATCTTTCCAGTAAAGCGTGCTGATGACAGCCGTACAAAGAAGCTTGAGTCCATCAGGAATGAAATCCGTTTCCGTGGCGTGAAACTGCAATCCTAGTGTTGACGTCTCTAGTCCGTCTCTATCCAGCATAGAAGGGTACGTTAGCAGTTGAGTTTTATCAGGCTTTAGGATAATCGTAAAAGCCGACGACCAAAACAATCCCCATTATAGCGTACGTCGTATACAGCGCATTACGCAGAGGACATGCCGTAAAAAAAGAAAGTGAAAAATAAAACAGACGCATTAGTATAGGTGCTTTTGTAAATAATTACAGCAATTATACTAATATTTTCATTTTTCGAAAGTTACTTTCCAACATAAAACATGTGTCTACCTGTACCTTTTAAAAAAGGGGCGTTACCAAGGCAGTTCTGCCCTTTCGTATAAAGCGTAATGCATAGGAAGGTTCTGTGAGTAGTATAAGTGCTGGAGATAAAATATACTTTGCTTCACGTGGCGAAAAAGTGCCCCTTAATTTAGTGCTTTTAGACTTTGTCGACTACTACCAGTCTTGCCAAAAAAAGGTACATTATTTCTTTAAAGGAATGTATCAGTCGTTTCTTGCGAAGTGGAATTGGCTACAATTGAAGGAGTCTGTTTATACTTTGTAGTTGTCCAATTCAGCGTCTTTCGCAAACGTTAAGTTCAGATGAAGGTCCGAACGAGTGACATGGAAGTTATTCGATATCCTTGGCAACGGGGCAAGATTGCTATCATTTCTTGGAAGGGTGTACACTTGGGTGTGGTTTGCCTTTTGGAAGCGCTTAGCAATGGTTGATGCATCTCCGGCTTATAAGGTTGGATTCGTATTTGGCTTTTGGCTCGTGCAGCTTCTCAGGAATACTCGTCTTCACGCATAGGTATTTGCAGATGATTCTTATTGACAGCAAGGTGATGAAAACTTTGTTACACAACTACAGGACCATCATGCAACGTTGGTTGAATTACGGTTATAAGCGCACTAGCCACACAATATGCGTTTGGCTCGTATTAGAAAGAGAGAAGAGACTCCGTTGGGACAGTTTATGCTTGAAATTGATGTTACCTCATGTCCGTTGACGTACCATGCTAAGGTAGCAGCTGGCTTGGAGCGAGAAGAAGTGCAATTGACCCGGACCATCTCTCCCGGTTGATAAGTTGCTTTGGCACCTTTAATCTCCGGTCCTTCCGATGGCAACACTGGTGCACACAAGAGTCAGGCGAGTCCGGTAGCACGAAGGAAAATAACAGGAAACAGACAGGGGAAAGAGAGATATTAACAAAAATTATTGGTAGATCCTACAAACTTTCTTAACGAAATCCCACCCTGTCTATTATTCAGTGGGCGTGTGGGGGGAGGGGAACAAGCTCGCAAAGCAAACCTAAAGCTATAGAGGTCAATTCGGAGGCTATTTTTTCCTCTTAAAGTTCACCGTGTATTTACGACTGACGTGAATTTGAGCTAAAAAGAATTGTTTGCCAAAGGTCTTCTCGTGAGAGAAAAAAATCCTCCTAACTCGGCCATTTGTCTTCTTAACTCCTCCCCTTGCTCTGACCAAGTAAAAAAAATAACGAGCCTCCTGCTTTTTTCGTTTTCCGTAGTACAACTAATAATTAAGAAACAAGTTCTCTAGCTGCCGTCAGATGGGGAAATGTATTAGTTTGTGTCTGAACTTTTCGCTCCGCAGGAAGCTGAGTTTTGACGTCTACGGAAGTAATTGCTTAGCTTTCAAGAACGCTTCCGTTTCTAATGTAGACCCCGAAGATAGACAAGCCCGCATCCCGTATGAAGAATTTGCTTACTATTTGATAAGTCAGCCCCAGTTACCATTAAAACTAATGCATCTCCCCCTTTAGAAATTCCATCTGGCAATTAAGATAACACAAAGCTAGTCTGTGCTGTCTTAATTAGGGCGATATTAATGGACTAATGTTAAGGTTCAATTGTAGCAGACGATTTCTTTGCTAACGGACTCGAGAGTTCCTTGGGAGTGTTTACTCTTAAAAGGTGCGAAATCACGGGCTCTTAGACATTACGATCAGCTGCACGATAGGCTCTGAAGGGCTTTCTTTACAGTGTATGGGCTATTGAGAGCACAAAGGAGCTTTCTGACGTTCTTCAGCTCTTTTGGTTGGTCTCGTAATTCAAGCTTGTTCAAAATTAGGCGTTATTATACGCATCACGGGTTAAGCACATAAGCCTTAGAAAAATTCCTTGAGCCTTCTCTTTGCCTTAAAGTGACAGTCACTATTTGGCTGCATGCATCCTATAAAACTCCCACATTATTAAGGCGAATGACGCAATTTAACAAACAAAGTACCAGGTACTAAGTCAAGCGTGACATGTAATCCAAGGATGCTCATCACGTCAGCTCATCACATAGAAAGCTACTCCTGTACCAGCGCAATACACTTGTGCCAAGAGAGCTTTCAATTTACCATTTGATTTGTTATATTATCTCTATGTGGGAAGCTTGCCATGTGTAGAGGCCTATGTCTAGATCCTGAAAGTGACCGTAATTGTATTAGTGGTTTTTAGAGGATATTGCATGCCGAAAGCGATCGGATAAATCTTCGGCTCGATGTATTCCGCATACAAAGATCAATGGATCTTTTTATGCGGAATACGTTGAGCCGACGATAAGTAATATTGTCAGGTTTTGAAGCTTGTTTTGGAAACTTGGAACTCTTTTTAAGAAAGGGAAAAATTTCTCTTTCGAGATACAGTAATGCAATCAGAGTTGCATTCGCAATCAGACTATTACATTTAATAAGCCTTGTACGTTTGTTAATCACTTCACCTAGCCTGAGAATGCGTGCAGCAAAAATTGTGGAAATAGCGTAGATTTATGGAAGATCAGATTTTTCCCAATATCCGTTTTGGTAGTCGTATTTGCGAACATCTTTATTGATGGTTTATTAGCTTCTTTGTCGTTTGCTGGGTCTTTTCTTCCCTTTTTTCAATGTTTAAACACTAAAGTTGACCTATGCAGTTGGATCTTTATGGCGAAATCGGACAAGTACTTAGACCAACGGATATAGAAGGCTCTTGAGATAGAAGCCGGTTATGTTAAAAGGTTAGCCCATATCCAGGAGGAATAGGAGACGGAAAGTTAAATATGTATGGACTAAGTTATGTGACATTTCAAGACTATATAGTTCCTTGTCATCTTCCCCCACTTGTGTTCCCTTCTGCAACTTTTAAAACCCTCTCTTCCCCGTCTATACAATTTCCTTCAAGTCTAAACCCTGTCATAACCATTCCTGTCCCATTTTTTTCTCTCTCCAGCATTCTAATCTTGGTATTGTAGAGCCAACAGCGGTTTCCCAAGTACTACCTTAAATCTTTGACTCGGACATTTTTAGTGGGTCTGACGTAAACATACCACTATGATCAAAAGCTAAGGTTGTTTCCTGTCTGTCTTACAACTAATTGGAATGCATTTCTGACGTGCAGTACGGATTAGATGCTAAAACTGCAATAAAAACCGCCCCTAATCATGTCACAGGCTTTCAATCAAAGTTGTTTATGACACGTTTGACTCACTTGGATCCGAGAATGATGCCAAACTTTTGAATTTGACACGAGTGTTAAAGTAGACGTAAGCGGCTTATTGCAATGCGAATTCATTCGAAACTAACACGAATGCCAAGTTCTATATTGTTTTATTCCCACGTCGTGTTATGTGATCCCTACGAAAAAGTCCTGGATAGCGAAGCCTTAAAAGCGTCGCAATCCCAGGGCTTTTTTCCTACTTTTTTCTACTTTTAATAAACAAAAAAGTCCGTATCTTGTAAAATTCTTCAGTGGGATTGCTCCGAGAAGCTCCTAGAAGCTCGTAGAAGGGTTTTTAAACGTACTCCACTTGTTGCTCATGTTATACAAGTTGGACACAAGAACAAGGGGTCCGAAGGGACTCTCTTTACTCACTTATCGTGTTCATTTCTATGACGGCAGAAGTGATTGTTTGGAAGCTGGGAGCGTCTGCGGAAACCTCGCACTTGTACCGACCCGAACTTTGAAGAGTCACAGCTTGCAGCCAAACTTGCTCAGGATCCGAGCGGCTCAACTAGCACCCCGAAACCAAGACAAGAAGTAAAATGGGGGAGAAAAAAATTTGAATTAATTTTTCACGTTAAGGTAGTCATAAAGGTGGCAAAAAAGCTTTTTTTAAACATCGTCCATGAATTCCAAATGAGCCGCATGATCCAGCTAAAAGGGGGGCAAGATATACTTACGTCCACGTTGATGCCATCCGTGGGAAACACTTGCGTGGGAGGCCGATCACGGGGCACGAAGCGGAAAAACTCCCTTCCGTTCTTGTACCATTTCACTGAGTAGAGCTGCTCGCCTTCCAAATCGTATTTGCATATTAACTGGGCTGGTTGTCCTGCCAATCGCTGAGTAGGGACGGTAACTTGGACCAACTTCAGACACTGATTCACTAGTTTCCATAGAATAACAATAACAAACAAAGCATTAACGTAATGTCTCAAATAATGCCCTCTACCGGCCATTTCTGTAAACTCCCAGAACATATACTTTAATTGGAAATAGCTATAGATCGTATTCAAGAGCTCTCTCTTTTCATTTTTTATTCGTTTCTGGGGAAACCTTTTGGGCTGTTTTCTCTTTTCATGTTTGATTTAACAAGGTTATTTCCAAGACAGCCAAGAAAGTTCTCGGAACAAAAAAAAAGAAAAAAAGTTTAAAACGAATTTTCCCATCTCTTGTCTATACATATATTATTTCCAGCGCTGTGAAGCCCTGGAAAACACGTGAGAGAGCCTCGATTGTTTTCCTTCATCTAAAAGGGCACGTTATGGCTTTCTCAAACCAATGGGGAAAAAAAGGTTTTGGAATGAGTGTCCAAAATTCTTTGATATTGCGAAGTTTTGAAGATTGTTTCGGATACTTGAAACTCTTTTGAAAAAGCGAAAAAATTCTCGGTTGAGAAGCTGTAATGTCTGTCTGGGGCTACCACACGTAGGACACGATTTTTACATTTTTTTGTATTTTTTTTAGCTAGGATACTGTGGTTTGTATGTGTTCCTAATGAGCCTACCGAACACACAAAGCTCTTGAAAGATCCTAACGATCACTTGAAGTGAGGGGCCCTTGTCGGCAAAGATGTAGGGAACTACCATTTTTGAGTTTCGGGCTAGGATGCAGGAAATAGGATGATTTCGGATATACCGACTTCGTGACTTTCATAGAAGAGTCGGTGCTATAGTTTGTCGTCTGGATATGTTGTAGTGTTTCCGAGTCTGTACGAAGGATGCAATGTAAAAGACTTTCATCGGATTAGCTTCTACGTGGCTGAACCCTGTCATCCTGCTAAGCTTTCAGTATGATTCCCAGCCTTATAAATTCATCCCTAGGCATCGTCTGTTGTTGCATACGAACGATATTGAATAGTGCAAAACAAGGCTGCCGCTTGTCTATATTTTTTTCTCCGCTTCTTATTGTTTGGCTTTTAGAGAAAGATGTCTGGAAGACAATCCAAAGTCCCAACAAACGCTTAATCTAGACGTTTTTAGGAGAGAAAGTTGAGGTTTTGAAAAACGCAGCAAAACACATTAAATTGTCTCGTCGTTTGTTTGGGTTGAGAATGTAGGCAACTTTCTGCCTAGAACATTCATTAAAAAAATTATATCTCAGTCAATTTGAGTAAAGTGAAAAAAAAATATGAGCTTTATAAGTTCGCGTAATGAATTTGCGAGAAAAAAGTGAGTACAAAGTACTTCCTGTTTGTGCCTTCAAGGCCACGATGTACTGCAAGTAGATGGTCATTTTTTGTCAAAAGATGGCACTGATATACCATTTCTCCTTGTAATTTCATAACTTTAAGGCCATGATGTACTGCAAGTAGTTAATCAGTTTTTGTCAAAAGATGGCACTGATGTAATACCATTTCTTCTTGTAATTTCATAAACTTTAAAAACAAAATTAAATAAACATAAAGAGATAATTGAAAAATAATTTTTAAAAATATCTTAATAGTAAGACCTTCGTACCATTTCGGTAAGTGATTTATTTAAAATTTTCATAACTTGGAAGACTATAAAAAATACGGAAAAAGATATTACAAAAGATTCACCTATTTTAAAAGACTTCTACATCCCATACACGATAACTATATCGAAACTATAAGGGAAAGCTGAAGGCGATAATGTGTCGCAAAAGCGACACCGTTAGCCTTTTTAAACAAACATCCCATACACTACTGTCAGAATGCAATTTTATTATGTTGCACAGAGAATTAAAACTGTCGGATCAAAATTTGCCATGCTGTAGCGCCATAAGGGGTTCCAGTACACCGTGGCCTTAATATACCGTGCTGCACAAGTAGTTCGAGTAGGGAAAGAAATCATTGTTACTCAGCCTAGCCGCAAAAATGAGGTTAAAAAAGCCCTAAAAGCCCGCGGAAATGAATCTGCTTGTGAATGAGACAATCTGACAAGCTTCTGCGGAGGCAACATGTGCTCTTTGTAGGCCCGGAAAGGTATAAAAGCTTGTAACAAGAAATATATGCATATATATGCGAGTAGGGAAGCGAGGGGGCAAATTTTGGGGAAGCTTTTAGGCCGCGGGATAGGTTTATCCGTAGCAAATGGAACTCAAGCTGCTTTGGATACATATATTTTTCAAGGGAAAAACAGGCACAGAAGTGCGGAATTGGGGGGAAAAGAAAGGAAAAGTGGAGAAGGCCATAATTTTCCCTGAAAAAAATAAAATAAAGAAAAAAAACTGAATGCCCTCCTTTTCTCATTTTCTATTTTGGCTTTGGATTCCAATTTGCAAGACAAAAGAGGAGAAGCTAGGTTTTGCTTGTATACGCCGACTGTATACCCTTCAAAGCCTTTATTCTCGTCTTGGATATGCATAGGTTTTCGCTCTGCTTGGGTTGGCTTCGTCCGAGCATATCATACGCAGGCTTTCACGCTAAAGACTCGAGCCATGGCAACTCTCTCACAGCGTCTGTGAATCTCTTGTCTTCCTCGCTGAGGTAAGCGAGAGAGATTCTGATGTGAGACATAATACGGATGCTTTGGTTGGGAAAGAGATGCGCCGATTAATTTATCACTGCCGCTCAGAGATCCTCACCACACCACATAACACATAAGCTTCTCAAGGAAGATTCCTGGCACACAAAAGCGTTGCCTCGGAAGCCGCACATTCCCATTTCCAGCTATTATATATAATTGCGGACACACGAATTTTTTGGGCCTCCGTTTTAAAAAATTCATGTTTTAAAAGGAAAGTAAAGATCGGATTGTTCAACCATCTTTCACGTTCTAGCCTCTCGTGTTTTGGTAATGGGCAAACTAAAGCTTGTGGGATTGTAAAGTACCCAAAAAATAAAGAAAAGGTCCCGTGACGTCATGCGCTAAAAAGAAATCCGCGACGACATTGTATTGTTAACGGTAAAAGAGACCTTGCGGGTGACTTATCTTTTGTTGCGAGCTAAATTGAATTTGAAGAAGGTGTAGGCAAGTAAGTTGGAGGGGCAGCGGAGCTTGAAAAAGCTGCCCCCGAAAAAAATGAAAAAAATTATAAAGTTCGATTCCACCCCAAAGTTATACTTTCTGGCTCCTAGCCTAGCAAAGGGACTGAAACCTTCCCGATAATGCCAGCAACCCAATGGTAACACACGTGTATGAATTGTTAAAAAAAGGCAGACGAACTCTTAAGAAATGCATTGTCTTTTATTTTATTTTTTTAAAAGAAGAAAACGTCAAAGTCCACAAAGTTGCTGCTTCTCTTTCGCTTTTTCGTTTTCTACTACCCCTCTAAACGAAGATTTATTATTCTACCCCCTTTAACAAAGCTTTTAAGGGACAGGTCCACCCGTGCTAGGTTTCGAGCCTCTTTTTGTGCACGGTTAACTTCCATATTTCTATTGCCCCAGGGTAAAAGTTGGCTGTAATCCATAGTAATGCCTTTGTATCCCCCAAACAATGTTCTATGCCTCGTAAGGTCCTAGGACCCCTAGAAGACTTGTCACTTCATGTACTATGCTAGTTATTATGACTGTTAACTCTGCTAAACAGGTTTTATGCGCCTCGGAGAGTTTGTGTAGGTCGTATAGGAAACAAAATTAGAGCGTGTTAATGGGTAGTATAGGGTTATTTAGTGAGCAGCTTCGTGTATTGTAAAGAGGCTGGTTCATTAGCCAAGGGAGGGTTAGCTGCGGTGAACCAGAAGGTTTCCAATATGAGGGTCGGTCATTTAGAACACAAGTCCCATTATCAGAGCATTTGCTAAACCCATGACGGTTTCGGCAAACCTTCTGTTGCAATCTTTGGGATATGTGGAACATATGAGGGGCGGGTCCGGTGGTGGTGGACGCTTTAATAGATTTGTATTAGACGACGTGGCAAGGGTGAGAGACTCTCGTAACTTTTCACCGAGTTTTGATGTGGCGAAAGGGGAAAGTCAACGTCACATTGAAGCCAAGTATTACCTTTAGACAAGAGCTGGGAGAATTAATGAGCGCGAGTCAGGGCGTGTCCAGGAAAAGGTGGGCCACTCGCTCTAATGTGTCCATTTAGACAGGGTGCATATAGCACACTAACATGATTACCCCAGGGACTCCCCCATTACGGGGTTAAAAGCAACAATGCACGCTCCGAAGCCAAAGGCAATCTTATGTCATCCGTGTCAGCTTGGTTTCCTTGTCACAAACTTTTTTTTTAAATTTACGGTGTTGATGAGATTCGAGCTCCATTTAGTGCATTTAATCATTAAATATACACATCAGGTAAATTAAAAAGTTTTTTCTTTTGTTTTTTACCTGGGAAAGTTGTGAGTAATCCGAAACAGAAAATTGAACATAACTTGACGCAATCGAATTCCATGACGAATGTTTTTGAGTATTGCCTAATGAAGCAAAAAAGTCCGTTTGGGGTGGAGAACAAGAGTGTCACAACTTTAGAATGAAGAGTGAAGAACGAAGAATCACGGAACTGGTTCACACCACATTTTTGTATCTTTTTTTAAGGGTAAAGACGCAAATTGGGGAATAATTATACGACCAGTTGGAAGGCGCGTGATTGGCGAGGCTTAAAGATAATGAGTATATGTTGGTTAACTAACCCGCGATTTGGGATGTTTTGGGACAGACTGGAGTAGGTCATGACCATGTGTGATCCTCTTATCGGGAGCTCGTTGAGTTTGCCCAGCCAAATCTTCCTATCCACGCCTACTTGGAGAATCCACGCGCGCGCTTTCCGAGCAGTCAAACCCAACCCGAGGGCAATTTGGACTTGAAATTTTTTTCTTTTTGATAAATAAAAAAAGTTTAGACCTCATAAAAGCGGGCTCTTTTTGTTGCCTCACGCTTCGCTAAATTCCCGTAACTTTAAAACAATTCATCTGTAACGTTACTTAGGATTCCAACAGCGATTCGAGCCCTATAAAATATAAAGGTTATGGTTAATACATTTTAATTTACCCCGAAATTATATTAACTCAATTATCTTAGGTCAATACATTTTGAATATATATTTTTTAACATATTTTTATTTTGAACATATTTTTTATTACTCCCCTAAGTTTAAAAAAAATCATCTGTAACGTTACTTAGATTTCCAATAGCGATTCTAGCCCTATAAAATAAAAAAGTTATGGTAAATACATTTACCCTGACATTATATTAACTCAATTAACTTAGTTCAATACATTTTGAACATATTTTTTATTGCAGTTAATTCTCGTGCGTTAGAAAATTCATCCGTAATGTTACTTAGAATTCCAATAGCGATTCTAGCCCTATAAAATAAAAAGGTTACGGTTAATACATTTACCCTGACATTACATTAACTCAATTAACTTAGGTCAATACATTTTGAACATATTGTAGTTAATTCCCGTAAGTTTAGAAAATTAATCCGTAACGTTACTTAGAATTCCAAGAGCGATTCTAGCCTTATAAAATAAAAAAATTATGGTTAGTAAATTTACCCCGAAATTATGTTAACACAATTAACTTAGGTCAATACATTTTGAACATATTTTTGGCAGTTAATTCCAGTAAGTTTAAAAATGTCTTCTGTAACGTAACTTAAAATTCCAGTAGCGATTTTAGCCCTATAAAATAAAGAGATCATGGTTAGCAAATTTATCTGACAGTATACAAACTCATGTAACTTAGGTCACTACATTTGAACATACATTATTAAAAAAAAGGGAAAAAAAGTTATTTGGGACCAGACACCAAAAGCTTCGCCCCTGCGTGACTGGATATGTGCAGACTTGACATACGATTTGCCTCCATGCAAATTGTACGTCAGTTTTTCGTCTCGTATTCCGCGACGTTATCCAGCGTCTGTCAGCAAGTGCCCGCAAAGCACACGGGCATTGCTCATTCCCGAGACTTTTCAGACTTCACTTAAATTGACTAAAGCTGTAAATCTCTTTCCAGGGTGCCTAGACAAAAAAAAATGTCCTTACTATCCTTTTATTGTACATGCAAAAAGTCCCTTGCTTTTCATCCTTGCTTCTTTCTTTCTTTCTTTACTTTCCATGTCCTTTGTCCCCGTTTGCTAATTTAGAAAGAAATAAAGGAATTAGGCAAGGATGTGAAAAAAATAAGTCCTCGAGTTTAAAAGCTGCAATTTTCTCTCTCTCGCACACATACACAAACCTCGTCTTAAACGCAGTAATATCCCGTAGCTCGATAAACGACAGTCCTACATAATAGCCAACGCGTTGCTCATATATACAAGCTATGTGGTTGCATGGCAAGAGCAAAGACATGATCGCAAACACAAGAGAACACAATGACAACAGAGCATAAAGTCTCGGGTTTTCCCTTGTTTGGGGCGTCCAAGAGAGTCTAGTGCAAATTTCCTCCCTGTCGTCGCGTTTTGTGGTGGAATAGATGGGTACAGATATACCAGATCAGGAATATCGACTGCTCTCGAGACTCCTCTGGGTCCACAATGTCTTAAGTATTGACTCCATTCCTTTTGGGGGGTTTTCAGAATAAGAACGCTGGTATATTAGTCCCTCGGCAATCTATAACGCCCTAAAAATCCCACCGCCCACCGTATCATGTCTAGGACCTATTTGTATTTGCATAGAACCTTGGATTTCGTCGAAGCGATCTTTCAAGCCAAGAAAATGAAATGTAGAAAGCACTAGAATCCCCCAAACTACAAAAGCAAGGAGGGGCAGAGAGAATCTAAGTAATATTGCTAAGTGCACCTGCTTCGTGTATATATACATAAAAACCCACATCGAGAATAATATAAATTACCCCAAGATCTAACCTATACAAGCATGAGAATCCAAAGTTCGCAGACCAGGTGCGCTTTACGCAAGACTCAGACCGAAGTTTGCAGTCGATTGAAGCATCGGAACGATTTTGCCGAACCTCTCTATTTGTACTTTTCCTCGCTGCCGTCATTGAGTACATTAAAGTGGAACGCAATAGGTATATACTAATATAAGGGCGCAACCGTTTACTAAGTGAAACGAATTTGGGGCGATTATCTCCTCCACTACGTCACTGATTACTAAAAGGTTAAACGGAAGGGGGATTTGGGTTGATCTGATGGTGACACAACAGTTGAGCTGGTAATAGCGGAAGCTGGAGATCGTTTTTCCGTACGGACGCTGGTAATGAAGCCTGAAATGTGGTTACAACTGGATCGAGGCGACTGGATTAGAACGCGTGGCCTCTTGAACATGGCCAAAACGACACGGAATAGGGTGAAATTTCCGAATCCAGTCAACGATTAGGGTTGACAGACAGATTTTCGGTCCCTCTTTGAGGAAGAACGGGGAAATTCGGGGTTACGAGAGGGATCGCACGGAGTTTAGTGCTTGTAGGTGTGAAACAGGGCGTGCTTTGATTGAGGTGTGAGCGCCCGGTAATGGGTCCCTTGGGGCATTGGGCGCCTTCCTGTCACATGATTTTCCAGTGTGTGAAGCGTTTTTCTCTCGTTGAAGTGTGGCAGCGAAGAAAAAAAACTAAAAAAAAATCGAAGGAAAAAAACTGGGAGCTCGACTGCAATTTGTGCCTATCCAGAGAGTCGGGGCAACACCTGCTCCGGCGACAGTATTAGGACACTAGCGAAGAAGTTTATGGTATTTATTTGCGTTGGAATGCAGGGTTTTACCTTTTTCTCCCTCTCTAAATCGATGAGCTTTGCGTTCTGTTTGGTTAGGAGTTTGTTTATTTACTTGCAAGACTATACTCAACGTTTGTTTGCCCAGGATGGGGTAAAGCAGAAGAGACAGCCGACAGTATATAGTGTTAAGGATCCTTGTTCCTACTTCTTTCCCTTCCTGCTTTTATATGCTTCTTATGGATTGCCGAGGAGATGGAAATTAGGATAATCGGGGATTATGGGCACCATAAATTGGGTGTAACAACCGACAATTGTGCATAACTTTGAGGGGTTCATTTAACTTGTCATTCATTCTTGGTTTTTATGTTTTCTTGTAGGCGTTCTGGACGAGTTTGAACTTGCAGAGTGGACTTTTAGTGAACTCATAGAGCAGCGGAAACTAGCGTACGGAATTCCGGTGGAGTAGAAAGTACTTTTTTCCTACTTCCCAACCGACTATAACTTTTGAAGTGCGAGTGCTTTGGCTGAATTTACGCCAGTACTGCGACGCACATGCCATCTAGCTAAGACATCGTGATTTAGCCCAGCTCCATTTTCCCTCGTCAATGCAACTCCGCATTCGCCACAAAGAAAGTATCACCCCTGTGGAGTAACGGACCCTTCCCGTAGAGTAAAGGACGCAAATAAGGAGGATTATCGATTTTGCCTCATGTGGAAATGACGCCATTTTGCTGCTCGCATTCCTCGCTAGATGGCGGAAGCGATAAGGTTCGTGGCACTATTTCGTAGAATATTTTGGTTCGAGGTTTTGGAGGAATGATGAATCGTTTTTAGCGCAGCTTTCATAGTTTTCAAATTGAAAATGAAAATAAAAACTGTAGCTTTTTCATTAGTCTTGCATTATAACGCTTTGGTCGAAAGCTAAATTTTCTCGGAGCAGAGATTTCATTATTGGACATAGAGGGTTGTTTCGCCAGGCGGAGTAAAGCAAAGATTGTTAGCTTTTCGAACTAGCTTAACCCTTTAACTGTCGTTAGAGTGCGGCCAAGGAGAAAAGAGCGCCTTAATTAGTACAAAGCAGTAAGATGGTGATGAGTTACATTTGGTGTGCCACACGAGTTTGTTGGCTCATTTTTGACAGACAATAACGACAAGAGAACCTGGGGATGCTGTCGGTCTTGATATAAACTATGCGAGGTATGTTAGGATTGCCTTGCAGAATTTCCTTCGTAGCCCTCGTCCCTGGGATCATGCACGTGTGCTTAACGAGATTGTTAGCGAGCCTTTGCATCAAAGGCAACTTTGTGCTCTGCTCCGCATCCTAGCCAAGATACGAGATATAAACGGGGCCGGTATGAAATGTACGGGAATTGAAGTATGAAGCTTGGAAATGGCCTAAAAGCCTTTTGAAGCGTAGAGGTCCTGAAAAGGCTCTTTTTTTTATCTTATTATTGTTATTATTATTTTTTATTATTATTATCTTGTTTACCCATTCCTGGGGTCTCCCAGTAACGGAAGGCACACCCGAACTGATCATACTAGCAATAAGATTTCCTCAAGCCCACGCCATGATGTCTTTGGGTGAAATTGTTATCTCCGACAGAAATCGTAAAAGAAGTAAGGAAGCAATACTGTGCCAAATATTTATTGTTTCTGAGCCTAGTAGGATGATAGTATGTTCTCTATGTGGCGTGCTCATACCTCTTGGAATGCTCCCGATCGAATCTATTGAAAACTCGATGAGTAGGTGGGGAGCAGAAAGGTTTTCAAGTGGAAGTAAGGTCTCAAAAGGATAAAAAGTTAGACTATAAGAGAGCAATCCGAGGTTGTACGGTTCGGACCAAAGCCAATTGCGTCAGCCTTTCATAGTAAAGCGAGGTATTAATTATCCAGACATCATCAAGCTGGGTCCGGCTGCCAAGTTCCAAATTGTCATGTCGTATGTTCCAAGCACATAAGGATACGCCTCTTTAAAGAACTATAGCGCCCTTGCAACCATATCATTTACCCATTTATCGAAGACTATATCTTAAGGATGTTGAAAAACCATGTTTAAAATCATGTTCAAAATCAAGTCATGAAAAGAGTGTTGTCATCCGCCCGTAAATGGAGTTTTTTACGAGCTTTAATTACTTTACAAACTCAATTACAAGAAAAGTTGTCCGTTACTCCGATTAAAGAGTCCAAGTGAGAACACTTTGCTTGAAGCTGTTCCGTCATAGCTTAAACAAGAAATCCTTGTTGTGATTAGATTTTAACATAATACAAGCAGTAAAGGTTTTATTTTGCATGCCAAGACTTTGGCACGGTCTATATAATTCTCTGGGATCAATTTTTTGTTCGAGCAGCTATAATGAAAAGTGCTACTTCCTTCTAAAGGTAATTTCGGCGTAAGTTCTATTGCTGTTCGGCGTTCAGGGTAGGTCAAATTAAAATTGCAACTTATTTATAGCTAATAATAAAGTGAAGAAATGGTAGTGAAGACAGACTTTGTATCAATCAGTTATTGCAGGTAATTAAAAGTGTTAGTTCATTCTAAAAGTAATTTCGTTGTAAGCTCTATTGCTGTTCAGGAAAAGGCAAATTAAAATTGCAACTTATTTATAGCTAATAATACATTTCAAGAAATGGTATNTATTGCAGGTAATTAAAAGTGTTAGTTCATTCTAAAAGTAATTTCGTTGTAAGCTCTATTGCTGTTCAGGAAAAGGCAAATTAAAATTGCAACTTATTTATAGCTAATAATACATTTCAAGAAATGGTATAATGAAGACAGATTTGGTATCATTCAGTTATAGCAGGTAATTAAAAGTGTTTGTTCATTCTAAAAGTAATTTCGTTGTAAGCTCTATTGCTGTTCAGCGTTCAGGATAAGTCAAATTAAAATTGCAACTTATTTATAGCTAATAATAAAGTGAAGAAATGGTAGTGAAGACAGACTTTGTATCAATCAGCTATATAGCAGGTAATTAAAAGTGCTTATTCCTTCTATAAGTAATTTCGTTGCAAGTTCTTTTGCTGTTCAGGAAAAGACAAATTAAAATGGCAACTTATTTATTGCTAATAATAAATTCAAGAAATAGTAGTGGAGATAAACTTGGAATCATTCAGCTATAGCAGGTAATTGACAGCCCCTTTTCAATTTTTTAGAAATTCCTGCTAAGTATTTGATAAACGTTATTGGCTCGCGAATAACAGCGCACGCATGGGCGTGCTGAAAACACATTGCTCTCTTATAACAGCGTTAGAGCTTATTTTGATTAATGCGCGATTAACAGGAAGATTGCCTTAGAATGGGCCGCAAACGTGAATGACCTTATAAGGGTATATCATTTATTTTTCAGATTTGGGAAGTAACGTGCAATAATTGAGTCAAATGCATCGAAACTGCTGCTGTTTTACTGTCATTTTTATACAGTGGGTCCATCCAACTTTTCAGAGACTAAAAAGAAGATTTCCATTCAAACATATGGAGTTTTAAGTTTCGGAACTGACTTTACTAGAGTTGAACCTCGGGCACATTTTTGAGATTTTTTCTCTTCCAGAACTGTTTTAGAAAAGTATTACTCACTAAGGAGAAAGTTAAGGCTTGTCTTCCTGTTCGCATTTTGGGAAACTATGTCGTTTCCTAGCAACTCCATTCAATTGAAACCTCAGACTCGTATGTTATGCGTTCGTGATTGTTTGGGATACAAAAGGCGTATGAAAGCAGACATAAGATGGCCGCATCTATTATTCTTCAGCAATTGCCAACCCGTCTTTCACTTTCTTTAAAACTCGAACAAATAATAGCTTATGTACTCCGTAAAAGTGAATACCCCCCTCTCTCTTCACTTATATGATCTACTGTGTACCGTATGACTTTGTGCCACGTGCTGTGGGCAAGGTATACCAGTCCCTTAATTGCCTTGCTTTACCATTATTACGACGTTCTTCAAACAGAACTTGGGTCTTGGGCTCTTCGCTCTTCCTCTCTTTTAATATATATTTATTACCAACTTGTTTTGCAGCACACAATTCCGTAGCCACCCCCTAAAAGTTTACTTGCCTGGTCCTTTTGTTGCGAGTTATTTGTAGTGGCTTTAAGCGTCCGAGTTTTATTGCCTGCGCTTATTGACTTGTGAAGTTGATTGAGTTTGCGTTCTGGTTGCTTTTTTTCCTGGGGGGCTCCCGCCGGTATCTTGCTATATAATTGGAGGAAACTGAGGTGGTTTCTTGTTTTTCATTACCTTTTAAGATTTACTGCCGCAAGTTTTTGTTTTTCCAAATCTATTTCAACGGCTTTGACTTACTGAAATAGGGCTGTACAGGGAATTGGTAAGAGGAAAGACCTGGAACCCCCCCCAAAAAATAAACTAAAAAAAAATATTGAAGCAGTGCTGTTGCCGATACTCCCTTTAACTCCGTTCCACACGGAATTGGCGGACGTTAAGTCGAGTTCCCAGAATGGAGTAACTTCCAGAGGAAGAAACAAAAAAAAGCCCTTGGAGATAGAGAGGGAGATGAAATTCTCGCCTATCTCGCCGAGGAGTTGTTTGATTACAGTTGCACTCTGTGTTCTCAGTTCCTTGCCAGAGAAACATGAAA
>JAGJRO010000167.1:62162-105509 GCA_022832285.1 Lepidurus apus apus | reverse complement strand
GTTTCCAATGATTATTGACCACTACCGATTGCCTTGATTGTGACGTCTTATTCTAAGGAAATGCCGCCTGTGTGCGTTGTAAAAAGTTGTGGCATAAAATATGACAGGAAGAATATAGGGTTAGTCAGATTTCCTTTCACAGGTTTCCTAAATCTGAAACTGAATTTCGGGGTTGGCTGGATGCTTTGGGGTTGAAAGAGAACTGCATACTGAACCGTTCTAGTAATCATCATGGGGTCTGCTCTAAACATTTTCCCGAAGATAATTTTATCGACGGGAGTAAACCTCGTCGTTTGAAACCTGGAGTGGTACCTATTATTTTCGAACAGTCAACAAACCAGCCTGTTCATAGATTACCTATTCCAAATGAACTAGCAATCAGTCCTACCGAAGTAGAAATCAATCCTACCGAAGTAGAAATCAGTCCTACCGCAGTAGAAGTCAGTTCAACTGAAGTGGAAGTCGGCGATAGCGTTGATTCCCAATATTACGCTGAAGAAAGTCAGAAGAGCGTCAGCAGTGGTTTCCCACAGATTGGTTGTGCACGAGTTATTTGTGAAGTGGAGGCCATACACGGAGAAAGAGAGCGTGTTAGGGAACATGCGCCCATTATTGAGCCAAATAGAGGCACTCCTGATAATGCATCTACTTGTTCTACACCAAAACGTTTTTTTGAACTTTAAAGATTAGAAAGAAACTTTAAAGATTATTTGAACTTTCCCGCTTTTACTGAGCTCATTCAGCTATCAAATCGATAGAACCTTCTTGCTATCGATATGATCCTCAGTTCCTTCTCGCGGCTCCTCCCTTGAAGGAAGGCGGAGCATTCTTCCCAGAGAACGAGCCTGACTGGTGAAAGGACCTCGTTACGCGAAAGCCCATAAGGAGGTAGTACTCTCTCTATAGTTCTCTATGGGGTGGACACTGGACAGAGCGAGAGGAGAAGCGCGCGAGTTTAAAAGACTGAGCTGACGATTTCATTGTTGTAGGAACCCCGAGCTAGATCCTCGCTTTAAATAAACCACCCTATCTAAATTAAATAAAAGTGTGTTCACCTTCTTCCAAAGCCAGTTCCCCTCCCCTTTTGTGAAATCAGTTAGCGTAAATCGTAAGATACGCTACAATATCTTCTAACCAATCAACTGTTTCTTCCACTCCAGTTGGGAACCTCCTTCTCCATCTATTTTTTTATGACAGGAATTTGTAGAGATGTTCTCTCTATCCTACTCTATGATTTTCAGCTTTCCATTTGTAAACGCAATAGGCAACATTCGGAAATTGAATAAATTCCCTTGATTTCGGGGTATTTAATACGTTATCTGTTTGGAAAAAAGCATGGGAGTATTTCATAAAGCACGGCTTGATCCGTCTTCGTAGAAAAAGCTAAAGAAACGAAACAAATTGTTTATGTCAAGCAGACTTTTATTCGTAGAAGATTCAGGGAAATTCACGGCGGCGAGGCAAATAGGCCCATACACCGAGCACACAGCACCATCTGTCGTATTTGCCTCTTGGGCCGCCTCTGTTCGAAACCACCTTTTCAGTTTCCTGAGACGGACGCACACGTACATAAATCAACAACAGGGGGGGGCAAGAATTTCGAAGAGGCGTACAACAAAGGTCAACAAACATCTACCCACTCACAAATTCGCACATGTGACAAAGGACCCAAGACGAGTTCCTTCTTCCCTTTCTTCTGTTTAAAACTCTAAATTCCAAGGTCCAGTTGAGCTTGACGCCTGTTAAGATGAGTACACATCACAGAACTCGACTTGATCTATTGGCCTGTGCTTCACTTCTCGCAATCTTTTCTCAGAACATTTTTTTTTCGTTCTTCAAACATATGGCATGGGTAATATGGCAAATACGTCACAATCGTCCAGCTCCACTAAATGGTGGGAGTCCATCTATTTTTTGTTTTTAGCAATACAGAACCTTAAGCCCGTACACAAGACGTCATGTTTTGCTTTATACCGCTTAATAGTCCCTTAACTAATGAGTTTCTCAGAGCTGGATGCTCCACCCTGAAGTCTCAATAGATCACTTCATAAACGGTGGCTTTCTTATCGCCAGAGCCCGTCACGATGTACTTGTCATCTGATGAAATATCGCAGCTCAGCACCGACGAAGACTCTTTTGACTACGTTTAAAAGATATAAAAAACACATTAAACACCCATTCTACTTAAGAAAGGGCAATCTGATCCGAAGATCCAAAGCCGTACCTGAAATATGGATGCTCCGTACGGCGTTCTCCATGCGTTAAGTAGATTGTCCTTCCCTGTGGACACAAACCACTTGCCAGTCTGCGCAAACTTGAGCGAGAGAACGCAAGACTCATGCAAGTGCAGCTGATACTTGTCGGGCTTCGAGGTATGAAGCACTTCAACTGTAGAGCTCTCCATGCCAACCGCGAGCCAATCGCCGGCAGGACAATACCCTAAGGAGAAAATCTGCGACGTGAAATCGTGCTGGGCCAATTGCCGACCTTCCCGCAAGTCCCACGACCGGACAGTATGATCCAGGCCGCCCGTCCACAACCTTGCTCCGTCTGGTGACATATCAATGCACGAAGCTCCGTCTGTGTGGCCTTGGAACTGCCTCACCAATGTCTGATTATGCAAATCCCAAACCGCAATATTGCCATCAGAGCAGCAACTAAAGCACACTTTCGAGTCTGGACTGATGGCTAGTGCGTAACATGCGGGGGCGGAAGAGGTAAGCTCTGCCTTGATCCGCGGAGTTGGGGCCGCCAAATCCCAAATACTCAAGGTGGAGGCTTCCCCGCCTACAATAAGTGTTCTGCCATCTGGAAGGAGCTTAACACTGCGGATATAATTGTCTCGCTGCAAGCAATCCAGCTGACTGATAGGCACAGCCATGTTTCCATTGCCACTTCCACTCCCACTTTTAATGCTGCCATTGCTAAGGCCATCCCCATTGCTGGAAGGTCCGCCCCCCACATTGCCGTTCGTGAAACACGTGTTCAAGTCCCACACTTTGACGCAGCCTTTGCCGCCAGTGTACACGTACTTCGTGGGTGAAGAGATAGTCACGGCGCACACCACTTCACCGTGTGGTAACGTGGAAATTGGCCTTGCTGCTCGAGGAATTCCCGGCCCTAGCAAAGCGTCTGGAGGAAAAGGTACTGGTTGAACACCTCCATCACCACTGACGTGGAAACTGTACGCTCTAATGACAACAACAACAAAAAAGGACCCTAAGGTTAATTACTCTGACATCTAAAAATGAATCAATTATGGGGAATGAACATACGGTTTTCCGCCGGGTACTCCACCAAGCCCGGGCCCCATAGGCGGTCTCATTTGTGGATGATCGTAACCGACGAGTGGTCTCGGAGGGTATGCATTGGCCATACTACTCGGCAACTGTCCATATCCGCCTGCAGCAGCCGCTGCTGCCAACTCATGTGGAATGGCATTGGGGGGCAAGTACGGTGGATATTGACCTATAAAATATATGATAAGACGCCCAAAATACTGTAAAAAAATAAAAAAAAAAAGACGAATCGATGGTGTCTTACCGAGAGGCGGTTTGGGAACGCCTTTTGCTGGCATGCCGGGTGGCAAAGGGCCTCCTCCTCCTACTGCACCAGTAGGCGTGGCGGCTTTAGGGTGGCTGTTTTTCTCCTCGTGCTTTTTGGGCGGTCCCAAGGATGAGTTATGTCTCGGACTGGGTAACACGCCTCCAATTTCCTTTTTAATGCTTTTATCTAAGCCGTTTTCTCTTGGCGATTGCGTCCGACTTGGCGGTGTCACGGGATCCTAACGAGTCAGTTGTTAAAACCTTGGAAACAAAACAAGAGAACAAAGAAAATGAAAAGGAAAAGTACCTCCATGCCGTCATCCACGACCAAATCTTGATCGCTCTTTTCTCCGTCACTCACCTATTTAAAGAAAGAAACGAAAAAAATAAAAAAAGGAAATTGAAAAACGTGTTCGAGTCGTGTTCCTTTTAGTCAAGCCAAGCTAGCCTAATTATTGAAAACCCAAATCTTCCCATCTCCAAGAAGAATCTCCGCATCACCCTTGTCCTTTCCCGGCACGCTCATTAATTATGAAAAGCAATGGTCTTTCAACTCGTAAACCGGCTTCCAAGTGACGCAACCAACAAGGCAAGTCCACTTATCTGATCCCAGCGCTAGAAACCCAAACGAAACTAAAAGAAGTCTAACATACAGTCGGCTAATCCCCATTTTCTTCTTTCCTCAATAGATACACAACCCTGTCTACATCTGTTTGTGTGACTGCCCACACACACACACGCAGACACAAATAAAACGAAAATAAAAACGAAACCGCCAGAGTGAGAAAGAAAACAATTGCTTACGTGTCCGTCTTTATCCTCGCGTTTGATCTTCTTGGGCTCGTGTTCCGGCGGCGAACGACCACGGAACTTGTCGCGATCATGTGGCGGAGAAATCGAATTCCGCTGCAACACACAAACACACACAAGGTTCTTTACAGCAATTATATAATGGCAGTATATAGAACTACCACTTAGCAGCTTATTAAACCGTCTTTCACCGCTCCCCCCCCCAAAAAAAAATACTCTTGACAAAAATAAAGAGAAAACTCATTTCATAGCTGTCATTTTCCAAGCACTTTTATGGAACCAATTTCCCTTTTATGTTGTGATATAAAAATTTCCCATCTCTGAAGGCTGTGTGGACTAGGATTCCAGCCGCACACAGATATCTCCCCCACAACAAAGAGACTTGACTCCACTAAATGTTTCTGGTCAATTAAACGAACTAAGAGTTAACTTGACTCGCTATGTTGCTTAAGTCTACATATATTAAGCCTCCCGTATACCTTAGCTTACTGATACGAAACAGTCACAGATGCCACTGATGTTTGTTACTGTTTTGTCAAAGTCTTGCGTACGAAAGTAAAAAACAAACAAATCGATAGCGAATTGCCGACAAAATTTCTACGCTTGTTTTGCGTCTGGAAAGTACCATTTGTCACCACAGTTTGCTGTAGCAGCACAATGTCTCAAATCAAGTCGTCGAACTTTCGGAACAAGATTTCTCGAAAACGGCAAGTCATTTTTTAAAGCAATCTAAAACAAAAGTTATTTTAGTAGCAGCTAGTGCACATCCAAAGGACAGATTTTTAAGTACCGTATCTCTCATAGTGACAAACTACATTTGCATATTGCTAATTTATTACTCATTAGAAAAAATGTGCTTTGGTTGTGGATTACCTGTTAGCAAGCTCAAGATTACTATGAGTTAACGAATTATTTCATTAAATGTACTGGTTTTCTGAAAAAGGTGTTCCCCATGCTAACCGCCTATACCGAGCTAAGGTACACGGGAGCCTTAATTAAACGAACTAAGAATTAACTTGACTCGCTATGTTGCTCAAGTATAAATATATTTGTTGGAATTCTTGTCCAGGAATTGACCTTTCCTTGTGCTACTTGTTCTTGTAGACGTTGGTCTTGATTAAATTGCATGTTGGGAGTAAGTGGGGGATTCTTGGCAAGGGTCGAGGTCGGGTCAATGAAGGATCAACGTTGAAAGGAGCATTTTTGTTAATGAAAGATCGCCAGGAGGTATGAAAGGCCAAGCAAATGTAAAGAAAAGGCAGTCCAGCTTTGAACAGTAAAAGAAATAAAGTATTTGAAGAAAAGTTAATAATATTTATGTACAGAAATAGACAGCAAAAAAAGAAGAAAAAAATCGCCTAACATGAAAGGAAAGCTTTTCATCCATGATTGTAAAAAAAAAAATTGGGGAAAAACGAGTTTTGTCTTCGTTCTTTTTCCCCCGTCTGGATCTTGGCGATATGCTGTACGTTGTTCCCATGCTAATGGCCTTTGTTGCCACGGTTTGGGATCTTGGTGCAAGTGGCCGTCCTGCCGCTGTGCATACGAAATGAGGCACCTTCATCAGTGTTTTAACTCGCTTGCAAGCCACCGTAGCCCATGTTGTAAAATGATATTCAAATAGTTAAAAGCGCCGGAACTTACATGTCGTTCTTCTGCTGATAATCCTGCAAACAAGAAAAAGGGAGAGAGAAAAAAAATAGACTCATTAGTCTTCATTTCGTAAGCGTGGAGCTTATCAATACAGGCTTACACATTCAGTTAAGGTACACAGGTATAAGCCATAATAAGTGTGTTTTTAACCTCCCAACGCAAAACCACTTCCCTGGCGATAAGAACCTGGCGATCGTTTATCAATCCATCAAGTGTGGTTTGCCTGGTCTCCTTTTTCGACTGTCAACCTGTGTACTTTTCCCACACTGCTTGAGTGAAAAAGACTTGTCGTGGTTTCGCAACTTGCCCATAAAAACTGATAACAATCCCCTAATGTCCTATTTATCTTTCGTCCCTCAACTAACAACTCTGACAACAACAAAAGTAGTCTTTCTTTCTTGTTTCCTTAAGTATCTATACTCTTCAAGTTCAATCCAGACAAGGAAAGAGCTCTAAAAAAATAAAAAAAAGGAGCGGAAAGTCGTCTTACCGCTCTTGTTATCCCTGTCGCGATCTCGATCACGGTCCCGATCTCGATCACGGTCTCGGTCCCGATCACGGTCCCTGTTATGTAGTCCAGCTGCTGGTCCACCAGCACCGCCTGCTGCTCCCGCTGCTGCAGCATTCAGCAGAGACAAAGGATGAGGCACGCCTGGTGGCGGGGCTAAGCCGCCTGGTAAACCCAGAAGTGAAGCTGCAGACGTGGGCGTCAGACTCGGTACGCCGGGGCCCAAACCAGGATGCGGACCGCCTAATCCTAAAGGTAGCGGAGGGGCGTGGCCAGGATGCGGCATCTGCTGCGCGTGCATTTGCTGCTATAAAATGCGAAAAAAAATTATGTATAAATAAAAGTACATACTCTTCAAAGAAACTCTTTTAACATCTCAAATACATTCCTTAGTTCTCATTTTTATAATAAAAATTACACAAAAAATTGGAGTTATTTGTGAGGTCCAGCGAGTACTTTCTGGGGAAAAATTGCATGCATTTAACTCTACTACGTTTAACGTTCGCTTGTGTTCTAAACTATGACGGGTGAACAAAAAAGCATAAGCACACGAAACTTTTCCTTGAAAAAGGAAAAGACAATAAGAAAAGGCGGAAAAAAACTTGAAGGTTTCCAAAGCAGGAAAAGAAATTCCTCTAATAAAAACGTTGCAAAGCGCTGTCGTGGAGTGTCGTTGGACCCTCCTACAAGATATTGACCATTTCTAGACTGTAAGAAAAAAAACTAGTAAATAAAGAAAACGACGAAGAGAACACAAAAACAGCTTTTCCTAAGGAAAAAAGGAGAACCTAGTAAACTAGCAAATGGATTTTTTTTATATTGCCAACAAGACTTTCGAGACAGAAAGGAAGACCCCCCCCCCAAAAAAAAAATGGAAAGAAAGAAATGTTGAAAAAGAAAAATGGACAACAGCCACTCGGGTTTTCTGCCAGAAAATTAAACGCCACGAAAAATAAGTAGTTAGGAAGTTAATAAACACAGACAAGATAAAAAGGCAAAAAAAGCTGAGATAAAGTACGCAAAATACTAACCAAGAGCCGGGGAAGGTCAGCCCGCTGTTGCTAAAAATAGGAATAAAAAGAAATAGGCAATAGAAATACAAAAGGCTAACTCAACAACAATAACAATAACAACCGTAAACCCCGCAGTATTTCATTTTTTTTCTCGCCCAGAATCCACGTGTCTTAATAATAGTGGAAGATTTTGGGATCATTACCCCGATAACAGCGTTTAACTCCGACATCGTCACTTGCTTGGCACGTTCTACAGCGGTGGCAACTTGCTGCTGATGCTAGACGAAACAACGAGAAGAGAAAACATCCCACGATTAATTATGTATACAATCCCAAATTGAAATGCAAAACTTGCAACTTCTCGCCGAGTCTCAAAACTTCTTAGTAAGTCTGAGCAGGATTGGGAGAAATAACCTAACCGTTTCGTGTATTTACACACGCTCGCTGTGCTCTTTTCTTTAAGCTTGTTACCATACCGAAGTTGGAAAACGGAGGACGACAATTTTCTCGGCACCTCCCGTTTTCTCTCAGTTTTCTGCTACAAAACTTCCGGAATAAAGCAATTATATGCTGCCGTCACATGTTCTCAAAAGCAAAACAAGCGACGGTAATTGTTAATATTTCCCCCTTTTTTTGCATTTCACATTAAATGTTTCTCTCTCTCTCTCCTACCCCATCACCCTTTTCACGTTTGGATGAGGGAAGCAGAATAATCCAATAAAGCATTTTACCTCTTGGGATAAAAAGGGTAAGACTTGGGCAATAATGGCGTTCAACCGCTTCGCAATTTCCGTCTGGCAAAGAAAAACAAAAACAAACATTCATTAGTATTCCCTTTTTGTATTTCCCAAAACACTTTTTTTTCTCCTTAATGATTAGCAAAGGAAGAAAAAAAAACATGGGCACTTGTGTACTTTTCCCCCCACATTCTGAACACTACCCCACGAATGTTCAGTATGACTGCCATTAATAGTGGATGCTATGATGCTAGCATCCAGACCAGTCATGGCGTGCTGACAAAAAACTACAGTAACAGTGGCTTTTTAATACACGAATAATTCAAATAATAGCGCGTTCCACTGGCTGCACTGGTGCAATATTTTGTGTGTGTACAGTGTGTGAAGATATATATGTTTGACACACCGAGTGCCAAAAATATTGCACCAGTGCAGGCAGTGGAACGCGCTATAAGTTACTTCAATAGTAACCCACATAACCCTACACACTGTGCGTTCTAAGGAGTCCCCCACGAAAGCCTCTGCACTATGAATGGCAGTCACTGTTTCATTCGTGGGTTAATGTTTAGAATGTAGGGAAGAAAGTGAACAAGCGCCAAAACATACGAATGAGACCAGAACAGAGCGAAACAAAACTTTCATTAATATTCCCAAACCATGCCTTCCTCTTTTCTTCTTGCCGATTAGGAAAAGAAAAAAAAAACATGCACAAGAGAGACCAGAACAGAGCGAGTTTCGGGAGTTTGAGTAGATTCTAAAAGAGCTTCCCCCTCCCACGAAAGACAAACACAGCAGCTAGGTACACATACACACATAATATATACACAAGACGACCCCTTGGAGAGTTCCAGGGTGCGTTTCGGTAAACACGCCCCCTTTGCCAAAGTCAACAAATCTCCTCTCTTCAGTTCAGACTTCCGAAGTTCAACGTCATTGTCCTGCTCCATCTGAAACTTTCTTTTGCATTTTTAGAACCCCGAAATACTTGCTTTTGCTTTTTTCTCTACCCCCCTCCAAGAAAAAAAAGTTCGCTCGACTCGGTTAAGAAGAAAAGCAAAAAAAGTGCAGAGCAAAGGGAAATAAACCACGCCCGTCGTTTTCTTTCTTTCTTTTTATTCACTTTGCTAAACCCAAACTCTCAACTCAGGAAGGCGTATTTACCCAAGCCTCGGGTATAACCATGTTTAAGTATGTATGCACAACGCTAGTGTCGTGTTTGCCTTCTAGGCATCAGCGCACACAATACCAAAACCTCCCAAAAAAGATCAAGAAGAAAAAATATACCATCCTTTTTTGCAAGCAGCATAACAAAAAAACGCCTTCGCGCGCTTGTAGTTTTTAAGCTCGTTACGACGTTAAAGAATTTGCTTTTGCTTTTTTTCGGGGGGTGTAGTTTGCACTAACTTAGCTACAGCTGTCACAGGCTTACAAGCTTTCCCAGGTGCTTAGCGAGTCCTGATAAATATAACTAACATTTACAAGAAGAAAAAATATAAAAATGAAACAAAATAAAAAGTCCTATTTTTTACGCGGCTTCCAACTCAATATTCGCGGCACATCTCCAAGCACTCGACTGTCCACTCTTTGCTTGTTATCTCTGTCACTCGCCTTTTTTATGGTTCCAACATCTTTATTCTTTTGTTTCTCTTCTCCGGAAAGAGAAGAAAGAAAAAATCCTTTTTTCCCTCTCCTTGGGTCAGAGCAAAGAGGAAGAAAATCCGGCGAGAAAAAAAAAGAGAAGAGGAATGATTTCGATTACAATTCAATCTTCTCTATAGACCCAACCTCCTCCCATCTTGCCTACTTGGGAGTTTCACCTCACCACCCTCCCATAACACCCCCACGACGGGAGGAGTAGACACATGGGGCGTATTGATCCACCAAAAGGGGCGTGGTCTGTGAATAGAACAACCCAGCCCTTGAAGCTTTTATCCCTTCCTCCCTCCTCCCCTCATTCCTTTCTTATTTTTACTCCCAATTCTCCCGCCCAAAGAGAAGAACAAGTAAAAGCAAAGGGATCTCGGGGAGCTCAATTGCATGACAATCTTAGCACCTTTCCCCGGATCCCCCCGCCATAAACAGTGCTGTAAGAAACAAAAAAAAAGGGAAAAGGCGGCTGAACAGCTCTGAACAAACATTTTCTCTTCTCCACCTACATTCTAATGATAGCGTAAATAATAGGAAACTTGGGGGCAAACATTACCTGTTTGTGCATCTCGACGTTCAGCCCGTACGACATTTCGTAATACTGCAAAGAAAACGTCAACACTAATTAGCTTGGCTCCCAAGTTGTTGGACTCGTTCAACAAATTTCAAGACATCAAGAACTTCGTCAATACAACAGGGCATATGGAAACATCATTTGCATGGCATGACGCACGGTAAGACGACTCGCATGCAAATTTGCCTAATAGAACTTTGGATGGGCTAAAAAAAATAAGAAACTACTAAGCCAACATTTACAGTAGGAAGTTTTATAGTAAAACTGCACGGGTAGAAAAAAAAATGTAATGTAATTTTTTTTTTTTTTTTTTAAATAAGGAACTACCAAGCCAACATTTGCAGTAGGATGCACAAATGACTTACCATGACGTAATGTCTCTGGATCTCTATCTTTTCCGAAGCGAGTTTTTCGCACTCCATTTTCAAGCTACAGGAAGTCCATAATGGGTGATAAGAAAGAAAGAAAAAAGTTAATTAGTCGTCTTGGAAATTAGGGGATTCAATTATCATGAGTTTACAAAATAAATAAATAAAAAACTATAACAAAATAATCATATAAATAATAAATATAATAATAATATTATATAAATATGAAATATAAATATAATAAATAAATAAAGTTCATTTTTGGGAGGCAACACTTTTCAATCACTGCTATATGCCCTAACAGATGCTAATGAATCACAAGAGCGGAAAGGGCATGCTCTCTATGACGGTGTTTATGCATTGAGAAGTAGTTACCAATTAGAGTACCCCAACACGCACATTGCACACCGCCACTTATCAGTCCATTAAAAATGAAGCAACTCTTGTATAATAACACCTGCTACTTAATTGATGGCGATAACGGCGCGCGGGCCCAGCCAATGGTGGAAACATGCACAAGAGCTCGGGAGTGACATGAGAAGAATTTCAACCGAGGACGACAGGGCAGTATCCGGAATCTTTGACATGTCTCCTCCATTCCTTAACTTTCTTAGCTTGCTTGTTGGGCCTGCTCGTCTTTGCGTGCCAAATGGATTTTAAAGACCAAAAAGGGGGGGGGGGGGGGCTGATTGAAATGGCATTCGTTTGGCTTAAAAAAAAACTCGACATCAGGCGCTTTATATCCTTTGGATTCCGCAAGATCTTCCACGAGGAAACGAAAAAGAACCGGCGACAGCAAATTACACAACCCAATTGCTTCGTCGGTTCGGAAAAATGCAGGTGAGTCGCACACACGGGAAGCTCGTGGAATTTTCCGGACATTTTGAAAAGCTCCGAGATTAAAAGGGAAGGGAAAGCCCAAAGGGGTGCCAAAGTACAGACACCTCCCACGGAAAGGGAGGGGAGACGGTAATACTAAAAAAAAAGATAGCTTTCCGAGTCCTAAAAGCGAGAGCATGTTCCATTGATTATGCAAAACATGACACATGGGCCACAAGGAGGGGAATTTAACAGTAGTGACTTGGTTCTCTTTTTCTGGCAACTTAAAGAAGACGACGAAAAAATGCCTCTTTCCCGACAATAAATCAACACCCTAGCAGTGAATTACGTCCTCCGACTGGGAAATTAAATGAATAAAATTGTAAAAAAAAACTTGCATCCAATCCTCTTTTTAAAAAAATAAAAAAGGATATCTCCATTCTTGGCTTACTTGTGGTACTGAGCTTGCAAAAAAGAAAATTCCTCTTTAATTCGGTCGCACGATTCGCTCACAGTCAGTTTAAACTGTTGTCCTGGTTGAGGTGGACCCTGTTGTAAAAGACAAAAAAGAGAGGTGGGTTAAATTAAGACGATAAGTCTAATGCAACATCTTTAAGGAATGTCGACGTAGAGACAAAAGGCGTAGTTTATTTACCGGCAGGGCGGGGCTAACAGGATGCCTGGCTGCCGCAGCGGCTGCTGCCGCTGCTGCTGCCGCGGGGTTCATGGAGGGGTACATGTTAAGATTGCTGCAAGATAATTATAAATCCACTGGCGTATGCAAATGGCCACCCCCGGTGGCCAGCCGAATGTCCCCAAGGGGCGCTCAGATGCAGCATATGGTAGAGCGTGGCGAAGAAAAGTCGCAATCGGGTGAATGCGTTGGGAATGCTTCTTTTTTCAAAAGAGGGAGGACGGGTTCTAAAGTTGTCAGTGCTTCGTGTTGGCATAGAACGCCACCGTAGAGCGCCAACAAGCAAGCTGTAGAGGTTTGGAAGAGAGTATAGACACGACTCGGAACATGGCGGCCACAAACGCAAGGCGTGCGGCGCAGAAACACACGGCAACCCAACACAACGTTGCCGGCCTTGACGTCACTCACCGCACACAAAGACACTAGCACACCAATTCCTGCTCGCTATTTCTCATTCAAGCGCCAATTATCTATCCGCAAGACAAGCTTATTTAAGAAGCCAATCAAGGGAAATCAATTTTTCCACGCTATTTGCACCCACCAGCACAAGCGACACACAATGTCAATGTGGTGTCACGTCACCAATAACGAGGAAACTTTCCTTTATCCACTTCCACAGCGTTTACAATACGCTCATTAAAGCTTATCCATGAGTTTAAGAAAATAATCCAGGATTTGACGTCAGCAACAGGAATTGCAAACACCCAATAATCCAAAAAGATGGGTGTATCCAAAATAGGAACTAGTTATCCAGGGACACGACAAATTCCACAATTTATCACCAACCAGACACACGGGACGACCTACCCCTTCGAAGTTCGGAGACAGACTAGTAAGCTGCAAGGAAGGGAACCGGCCAAAAGACGAAGCAACCCCCGCTCATGCGTTAGCAAGCGAGCGCTGGAGCAAAGGGAGCGCCCGGCCAGCCTAGTAGCAACGGGACGAGCCGAGAAGAGTTGCTTTTAGGCACTTTCGGGTGTAAAAGCAACGCTGGCGGGCCCTTCGAGCTGTGTGTCCGTTGCTGACTTTGCAAGACTGTGGCTAGGGCAACCCGGACCCCGGCAACTGAAACAGACTGACGGCCATGAGTGCGAGCGGGTGCCCAAACCCGTGTCCAAGCGAGCCCTTTGGCCTGTTCCGCTCAACCAAGCACATCCAAGCAACGGGGCCTAGTGAAAGCGAGCCCTCTTTCCCCACCCTCTTTTTTCCTTCTTTTTTTCTCTCCTTTCTTCACTGCTTTACTCTGTGCTCTTCATGGCTCAAATAACACGAGGAGGGTTATCCGCTTGCCCCCTCTTGTGCTCTTTTTTTCGTGGAGAATGTCACCCTAAGAGTCAGGAAACGGCGGTAGACTCTTTATCAAGTTGTAGCGTCTTTTTGCCCCCAATTTACATATCGGAATAGAACAAATGAATGCGTAATTCCTAACATCGAAGTGGTAATGGACACTAACTGTTGACATATCGATTAACACATGAAGCTGCTAAAACTCCCTTAACTTCACCTTAAACTATTATACGTTATTGTCTATTCGTTTACAAATAGCTAATTTGACACTGCGATGATATTCATTAACTCGTGTTACGTCCTAAAATATTAATGTTTGGAAGACTTGAATTCAAAAACGAGATTTTTCGGTACTTCGCATACCATTTCTATACCCAAAAATTCCTCCCTTCAGCCTTCAACACCAAGCTCAAGAAGAGAAATAAGAGCTTTCGGCCGAGACACTATAAAAGATGGTTACTTCAAGCTGTGTTTTAGATCTGCCGACCTATCTACATACCTTAACAAACTGGAAGACTCGGGCAGCTTTATTCCTTGCAACTGTACTGTACAAAGTATTCTCTGGTCGGCTAATCTTTTACGTCACATGAAAAGCTGAATTTAAATGAAACACTTGATTGCAAGAAAATAAAAACAAAGTTTACGAATAAAAATGCCATAGCTAAATGAGCAGATATGAAACGCGTTTGTTCTTTACGATAGCAAGAGATAATGATCAGAGAAATAAGCCAAAGATAGCCTCAAGCGTAAACAATCAGAAAGGGGAAACGTTTTAAGGCTCTGCTAATTAAAAGGGTCCTTCCAGTTTGTTTTATTAAACTACACCGTCCCTAGTATCGAATTTTAAAGCAAAAACTTGTTATTAGGCCTCGTTTTTTTCTCTCCCAGTTCCATTCATATTTAGTGAACATTAGCGTTAGACATGTGCTTCGCTTCCAGACAGTTTCTCCATTGAAGAGGCTGCCTTAATTATCACCTCTATTTTGCAGCTACGAGATGCAGATGGTTTTTTCAAGATGCTCGGCTCCGTGCCATGCCACCTTCCCAATTACCCACCACTACTCTAAGACTTGAGCTATCCGACGGTCGTTTTTTTTTATTTTTTATCATCCCTCCCGAGTTTCTTCTTTCGTTTTTTGCTTTGTAGACTTGTTTTGCCTTCCCTCTGAATGTCGGTTTCGAAGGAGAGGAAAAATAAAAAGGTGCGATAAAAACTTGCCTTTTTGCATAAAGGAGCGTGAATGCTTGGGGTTCCTTTGCTTGCAGCGGTTAGCTAAGCGTGTCTTGCATGTCAGCATGCCACTTCTTCCCCCTGTGCTTGTGTGTCCGAGAAGGTAGGCAAAAAATACCCTCAGGGAATTATCTCAATTGCACGTAGAAAATGAGTCCAAACCATCCTTTTTGGTTGGGGATCTTTGTGGGGATGCCACAAAAGCAGATGCCCAAAAAGCCTGTTTGAAAATCCCTGAAAGGGAAATTCCTGGAACGGGTTCGGGAGTTCCTTTCAACTTACGGACCCCCTCTTCTCTCTCCTGGGGAAACTCTCTTCTTCCCTCTTTCCCCCTTCAATCTAGGAGGGTTGATCGTAGTGATGAAATGAAACTTGGAAACTTGTATACCCTCCCCGCGCAAGTAAAAGAGAATAAAAGGAAGGGGGCGCAAAGAAGGGAGAGAATTTCAGTCATTATCCCCGGCATCTGTACCCCACCAAGGGAACAAGGGGGAAGAAAGGTCAAAGGACATAGTTTCCAGAGGCTGTTTAGAACACTTGTAATACAAGAACCCGGAGTGGTCACTATCTTTTTCTTTTCCCCCTTCTCCCTTTACTTGTTTTGTGCTTTGGTCTAACCAACCCCTCCAAAATGGGCTCGGCGCCAACGCAAATTTATGGGGTTTCCCCTCTCCATTCCACTACTTTTACACTTTTTTTTTATTTTTCTCTCTAGCTTTTTATGCTACCATTAAAGGGGCTGGTCATCCATTAATTATAACAAGACCCGCAAAAAAAAAGAAATAGAAAAAAAGAAAATCCCATTCTTTCGAAGGGAAGAACGCCAGCAACCTTCAACAACCGCACCGCGTGCACCCTTCTTGCCATCTCTTAAAGCTTCATTCCTTCACCCACCCCTCCAGTGGAGAGGCTACTTGAAGGCCAAGTCGTAAAAATTCCAGGGCCTCAAGACAACACGGCGTCGTCGTTTCGTTGTTTTACAAGGCTCTTATCACAGGCAGCCATCGTGACCCACAGCTTGTTGACTTTCGTTCCGACCTTCTTAATCACTCCAGCACTATATAAAGAGAGCTCCAATCTTCTTGAGGAGGGGGAATGGGGAACTAAGGGGAAAAGAAACACGAGCTGCGCGTGAAAAACCTAAAAGAAAAAAAGAACACGCCAAAGAATATTACAGATGATATATTCACTTCCCAAGCATTTCCCTCTTGAATTATTGATTAGATGAAGGAAGGAACGGGATTGAGGTAAAGGGAGTGGGGTGGATCGTGGGTGAATGATAGTCTTGGCAGAGAGCTCTGTCTTTTAAGAGGATTAGCATTAACCCACCCACCCCCTCTCGCCTCCCGTTCCACACCCGTCTTTCGGTATGCACTGTACCCTTATCGCCCCCTCCACCATAGCTCCACTGTTGTGTGTGTTTCTATACGTGTACACGTATCATGCTTGTGCTCACGACAGTTATCAACTACTTAGCATTCCCCTGGAAATCTTCGCCCGGCCTATTTGTGATCCGTCTACCACACCTGCAAAAACCCAAGATGGTCGACTTGGGGAGCCCAAGAAATTACTTATGCTTGCATGTAGAACATGGGGCATAATTAGTGGAATGCGCATAATAAGCCATAGAAGGACTTTTAAGCCTTTTGTCTCACACGGAACCAGGAAAACGAAAGAGAATGGGGGGGTTAAATGTGAGGGGTGCCGCCTGCTGAGCTTCTGGCTAGGGCAAACATGTTGACAAAGGAAAGGGAGCCCACACTCATAATTCACGCTACTATCAACTATCCCCCAGTCAGCCTCCCTGTCGCCTACCGTATCTCTCACTTCACCTCCCTCCTGCGGTGTATAAAGTTACAATGGGAACAGAACGACGACGACGACCCTCTCTCATGGTGCTACTCGACTACCACCTGGACGCTGTCTTGTCCCCTCTTTACTACCCCTTTCAGTTTCCCAACACAGCAGACTTTTTGTTGTTATGTACCGTTATCTGCCCCCTTTCTTTACCACATTACGAGCTCCAATTATGCAAAAAAGGGAGACAGCGAATATAGAGCTAGATTTAGAGAGCCACAACACGCAACGTCTGGCACAGCCATCTATTTTACATAGCATACCAACAAACGTCACATTCCTAGCCTTCCTAACGTTCTAATTACGTAGCCGTACCAAGCGTCTTACGACTCCGGTTATACCCCCAACCAGGTCCCCAAGGTGGCTTAACTTTATCCACTCTTTAAGCTCACCCTAAAAGCCCAAATCGATAATAATAATACGAAAGTTTATTTGTGCATTAATCCCTCTCGTTTTTGCTTTGCAATCTCGCGAGAGAATAAGAGGGGAAAGTAGGGGAAACAAGTTTATGGTCCCCTACCCTTCCAAAACCGGCACCGACTCCGCCTTTTGTGCTTTTACAAGATTTTAAGGGATGTGGGGATAGAGGGGGGTAGAAAAGGTAGGGGGGGAAAAGAAAAAAAACTCATTACACGGTGCATCACAAGGACACCTTTTTAGTCCTCAAACAGGAGAGGGGGTAAATTCCCCCTTCCCCCTTTGCATCAAGCTCTAAAAGGTCTATTTAGGGGAGACAATTTCGCCAAGGCGCTAAAATAAAGTCCGAGCATGTGGTTGACGCAAGATTGAAGACAAAACCGCAACGCCAGGACTGTATCAAGGACCCTCGCACTCCGACTGACATGAGCAACTTTCTTGACAGAGATTTCCTGTTGCATGGGAGAATCCATTGTGGTTCTCTGCCCCATTGATAAGCAGGCGGAACGAAGAAATAGGTATTCTTGGAGGGGTAATGTATTTACGCTTGGGTTCATCCGACAAGGATATCCCTGAACCAAGTTCAACTTGTGTGCGCGCAACTGAGTGAGCCGAACAGCCCGAAGGTGCAAACGAGATGAAAAATAAAATAAAATAGGAGAAAAAAAGAGAGAAAGAAAGAAAGAACCATTCCTGATCTGTTAATGTGCGGTTAGGTGCATAGAGCCTGAACATGGGAAACCGTGACCATGCTGACGTCCCACAATGGGGCGTGGTTAATAGACCAGTTGGTCACAGTCTGAATGAAGCTGCGTAAAACCAAGCATTGACCACCGTGACGGACACACACCATCGGTCAACCTGCAAACATCCAAAAAGCGAAAAGAAAAGGAGCCATCCCCGAAAGAAAAAGAGTGAAGTCATTTTTTCCTCTCCTTCGCAAAGCAAATACACAAAGAAAGAAGCACCCCAAAAGGCTTTTGACTTAATTAAGTTCTTGTCATTCAGGACAAATCCCTCCCAAGCGTCAAATGCCTTCCTCGTACACCATCCTTCTTTATATCGTAAGCCTCCGAAAAGCTGACGTTATTAAAAAAAAAAAGATTCTGAAGGTTACTTTTTCAGCCATTTTGTATATCTTTATTATTATTTTCCCCGCTCCTTTTGCTTTGGTATGCTTTTACCCCCCATGGACACGTCACGCTTCGTCGCCCTCCTCGCGCTGTAATGAAGCGCGACGGATGTGGGGGTTGACTAAAGAATGGGAGGGAGAATCGAGCAAGGGGGAAGACGCCGGGATGGGATCATTATGTAAATGAGACGAGGAAGAATGAACACAGTCAGGGGAGGGTTAAAAGCCTTTTCCCCTTCCCCCTCTTCATTTTTTTTAGTTCTCGGACGATTTCGGACCCCTCTTCTCCCCCATTCTCTCCTTTTTCCACACATGTCTTTCACTTTTGCTTCTCCCCAGCCCCAATTCATTGAGGAAACACCTTAGGTTAGCATTCCAGAGCCCATTTGCAATATACTGCCCTTTCCCACCCCTTCTAATGACCGTTTCCTTGACAGAGGTCCTAAAGGTGTAAAATGACCCATGACCCATGGCGTGAAGAAAAAGGCTCCGTATCCATCGTTCGGAGCCTTTCAAGGTTCATCATAAAGCGTAAAAAAAGTCATATAAAAGAAGGTATCGTAAAAACAAAGACGCTGCCATGGAAAAGTGTGTCATGAATATCTATGCTTGGTGCGAGGAATCTTCAATAAAAACTGTCTTTTAGGGAAAAAGAGAAAGAGGGGGGAAAAGACGGGTGGGTATATTGTTAGCTGATGCATCAGAGGGAAGCGCGGGGAAATGGCCACACGCATTACTGCGATTAGCTGTAAACCCTTATACCGTCTTTTCTTTTTACTTTTCGGCACTAAATAAGAGGGGACCACGTCTGAAAGGGGTGCATATAGCACATACTATGTGCTTGTAAGGGTTTCCCAATTAGGCGAGCGGTGAAGGGGTGAAGCGAGTGAGAAAGGGAAGGGAGTGGGAGAGGGGCAGAGTGGGGTTCGAAATAAAAGAGGAGTGATTGTATCGTCGGACGCCTCGCGGCGTTCGTGGATGAACCAGCTTTGGGGTGGACTCCCCTCTCAAGCTTCTTACCCCTTACCAGAAATTCCCCCTCCTGTTTTACTACAACCCCTACCAAGTAAAGCCCCTACTCGTCCGTATGATTGACAGCCTCTACCCCACCTAACCTTAAGCTATATGACTCCCCCCTCCCCAAACCCTAGGCCAGATTTTATTCTGAGATTGTTGATGAACTTACCCCACGCTAGAGAATGTCAGGAAAATTAGTCCGCATAGTCCTTCGTCCCCCACCCCTCCCCCCATCACTCAAATTTATTCCCGACCATAAAGCGCACACAATAAACGTTGGTAGAAATGGATGTTGGATTAAATGCGGGTCAACAGCAGCAATGTTTGTTTGTGTGTACACAATCTTACCCGAACCCTAAAAGAGTGCGTATATGCACTTTTGTATCCCACCTATGTAAACGAGTAAGGTACATCCAAGAAGATACACATTAGGACGAAACGATAAGGTGAAAACGTGTTGGAGCACACCGTTTCTCACACGCCAGTTTTGACCTAAACTGTCCTACTTCCCTGTCCATAATAAAGCTTCCTGACTCGGATATGGTCAAGCGGGATCTCGTAGCTCTAGTTCGGCCTGCTATGTGCCATCCCGATAGCCCACCGACGCAAAAACGCTAACCGAGTGTGTGTTGCTCGGAAGCGGGAGTCGTCTGGTTATACCGGCTCGACGTTACGTCACTAGGCAGCTTTTCTTTTTTGAAGGAATATAACCTTAAAAACAAGATGGCGCCACTTGACGGGTTGCCCCAAGTCGCATGCATTATAGTCGTGGAATACACTTGCAAGTGTCAGCTCAAGAAAAACATGCAATCCAACAAAGCTATAAACGACAACAAAATATTTGAGGGAAAAATATCACTAAAAGAGCAAAACCCAGAAATGGTAAATTCTATTTTATTGGGAAACCAGTAAATCTGCCGCTTTTTTACCAGTGTGCCAGGCGGGTCAGTAAATAAAGTTTTCTGCCTTACTACCACACAAGACAACCAAACAAAAATAAAATAAAAATAGGCACGCCCCCGCGCACCCAGTTGCACCATCATTAGGGATAGTAAAAACGTCTTCGATTTCGTTTTTTTGTTTCTTTTTTCCTTTTACTTGGAGCGGCGAACTCGGGCAATGGGTGTAGTGTGTTGTTGGGCAGGACTGAATAAAAAAGGAACAACGCCTGCTTTGAATTGAAAACCATGCACACGCATACCAGATAAAACACCACACACACACGCTTCAGAGGATGATGACATAAAATGAATAACAATAATGTCCACTGTGAGGTAGAACATTGATTAAAAAAAAAAAGAAGGGGAGCCATACACGAAGGCTGGCGAAAATTTCTAGTGGGTGAAAAAACAAATAAACTTTCAAAGGTATTTTCTGGAACCACAGAATCTGACCACTGGGTCAATTTAGCGTGCTAAAATGTTTTGCAGCAGTTCTTAATTCCCAAATTCTTCACGCGTGTACGAATTGAGTAGCCTAAACAATATAGGATGCACGGAAACGCAGATCTTGCCAACCGCACAGGATTCTGAACAATGAAAACGTGTTCTGCTCGTAGAAAACCCCAAACCGTTGTTCTCACTATTCCCTACCAATAATAACGACGCCCGTTTTAACTTATGGGGTCTAGTTTAATATCCCCAAATCCACGACTTTTGTACCTTGTCAATAGATCACTTCGTAAACAGTGGCTTTCTTGTCCCCAGATCCGGTCACAATATATTTGTCGTCCGAGGAAATATCGCAACTTAGCACTGATGACGATTCCTTCGACTAGAAAGAAAGAAAACCCAAAATAAATCAGACATCAATGAAAATGAATAACAGTAGACGATTTACCTGAAATATGGATGCTCCATATGGCGTTCTCCATGCATTGAGTAGGTTGTCTTTCCCCGTGGACACAAACCATTTACCGGTCTGTGCGAATTTGAGTGACAGGACACAAGACTCGTGCAGATGGAGCTGGTACTTGTCCGGCTTGAGTGTATGCAGCACTTCCACCGTCGAGCTTTCCATGCCCACTGCGAGCCAATCGCCGGCAGGACAATACCCCAAGGAAAAGATCTGCGAGCTGAAATCGTGCTGGGCCAGTTGACGCCCTTCACGTAAATCCCAGGAACGTACAGTGTGGTCCAAGCCACCTGTCCACAATCTGGTTCCGTCAGGTGACATGTCAATACAAGACGCGCCGTCAGTATGACCCTGGAATTGCCGCACTAATGTCTGGTTATGCAGGTCCCAAACGGCAATATTGCCGTCAGAGCAGCAACTGAAGCACACTTTCGAGTCTGGGCTGATGGCCAGCGCGTAACAGGCAGGGGCGGAAGAGGTAAGCTCTGCCTTGATCCGCGGGGTTGGGGCCGCCAAATCCCAAATACTCAACGTGGAAGCTTCCCCGCCAACGATGAGCGTTCTGCCGTCTGGCAGCAGCTTGACACTGCGGATATAATTGTCTCGTTGCAAACAATCCAGCTGACTGATGGGCACAGCCACGGTTCCGTTGCCACTCCCACCACCGCTTTTGATGCTGCCGTTGCTAAGGACGTCGCCGTTACTGGGAGGTCCGCCCACACTGCTGCCATTGCTAAAGCACGTGTTCAAGTCCCACACTTTCACGCAGCCTTTCCCACCCGTGTACACGTATTTGGTGGGTGAAGAAATGGTGACGGCACACACGACTTCACCATGCGGCAAGGTGGACATGGGTCGAGCGGCTCGCGGAATCCCTGGGCCCAACAACGCGTCAGGAGGGAAGGGTACTGGCTGAACTGTGCCATCGCCACTCACGTGGAAGCTATAAGCCCTAAACAATAAACAAGTCAGTACAAAAATCAGCTTAGTCGAAAAAACACTGACAAAAAAGGAACATTTCCAAATAACCTTTACAAAAACAATAAGAAAATCGATTTAAGTAAATCGAAAAAAGGAAAGAATAAGAAAAACTCAGCCGAATCTCACTGAAAGTGCACTTACGGTTTCCCACCCGGCAAACCATTCGTTGCTATGGGCGGCCCCCTTACTTGTGCGTGAGGATCATAGCCACCCTGAAAAATAATAATAAAAATCCCCATTAATAACTAAATTTCTCCCACCACAATTTTGTTCATTATTTTTTTTACTGGGGGTTTGGGGTAAGGACCCAAAGGCGCTACAGGTAAAAAACCCGAACCAGGGGCTCCATCGGGTTGCCTGACCATGGGTGGAATGCCCAACATCCCAGGCGGGTAAGGTGGTCCGTAAGGTCCAGGAAGCATAGCTCCAGGCGGCGGGACAACTCCACCTTTCGGAAGTCCCATTTGAGGAGGTGCTGGTGCTACTGAAGTCGGCGTACTGCCTTTGGAAGTGGGTGTGGAGGGTTTTTCCAGTCCAGGTTCCTTCGTCTTCAACGAAGGCGTGGAACGCGCTGAAGACGAGCCTGAATGTGAAGGAGGTCGCTCTAGTTTGAGTGGGCCGCCCATATTAGGATTGGGTCCCAAGCCTAACCCGCCTTTGTCTCCGTTCTCGCGTATGTCTGGTCGATGATCTCCATTAGCCAATGGTGATGTTGGATCCTAACCAAGAACGCCCATTAAGTCTGTTTTCTTTGTTTGCTCAACGAACTTGAACGAAACAATAAATAACGCGAAATAAAATCGTAAAAAAATACGCGGACGGAAACGAGCAGCCAAAACAATTCAAGAACGGGCTTGGTAAGTTTGGGGAAATTGCCCAGCCAAAATGTGCAAACAAATACGTTTCTTACTTCATTAGCCACATCCACCACCAAGTCTTGGTCGCTTTTATCTCCGTCACTCTCGGGTGCTCTTTCTTCTTTGCGTCTTTTTGCTTCCAATTCAACAGCTGGTGATCGCGACCTCATCTTATCACGATCCGCAGGCGATAAAGAAGGGCGCTATCCATTTCCCCCCAAAAAAGAAAAATAAGAAAAATAATTATAAAAAAAAATGTTACTTAATTCTTAAACTTTACTGCCAAACAACTTACCCGGCTGTGACGATCTTCGGCAGCTTTGGCTTCTTCTCGTTCCCTTTCTCGCTCCCTTTCGCGCTCTCGCTCCCTTTCGCGGGCGCCAGGTTCCCTGTCCCGTTCTCTCTCGCGCTCACGTTCTCGGTCGCGATGTGACGCTGCTGCTCCTGCAGCGTTAGCCGCGGCTGCTGCGTTCTGCATCTCCGCCTTCAACAACGGATGTAAGCCGCCCAACCCGGCTCCTGGAGGACCGCCCATGCCGGGAGGGGCACCTGGATTCACTCCTGCTAAGGCGCCAAACGTTAGCAACCCTCCGGGCACGCCTCCCGGTAAGCCGGGGAGTCCTGCTAAGCCAGGATGCGGCCCGATAGGCAATCCTGGTGCGTGGGGTAACTGCTGGGCGTGCATCTGCTGCTGCAACATAAAAGAGCGCAGAATTATTACACATCTTACTAGCTCACGACAGAACAAGACACCGTAGTTAAAGGAGAAAAAAATATCTAACGAGAAGCTTATAAACATGGCACGAATTTAGACTTGATTATAACTGAAAATTTGACGATAAAGAAAACTAGGTTGACAGTAATGATTTTATTGTTGACATTAAAATAAGAGTTCAGAGTATTCTAAATTTCGAAGTACAAATCAGTATTAAAAAAAGTGAGCACTTGAAAAAACTTTATCACCGCTGTTCCTCGGTCGACCCATTCAACAAAACTTGATGTCCGAAAAAATAAAAGGAAAATGATGTACGCTTTTGTTGGAAAAATCGTGCCATGTCGTCGCCAGGCAAACAACGAAAATGCAAGACCAGACAATAAACAAGCCGTCAGAAACAACATGACACAAGTTACAGGACGTGACACTTGGGTGATATAAAGCCGGGGAAAAAAAGCAGAGCATCAATCAAGACGAACCACAAACAACAACTCGCATGCAAATAAGTTCCATGCCTTTTGGTGATAGATTTTTTTCTTTTTCAGGGCTTTTGGCACCCTTGAGCTTTCTGGGCTCGGAAATAAATTATCTGCCAAAAGTAATTAAAACAAGCCGACGTGCATGTTTCAAGCCAGCTAGTTCACTTATTTCCTAAGCATCGCACGCCATTTAGAGGCTTAAGTTGTGTTAATCTTCGCAGCTTTCCCAGCCATCAAATCCCACTTGGTATGCAAATGCTCCTATTGACAATCACGTCTCCTTATTTCAAAGGACGTCTTTTCGCACCCCCCTTCCCCTTCCAAAAGTAACAATCTTTAAGAGGTGTCTTTGAACGATTTGCTGCTGAGTATTTAACCCCTTTCTTTTTCTTTCAGATTTTTTTTTTAAATAGGCAAGGCAACACTTTCCAATTTCAATGTCCCCATTTTACTCGTATTCAAGTGTTGGAACGGGGACAATAAAGAACAGTGGAAGACGCATAACGACACGGCCACGGAAGGAACAAATGAAGTTGGTCTAGTTGTTACTAACCAATAATTGTTGGAGCCCGGCCTGCTGCTGCTGCTATGATTGTTTAATCACCCCCGCGCAAACCAAACCAAATCAACCAACCCCGAAAAAACGCAAAAAAGGAAAGAAACAAGAAAAGATAAGAAATTAGGCAAGACCTTCAAACTTGAGCAGTGTCACTTTGGTAAAAAAAATTTTGTCCAAGCTATTTTCATACTGTAACAATCCATAAACAAGTGTCAAGATTCAAGTTATAAGGAAAATAAAAAGGAAAACAAAATTAAAGATGTTCTAGAAATATAGCAAAAAAATCTTTTGAACTCACCCCAATTATGGCGTTCAACTCCGTCATGGTCACTTGCTTAGCTCGTTCAACCGCGGTGGCCACTTGTTGTTGGTGCTGTTACAAGGCAAGACAGGTCATTAGAACTTAGGCAAGTACGTTTTTACTGTTCAATCTCCAAAATCTAATTACCTCAGCTGAAAGGAAAGGCAGGACTTGGGCAATAATGGCATTCAACCGCTTGGCGATTTCCGTCTGTGGGGAAAAAGGAAAAAAACATGCAAAAATAAATTCCCTGCTTTTATTCACCATTACAAGCCAAGCATGTCAGGTCTCACTCCTTTGACTTTTTCCCACCCATCCCCAGACTCGTTCTTGTCTTGTGTAGGTCGCCGGGCCAAGAGTTTACAAGAAACAAGACAAACGAAGACACCCCCCTTTGGTAGGAAAATCAATGTAAGTGGGCGGAGAGAAGGAAAGATTCTCTCTCGCTGTGTTTATATTATATTTATATCTATGTCGGCCGAGTTCTTGATCTGATACTCTTATGGGCTAAAAGTGTATATAAGCTTGAGCTGTGGACGAGTGATTCTTTCCTGTCTTATTCGCTTCTTCTTTTTTCTTTTGACGCCTTTGCACTCTCATTCCCTGGTTCGCTATTTCTCATTATCTTCTCATCGAGCCAAGCGCGGACGGAGTAACCCGCTTAACTTCCCCTTATTTCCCCCGACTCTCCATCCCCAACAAATCCAAACCAGAAAAGCGAAGGGGACGAACATTTCCACCCTTCGGGATGGTGTTAAAAACTTCCACCCGCCCCTCCCACCACCACTCGACGCCTTTTTTGTTCGCTTGCTTCGGGTTTGTCTCTAATAGAAGAAGCTCTGGACTCTTGGGAGAAATGCATACGTAAACGTTTCAAAATATTATTTAAAAGAAGTTGTAAGCTAAAAAATATATACAAAACTTAGATCTTTGCACCCAAAATCTTTAAATTGAATAAAACTCATAAGAGGATGCTGGATCTGGTATAAAAACAAAACAAAAAACGTTTGAATCTTATAGGCTCCCCTGATTCTGAGTTAAAAAAGGGCGTGTCAAAAATAGACAACCTTGGGGCCAAAGGGACGACAGAGGCTACTGAATTGTTATTAACAGCTTGGGGGGATCTGCTGCTCCCATGTTTGGCTTGACGTTATGCGATGCAAACGCTTACAACCCAATCCTCAACCCCCCTCCTTTCTTTTTTATCCCTTAGTGTGCGAGCTTACTTATAGCCCTGCTATCTTGTGTGGCGTGGCTCGGTTTGTGTGCTGCGAAGGGGCTCGGGGTGTGATTGTATAACATATTGACAAAAGAGCGCGGGTGCCAAGGCAATAGGCAATGAACAAACACTTGGAAACGGGGGAAGGCGAGCATTGAAGAAAAAATAGTCAGAGAACCTGATAGAGATCACATATTAATAGCTTTTTCACCCCCCTAATCTCTCTCTCATCACCACTGGCAGCTTTGGAAGTCCCGCTAAGCTGCCAGATGAATCAAATAACTTTTCGTTTTCTTTTCTCTCAAAAAGAGTAATAGAACAAAAAACTTGCGGTGAAGTCCCTGCTAAGTATGCAAATGATACGCGGCTAACACACCCAGCGAAGGGGGTGCGGTGGCTTAATAAAATGGAAATAAAAAGGCGCATGGCTTTAAACAATTACTTGGAGAGGCTGTTTTTTGTTTTAAATGGATAAGCTGTTGTGGTCTGTGGCGTGAATTAATGGCTCCAAAATACCCAATTTTCTTTTCTTTTCTATTTATTAACGCATTTACCTGTTTATGCATTTCCACGTTGAGGCCATAGGACATCTCATAATACTATAAAAAAATGCGCACAGTTAAATTTCCTTTACGAGCAGCAGCAACTTTACAAGTGAAACGTTACCATAACATAATGGCGCTGCATTTCAGTTTTCTCCGAGGCCAATTTCTCACATTCCAATTTCAAGCTGTGGAACTGCGCTTGCAGGAAATTAAATTCTTCTTTGATGCGTTCGCAGGTATCGTTGACGGTGAACTTCAATTGGCCGGGAGGCGGAGGCGGGCCCTGCAAATACGCGGAAGATCAACGAAGTATTAGTCAAGGAATTTACTACATATAAACAGCCACCGTTAAAAGGGGAATAAACGGGAGGGGGATTCCAAATGAATGCACTGACGTCAGGAAACACCAACGTTCGTCCCTGTGTCATTATATTCTTCCTGCGTGATTCCCCCCTCCCATCCAACCCCAATTCCCCCTCACAGTCAGTCAGGAGACCAACAGTTAAGTCTCTTCTGGAGTTTCTTCATGTAAGCCCCCTCAGCGATCAATGCAGCTATTAACCCCAGTCAATATATCGATGAGCAGAAAGGGGTTGATGGGTGGGCTTGAGACGGGTGAATCCCGCCTCAGCGGAGCTTAGCTCCATCCACCCATGCCACCCCTTCTTTCCCTGCCCTATTCTTGCCAACAAGACCCTCGCTCGGCGGAGTAAAACCCTCTCAATTCACCCCTGTATCCCCAATCCCAATCTAAACCCTCCCGTGGCCACTTCCGAGGCCTTCGGTATCGTGTCGTGTATGTGTGTGTGGCTCTGTGTCACACATACACATATCTCGACAAGAAAACGCAACACTGTAACGACGCGCGACTCACGGGTCCCTTCCATTTGCGCGAGCGCGAAAGCCGTGATTTACAAGGTTCTAACAAGATTCGGAGTTCTAATGGAACCAAGAGCAACAAACGTATCTTCTTCGTCGGCTTCTTCCGTGTCTAATTGAAATGGGTCCTGAATCCCTTGACCGTATATTGTCGTAGAAAAACAAGTTGGCTGCCTTTTTGGAAGAGAAACAGACATCGCTAAAAATAAAAATAAATACCTAAACAAAAAAGGGATAAACCTCGCGGTCTAAAAGCAAATAAGCTTACAAGCCTTGTCAGCTCTATTTTTTTGTAATCCAAACCGTGGTAGGTTTCTATAAATCCGAGTTGGCTCGCTTTGCTCGAAGCTTTCTATAAATGCTTGCCTACTGCATAACCAGGCGTTTATGCAAATTGAGAAATGGTTCTCGTGCTTCATATCAGATACACGTTTTGCTAATTTGATCCCATCCATTCATTCTCATCACGCATTTGTGTGTGTTAATACTTCCTGCAGCTGCACAATTTCCCCCTAATACGAAACAATAATAATAAAAAAAAGTAACTATCCGACTTTCGCTAGGGCTCCCCCAGCTTTTTCTCGTCATCATTGACACAGGCGGAGGCTCAGGAGTCACACACGAGACAGCCAGACAGAGAGAGATGCGTTATATTCGCTAAACAAAAATAAATCCTTTAGATAATATTACCCCTGGCGGATGTCGAGCAGGTGAGGGATACATGTTGAAATTGGAAGCAGCCGGTTAACAAGGTTCAGAAGCTTTCCAAAGCCTTAGCGACGACTTCAATTAAGAGCCAGATACAAAGCCCTAGGCATTCCAGCTAATCAGATCCAACATCTTCGCCTTAAAGGCTCCAACTCGGGAAGGTGAAGATAGTCACTCTTGTTTCCCAGCCTTTTTGCAGATCTGGTTTTATGGCACCTGCAATAGGAGTGCAAAAAAGGGTCAGTAATTAGTCCATGAAAAGAAGGTCAACACATTTTCAGCGCTGAAATGTCCCCTACATCACAACCTAGCCTTCCAATTTCCAACAAGTCTTACCACACAATTTCCTACGGCATTGGCATGGCAAGTATTTAAGCCTAGCACAAGGTATTCAAACGTTCCACCAAGATTCCCAGTATCACCGTTCCGTCAGTTGTGTCGTTTGCCTTCCTTATCGTAGCTGGAAGGCTGGTTTAGCTGCATCGCTGGGACTGGGAATCCTAATTTGGCAAATCTCCCCCTCTTTTCCACTCTAAAACGCCCTTTGACCCCGTAGCAGGACCCCCTTGTTTGAACATTCTAGTTTCCCCGTCTGTTTACTCAGTTACCCCTGGTCTGAATGATTCAACAAACAAACAAAAAATCTTTATCTTCAGAAAAGTGTTCATTGGAAAATCTTTATAATTCACTGACGGTTCACGATGCCAATTAAAGCTTGCAGTGCCTCTAAAGAGTTGATTGGTTAAGAACGCCATAAGATTGAACGGAAAATTAGACGGAAAATAAAAATAAATAAGAAAAATGAGGACAGATTGGGCTGCGGTTTCGGTGCAAGCATTCCGAGGTGCTATGGGTAATAACCACTAACCCAAACCTACCGCAGGCAAAATGCCCGCCCCAACGTGACAATAGAAGAGCAGAAAACACGCCAGCTCCGCAATGTTCAAAATGGCTGTATAGATGACTGACTTTGGCAAGTTTTTGAAAGCTTTGATAGGAGCCAATAAGCTAAATAAAAAGCATCCGAAATTGTTTCCGCTGAGCTGAACAGCCGTTTCCGAAGCAAACACATGGGCAGCTTAGTATAAACTATTAGCCCATATGCCATTTGGTTTGTGACAGAAGATGCGCCGCGTTGGAACAGTCCAAAATTCACAAGAGGGAGAAGAATAGCAGTGTCTTGGGAAGTTTTTGCTTCCTATATAGCTAACGGCCATGCATGGCAGCAACGATCCTTCTTTTATGTCTTACCTCCTCGCCACACACGCACTCCAAACACATACGCAGCTATACTATAGGAATAGGCAATATCAACGGCGACGCCAAAGCCAAAAAGGTTGGGCACCTTTTCAAGTTAATCCAAAAGTAGGTTCCCCAAATTTCAGGTAATGCACTGATTAACCATTGTGTTCACAGACAGATTGTGGCACATAATTAATCCAAAATCCAGGCCTTCTCTTGAGTACCAAACGCTCCACAATCCGGGATATAATCAAAGGAGAAGCCACAAAATGCGTGTACGTTGCCAGCAAACGTTTGGCGTGCCAGTCGCTGGCTCTAGCTTCTGTAATGGCGTCTCTCGGTGTAGTAGTGGGAACTGGGAGGGCGCCCACCGCCTCCGGCCACAGGGTCCAATCAATGCCCAGCTTCACATCCCCACCATTGCCGACTGCCATATCCCCCCTTCTCCTCACCATGAGCATGTTATCCACACATCCTCACCCAGAGAAATCTATTCTCCCGTCTCCTTCTCCGCCCCAAAAAACAGCGTACTTGACCCCACTCCACAACAAAAGAACCATTTTCTGCATCATTTCTTCGTAGGCTAGGCGCACATGCCATCTATGAGCAATTTCAACAAAGCGCTGCTTTCAAAAAAGGCGTTGGCAACCTTCCCAGTTAGACAGGAGTTTCAAGGCGTTTCTTTTTTCTTCTAGTGCTCAATTCCATGGACTCGTTGTGAAGATGACTTGTATTTCAAGGGCAAATGTTAGGTAATAGATCCCCTAGTGGGATATTCAGCCTTAGCGGAGAAGGCGGTCGTTAACATTTCATGCATTGGAGAAGGTGAAGACAAAAAAAATGATTCAGAGGACAATACTCTTTTCCTTGATGAGAAAAACGGCTAGAGGCATCTGATGGGGTCGGCCTGTACCAGAGTTCGCTCCTCCATCTTGCTCTTCGCGTGTAACGTGTTGTGCTTGTGTGTATCAAAAGTTAGAGCTTCACTTTGCGTCAGGGGAAGAACAGAAGAGAAAGAACGACCTCCAAGAGTGCCACCTTGCAAGTTTACTCTTTGCTCCATTGTTGTCTGTGTTCTGTTGTCTAAGACTGTTTTCGCCGAACTGCGCTAAGGAAACTTAAGAGGAGCAATAAGTCCGTTTCGTTCGGAGTTGCTTGTTCCTTTAGCCTCTAGTTCGTAGTTGTAGAGTGTTGTGAAAGTGCCAGTACGCCACTGATTCAAGGACATTTATTATGGCATAGACGGTGTTCCTCTCTCTCTAGCCTCGTTTTTGTCGTCATGGAATATCGAAATGTCGTTTTTAACGCTGCCCGAGATGGAAAATTGCGCCGCTTGAAGGTGAGATTCCTGGAGCATACTTGCTACTTGCCTTCTTACATAGCAACTGCACCCTACATCTTGTGTTGACTCCCACGGTAACCGTTGGGTTTATTACTATCGAAAGCATGGAGAGTAAGGCATCTTATTATGTTGTCAGGCAAGCTGGCTTTTAATTTGGCTCTTTTTGTTTAGCGTGATTGACGTATTTGAGGGCGCGCCACTTGCAAACGTTGTCTTTTTGTGGGAGAGGGGGGGGGGGGGGGTACAAGTCACCCAGCTAAAAAGCACCGAAAGTTAAAAACAAAGCGGTTTGTCAGAGCCAAGTTTGCCAACCATTTGCTGACAGTGTGGTCTATAAAGTTCGTTGGCGTTTCAGTTTTTTCGCAATCAAGGTCGCCTAGGCTTTGTTACACTAAACTTTACATGCCTTCTTGGAAATTCCCGTTATTGACTAAACCTCATCCGCTCTACTTTCGTTGGTTTGACAAAAGAAATGATAAAAAGATCCCGTACTAGGTGCTGTTATCAAATACAGTATGCCATGGGCTCGTTTTTCGACGACATTAAAAATCAAAGCGAATTCGAAAATTACGCATACGTTGCATTGGGGGAAAATACTTTTGAAGTGGAGAAGGATGCAGTCACTTTTCTTTTTCGACACTTCCCCCCAAGCATCGTCATATCTGACCTACTTTTGAGTTATTTTCTTTGGAAAATCCGGGATAATTGAAAGGGTTTTCGTCAACACCTAGCGGACACATTGGGAAAAGCACGATTTTCCTTTCCATGAGCTCGACAGAAAACTTGCTCACCATTCTGCAACAAAGTTGGGAACATGTGGGCTGCTGCACTACGTACCAGAATCACCTAATTTTAGCGCTGTTGGTAACGCTCGTCATTCTCGTTTATGGTTGGCTGCATGCCAATTTCGAGGAGATATGCCCTAAAACGTGTATTGCTCCAATTTGGGTGTGTTGGGACAATAAGCGAAAGATTTAAGTAGTCCAGCCAAGAGCTTGTTCGTGCACCGCACAGGACCACGAAGTCAAATGGGCAAGCACTTTCCAGAATTTGACAATGCAAGTGGCAGGCACTTGTCATGAACTGAAAGTCACGCCATAACCCTGCTATTTTGCACGGCGCTATCGAAAACACAATAACTCCTAATTTGTTTTCAGGAAACCAAGAGCATTCTGGAAGATCATGCGATGATAAGATACATGCACTCAGTAAGGTTTCAACCTTGGGGCGAAGCTGACATCAACTAATATTATGTTACCTCCAAACCTTTTCATAACTCATTATTTAACGATTCAAAGGAACATCCTTCCAAGTCCTTCGCTTGCTTAAGACAAAAAAAACTTTGTTTGAAAAAGTAAAACTAGCCAGGAAGCTCACATTATGCAAAGTACGTACTCGCTTGGCCTTGCACAGTACGTCTGTGTGCTGCACTTCAATCATGAAGGCAGGAAGGTAAATCACACGCGTACCAAGTGTATGGGTAAAAAGGATCGGTTACCAAGGCAAGCATATATTATTGCCGGTTACCCAGTAACTCACGACAAAACGACTTCCGCTTTACGACCAACATGTATGACCTCAAATTATGTACCGGCTTCTTTCTACGAATGGTGTTCCAAATACGCATTAAAAAACGAAATGACTCTTCGAAGGGAATAAAAAACCGTCTTACACAATAAGTGCGTGCTTGGGAAACGAAAGAGAAGAACACAAGAAAAAAGTGTGGTAAGTCTATCCCTAATTCACCGTGGCTGTAACCATCAGTGTCTGGCTTACCAGAACAATCTACATGTTGTCCGTTCAGTTTCCTTGACGTCAGAGAAAAGACATATTGAGTAGTGGCTCAAGTTCGATATACGCAGACCACTTCTTTGTCTAGCTCCTTCCCATTTTTTGTTGCTTTTTTCTTAAAGGCGCAATTATAAGTCGTTCAAAGATTCTTGGTTAAGTAGAAGCTAAACCTTAGAAACCAGAAACTTGGGAGTTAGCCTTGGAGGAAAAAACTGACGCATCTGAAGACAGAGTTACGTCAAGGTTTTTTTCTTGGAAAAAAACAAAACAAAAGATATGTGTAATAAACAGATAACACCTTAGAGTAGCAAAAACCTGTTCCCGTTCCGCGTATACACACGCATCTACGCAAAAGTGCAGACGCTGACTGCAAGGTCCACATTATTGCACGTCCTTAGTTACCTACTTCGGATGCTAAAAAAAAGAGAGCGACATCCGAATCCATATTATATTACGGACGATGGTAGCCATCAGCACACATTGGGGGGGGGGATAAAAACTTACCTGCAAGCTAAAAGGTCCCTTTAGCCTTGAAAATGTAAAGAGGGGTTTGCTCGGAGTGAATCTCTTCCTGCTTCCGCCATAGCGAAGATGTTCGCCTGTTAGGGTGGGAAAGGCGTGGTCTAAGTTCACGCATATACAGCGTTTTGGGCGGAGTTCGCTTTGGGGTTGTCGTGTAAGCCAAGGCGCGAAGGTCGTTGGGTAACTTGCGAGCTGAATAAAACTGACGTCGTTGAGCTGGGTCTGTGCCAGTTGTTAGTCTGCTTTTGAAGTTGTCCATGGTAAAACTGCCATGGAAGATCGTGCATTGGAAATACGCTATGTAGTTTTCGACAGTGTTCCACTAGCATTCGTGTCCTGCACTGGTAGGCTAGCCCAACTAAATGCCGGACTGAGAAATTGGTGACTAAACACTTTCCCAATTTACCGCAACCTACAAAACTGAAGCCAGAACAACAAAAGAGAGTTTTCTGAACAGTAGCAAACCCCACAAAAAAAGCAACGGTTGTGTGCTATAGAAAGGGGAGGTTGATACGGAGTCTAGGCTAGAACTTTCTATAAAAATTGGTTACTTTTAATCATGGCGTCTAACGTGCAACACGGTGAAGGGAACGGTGGGAAAGTGCCGCGTGCCTTAACATTCCCTCCGTCGAGAGCCCATTCCAATCTGCTGCAAGAAGTGCAAGATTTGCGCAGCCGAAGTTCGTCGGCTGCAGCTTCCCATTTGCACACCGCCACGTCGTGGGCGATTGCCGAGGCAGTGAACCATCATGTGGTACGAGTGTCGCGTTTGATCCCAGGTGATGCCGATGATTCCACACCGATGATTCCTGGGGTTGCTGTTCCTCACTTGGACATCGCTGGTCACCAACCATACGAGGTCGCTGGCGTCAGCCAAGCGGTAAGCTTCGGCTCATTGCCTTTCGCGGACAAGGGCATAAAAAATGCGCCAATTTTTTAATTTTTTTTATTACTGTCAATATCTCGGACTGCGACTTGTCATTCACGGATCTTGCCTTTACGGTGTTATTTCTTCGTTTTCCTTTTCGCTTCTTGTAAAGCTTGTGTACAAACAGGTCCAGGATCTTGCGAAATATTTAGATTAACGTATGCGATCAGTTGGGTACGAATAGAGGAGACATACTTGAATGCTGTAAGCATAATTAGCTACGATTCAAGGCTTTTTTCTAGTGCGAAAGGGCGCTCAGAGCGCGGCTCATAGGCGATAAGAAAAGAAGACACAAGTTTCCCATCGAAGGTCGCGTTCACCGTGGGGAAGAACCCAAGCTGGTAAGGTGTACGAGGGCGTGGCGGACGAAGTAAACCAAGGTCCATGCCTAAAGGATGCTATCGGTTTTTTAAAATACCTGTTCTCATTAGATACACAGTCAAATAAATGTGCCTCTATTGTAATGCAACCGACTTATTGTGATTGTATTGACTCGTTGCAGTTGTTTCTGGACCACCGTTCCAGGGATGAGGTATCACTACTAGTTTCGGCCCGTACCAGCGGTGCGACCCCTCTTCTAATGGCTTGTCGCAATGGACATTCGGATGTGGTGGAATATTTGGTTGAAAAGTGCCAAGCCGCTATTGACCAATCGGGGGCAGGTAACAGTATTTGTAGTACTGATAGTAGCAATACCGGTTTACTAAGATAGTAACCCAGCTCCTTTGTTTCTTTTTGGGAAACAGTGACATTTGATGGCGAAACGATTGAGGGGGCGCCGCCGTTGTGGGTCGCCGCCGCTGCGGGTCATTTGTCGATTGTTCGCTATTTGGTGGCGCGAGGCGCATCCGTGAACTGTACTACCAAGACCAATTCCACACCTTTGCGCGCAGCTTGCTTCGATGGTCACTTAGATATTGTTCGTTTTTTGGTAGAACACGGTGCAGGTAAAACGGCGTCGTAAAGCAACATAAGATTTTGTCGGACGATTCCTGCTAAGGAATTATGGAGCAATTTTTATTTTTTTATTTTTTGTGGTGATGCCTTTCTTTTTGTTGAACGTAGATATCGAGGTGGCCAATCGGCATGGACATACGTGCCTGATGATCGCTTGCTACAAAGGCCACTTAAATATAGCGGCTTACTTGCTCCAGCTGGGCGCCGACGTCAATCGCAAAAGCGTCAAAGGCAACACGGCTTTACACGACTGTGCGGAATCAGGATCTTTGGATATTCTGCAGCTCTTAATCAAACATGGCGCCAAAATGGATGTGGATTCATATGGTACAATCCCTTTTTATTTTGCTGTTTCACTATATTCCGTTTCATTTTTTTATTCAATGTAATATTCGTTCAGTGTCTTAGGCTGAAGTGAAACTATTATACTATTGTGTTTGGTATGGAGGAAAAGCAGATGAAAAGGTGTTGACTCAATTTCTGCTTTATTTTAGGTATGACACCGTTGTTGGCGGCCGCGGTCACTGGTCATTCTCACATTGTCGAGTATTTGGCGAGCCAAAAGGGTTTTGTTCCGCGTAACGAAAGAATTGATGCATATGAGCTTCTTGGAGCCACCTACGTAGACAAAAAACGGGATATGCTTGGTGCACTCAAATTTTGGAAGCTAGCTATGGAAGACAGGTACATAAAATCCCGAGTTGCATAACTTTCTCTATACTTTTCCTCTGATTCGTCCCTTTTTCTTTGCGAAATCCTTTTATTTCCTTTTTTTTTAATAAAATAGTTATATTCTTTTATTGTGTTTTACAGATATGATGGCGGGCCACCGGTATTGCATAAACCCCAAGGCTTATCCCCCATTGCTGCGTTTGAAAACTGCACGGAAGCGAACAGTATGGAGCACCTGGAAGAAACCGTTTCCGACCCAGATGAAATGCGGATGCAGGCTTTACTCGTTCGAGAGAGGATTCTTGGTCCCGCTCATCCGGAGACGTCCTACTACATTCGCTTTCGCGGCGCAGTCTATGCGGATACAGGCAACTTCCAGCGTTGTATCAGGCTATGGATGTACGCTTTGGAGATGCAGCAGTCCATGTTGGAGCCGCTAAGTCCCATGACCCAATCTTCCCTGCTTTCTTTTGCCGAGCTCTTCAGCTTCATGATGGCTGAAAGGAGCAATGGTAGAGCAAGGGAAAACAACGGCCTTGGTGGCAGTAATAGTCAACGTTTAGAGTTGCCCGGGTCTCCACCGCAGGAAGCACGCATTCCCCGTCCTTATCTTCGCAACCCGCCTCATGTGCCTACAGTAGCTTTCCCAGACGTGATGGCGGTCCTTAACCGCGCAATTCGCGAAGTCAAACTAGGATCGTTGCACCTTAACAAACTCTCGCTGAACGACCGGGATACCGGCTCTTTCCACCGCACGCTGATCATTGTCCTCAACCTAGCCTTTTTGCTGGCCAAAATGCACCAACATTATACTCCAGCGCAGGACCATGCCTTGAAGAAAGCCATGTTTGACCTAATCAAGCTCAATTTCCGCGGAAGGAATGGATTCACCTTACTCCATTTAGCCTGCGCAAAGGATGCTTCAACGGTGGGGCGCTATCCCATATGCAATTTCCCGGCTCCCGAAGTTATCCATTTACTCCTGGATGTCGGTGCCGATCCGAATGCAATGGATGACGCGGGAAACACCCCTTTGCATGTTTTGGCGTGGACACGTCCCTGCCCTCCTTTAGCGGCCAGCGCGTTGTTAGACCGAGGCGCCCATTTGGATCGCATCAACGGCGAAGGCAAGACGTTTGTAGATTTGCTAGGTCAGAATCAAAGATTGCATGATGTCCTCCCACCTGTCAATTATGTCACACTTCAATGCTTGGCAGCCAAAGTGATTCGTCGCTTCGGTTTGCCTTACAAGGGACTCATCCCTGTCAACCTGGAAAGTTTTCTTGCCGTCCATTAACATGAAACATAACAGTCCTCCTTTATGGAATATCCCCCCCACCCTCATAAACAAATATGCCACTGGCAAAAAAGAAAGCAAAAAAGAAAAACTGAAAAAAAAGGTAAACAAAGAGAAGACATTAACGTTTCATGTGCTGTACAGAGATAACGATAATAACTTCGTCTGGAATAGGAATTATGGTTGTTTTTTTGTGGGCTTCATAAAAATCGGAAAAATACAAAATCATAAAGTCAAGAATCGTGAGAAATATCTTTTTCTTGAAATCCGGACAAATACAGAGAAAATTTTACGGACTTTACAAATCGTTTTGGGTCCCGACCGTGCAGAACGAGAAATTTATCGGACCTTATTCGGTTCTATTCTTCGCGTCTAGAAGGTAATCTTCGTCCATAATACCCTAAAATGGAAGGCAAACGTAATTTGTCGCAGAGTTAAAAAAAGGAAGTTTTTATTATCACTTACGGGCTGCAGGGGGTAGTCGAGGAGCACTGTAGCCGAGTAAATAGTCGATTAAATCGGTAGGCAAGGATAACAAGAAGCGTGTACGGAATTGAATCAGTGAGTTCGGCACGTATCGTGGCTAATAAGTAACATAAAGTATAACTCAAAACAAAAGTAACTTGGTACTTTACTAGAGGTGATTCTCCTATTACGGCGTCAACCATGTCGTCAATAACTTCGTAGATATTGGATCTAGTTTTAGAAAGATGGGCCAAAATAACTCGACTAAATTCTTCAAAATAGCCCTCGCCATAAGCTTCACGAATATCCTCTGGACAGCCAGTCCAACACTCCCGAATTTGGTTTGTCATCACATTTTGTTCGCAAATGGGAGTTCTTGAATTTGATTACGTCACACCAGCAAGGGAAAGAGAAAGGAAGCATCACAAAGTATTGTATCCATCTTTTCTTGCTGAATTACTTGTATAAGCTGGGTTCAATGGTATGAACGCTTATATTCCATTTTTTCAATTCTCGCCGAAGACCATCAGCAAGGGATACTACAGCATATTTGGACATGGCATACGCTGCGAAACCTGGTATCGTTACTCGCCCTTTGGGATATGATAAAAATTAGTTGATATATACTAGACGGCAACGATACTCTTTTGAATCCCTCAGAAATACTCTCTCACCTGCCAGGCTCGCAGTAATGACAACACGAGCTCTTTCAGCTTCTCTGAGCAACGGCAGAAAAGCTTTGGTAACACGAAAGGGTCCCAAAGTATTCACGTCCATGGTACGTTGCAACGAATTCACAGATAGCCATTCCAATTCGCTTACGGTGGCAATACCTGCATTATTTACCAAAGCCCATAATTCTACAAATACGCACATTAAAAAATTAACTCTTCGCTTGAGTTTATAGTGAATTGTTATTTTTACTACAGTCGCCCAAGGTTGCCGAAACGTATCGTACTATCCTCTCTATCTCATCATCTTTAGTAACATCCATCTCTACAACGTGCAGCTTATCAGAGCAAAGTGCCTTAAGTTCTTTGGCACCAGCTCCGTTTGAATCCAAGCAACATGCATAGACTTGCAATCCTAGAAAGTCCAATTTCCGAGCCAAGGCATGGCCAAAACCGGAATCGCATCCTATTTTAAATTGTGTTAAAGAATCTCAATGAAAATGACGGCTTTAGAAAGTTTGTGTGTCATACCCGTAATTACAACAGCTTTGCTTCTTCGGTTATCAATCAAACTTCGCGGAATGGCTAGGAGAAGTGCTTTGTACAAAACATCGCCTAGCTGAAATCCACCGTAAAGTACGCCAATAGCCAACAGTACGCCACGGGGCATCAGGCGATAGAAACCTACCAACGTTGCAACCACGACCAAAATCCATACAGTCCAGGATCTCAGTTTTGCATTGGCACGCATTGTAAAATCACTCTAATCCTATGAAATAAATTATCTTTGTAAAAGAAAGCCAACAAAAGAATGAAATCCCACGAACTTTTATCTACCGGTAATGTTTTTTCACACAAGTCAAGTTAACTCAGTAGAACGGAAATAAAAATGACGACGTAACTTAAAAGTGTGCAAAACTTGACTATGAGTGTCGTATTTCTAACACTTCGCGTCTATCACGCCCATCACCTTTCACTCGTCGCCCTGTGATCAGAAAGGTTTATCTCATCCCGCAATGCGCTATCTGGTAGGGCAAACCGTTCGAAGTTCACTTCAAGTGCCTGTTACACTGAGTAGCAGAGAATATGGATAAACCATGGGATAAACAGTGGCACTTTAAGCGTCCAGAAACATGAAAAGGTATCTTAAACGTCTGCTGTAGTTTGACGATACGTTATCTTCTCCAAATACGGACGTTCGACCAACGTAATGAGTCTTAATACTTGTCCTAGATCAGGGTTCCCGTAACGACAGCATCATTTAATCCCATATGTACACTTTGCCACAGAAAAGGGAGGGGAAAACCATAACGGAGCATAATATTTAATGTATTTAATAGCCGTAACGGAGCACATTTGTGGAGTAACAAACGGTAAATTTCAGTACTCAATACTAAGCGAGCTGCAATACTTGTCCTAGATCAGGACCCATAATAGAGAGCATAGTTTAATCCCATGCACACTACTTGACACATAAAAGGGGGGGGGGGATCCTTACATCCTTTGTACTTAAATCAATAAACGTAACACATTTGTGGAGTAAGAAATTGTGTAATTTCTAAAAAGACTACAGTATACCCTTTAATCGAGTTCACACCGCACTACTATGTATCACTTCATATCAAACTTTGCCACAGCTATAACCGTTTTTTTCGAGAAGCATTATTTCGTCTTTTGCTCTTCGCATTTCGAAAGTAATGGGGACCCAAAACACCCTGTAATAAGTAACCAACAACAAAATATAAAGCATAAATAAAGAAACTAGGCAAAATTTAATTTCTTGCTACTTACGAGCCGCAGGTGGCGATCGAGGAGTGTGTTTGCTGAGTAAGTAGTCGAGTAGATCAGTCGGCAGGGACAGCAGAAACCGTGTACGGGATTGGACCACTTTTGAATTCGGAACGTAACGTGGCTAAGAGAAAATTATACACGTGAGTCATAACCGAAAAAAATGCTTTTTAAGCTTTACTAAAGGCGCTTCTCCAAGAACGGCGTCAACCATGCAATCTATAACTTCGTAGATATTGGATCGACTTGTAGAAAGTTGAGACATGACCTTTCGGCTAAACTCTTCGAAGTAGCTCTCTCCATACGCTTCTCGAATAGCTTCAGGGCACTGACCCCAGCATTTTAGCAGTTGATCGCCCATAACTTTTTCTGAAGAAATGGAAGTGCTATATTGTTGATCCACCACATGTCCGGAGGGAGATATGTAAAAAACAAAAGAAGCAGTAACAATTTCAAGATCCATCTATGTTGAGCTAATTACTTGTACAAAGTAGGTTCGATGGTATGAACGCTTATATTCCACTTTTTCATTTCACGTCGAAGACCGTCTGCAAGAGCTGTTACAGCGTGTTTCGACATCGCATAAGCTGTACATCCCGGAAACGTTATTCGACCTACGAGAAAAAAGGGGAAAATAGTAAACTTAAAACCTGGCCTAATTATGAAACGTATCTTTATTTGTTGAATTGTTCTTACCCGAAATACTTGCCGTAATGGCAACACGAGCTTCGCCTGCTTCCCTGAGTAACGGCAGAAAAGCTTTGGTAACACGAACGGGCCCTAAGGTGTTAACATCCAAGGTACGTTGAAACGTGGACAGTGGCGCCCATTCGAACTCAACTACGGATCCGATGCCCGCGTTGTTTACCAAAGCCCACAATTCTAAATGGGCATTATTATAACCTGGGGTCATCAGTTCGACTAAATTGCTAACTTACTATAATCGCCTAAGGTTTCAGAGACGTATTTTACCGTCCTCTCGATCGCTTCGACGTCAGTAACGTTCATTTGAACAACCTGCATCTTGTCAGAACAAGATGCCTGGAGTTCCTTGGCTCCAACTCCATTCGAATCCAGGCAACATGCATAAACTTTCAAACCTAGAAAGTCCAACCTCTGAGCTAAGGTATGTCCAAAACCGGAATCGCATCCTAAATTAATTTGGCAAATGTGAAACCTCGGCTGAAAAAACTGTTCTATGTCCAGCGTTTTGTATCGTACCTGTAATTATAACGGCTTTGTTTTTTCGATTGTCAATAAGACTTTTTGGAATTGCTAACCGGAGTGTTTTATACACGACATCGCCTAGTTGAAATCCAAAATAAAGTACCCCAATAGCTAATAATATGCCGTGTGGTATCAGGTGGTATAAACCGGTTATTGTAGCAATCACAGTTAAGATCCATATAACCCATGATTGCACTGTTGGATTGACGCGCATTCTAAATCACTAGAGATCAACAAAATTGTGGGCTAAGGATAGGGCTACATTAATCACACTTGAGGACGTTTTACTTTTCTTTATAAAGATAGCTTCGTAGAATTAGGTTGAATTAGCATAATGTTACAAGCGGACTGCAGTATGATCAATGCCTTATCGTCTTGCGCTTTATCTTACTTTGCAAAGGTCATTGCGGTTGCTACGCTAAATCGCATACAATGAACGAATATCTCAAACTGTAAAACCCCAAATTCTCTCGAAAACAGGAGAAGCTCTGGCACGTTGTTGCCAGGATCATGCGATCCTTAAGAGCGATTCCCAACTAATAGTGTGCCATGCGCTTGCAGAATTACGTGTTTTGATGCGGTATACACTTCTTCCCAAGTAGCACACGCACGTTTTCTGAGCGTTCTCTAGACGTTTAGATGCAAACCTAAGATGTACGTGGCTTACGCTTATTTAACGCCTTTTAAACGTGCTATTGTCCTCTCATCTGCAAACGTTTATTTAGCGACGTCTAAATTACGTCCTTTTTAGACGTATAGAATACGTCTTCGCCAATAGGTTTATGTGCAGAAAACGCCCAATTCTACGTTGAAAAAGCGTATAACATACATATTTTATACGAATTATATCCTTATATTTTTTATTGTTGCATATTAATTTTTGCGATGGAAATTCCTTGAAAACGCAGGAAATACAAATTATTTACATTTTTATTTGGTATATTATTGTTTTTTCCGAACACATTTTGTCAATAAACATATCAACAATCAGTCATAAACATATCACAGGTCCATTATTTCAAACATCTTGGTGCTGGCACTTTCGCTGAACCTTCCACCTCGCGAGCGCGCGGCTGCTTCAGGAAGGAGCACATGACATTTTTTAACGTGTCCTTTAAATTTTTTAATTTGGGTTTGCGCGCAGAGCATCGGAAAGTAGATAATACAATTTCATGAAATAGGTAAAAAGGTTTACATATAAATACCACTTACTTTGTATTAATTGGCAGACGATGGAATCTCTGATTCCCGGCTTGTTCACTTCCCGCCCGCTGTAAACGCCTTCCTTCCCAACTACTGTTATACACTACTCCTTCGCTCGACGCAGTCACTTATTGCGACTGCTTTCCATGCGTTCCTCACCGCATTTTCCATTGTCTTTCCGTCAATAAGTCGAATTTTGGATACCTATGAGGAATTAAGCATCGAATTAGATTTTTTTTATTATATTTAGAAGTATTTTTTAAACGTGCATTCAATAAATGTCACTAAAACTTATAAAGGTTTTTTGCAGATTTCGCTCTGTAAATTCCTTTCTAATGTTTTGAATTCGTCAAGCGTCTGGACAGGCAAATTATCCATAGTAGGCACTTTCAACTTGGGCAGCCTCGTTGCCTTCTTCAATCGCGACAGTTGCTGCTTCATTTCTCGTGGCATACTTTTGAGTTCGAACATGTGGATAGCTAACTGCCGATAACTTCTGGTGATACTATTTTCGTTGCTACGAATTTTTACAAATGACTGAAAGAAAGTATTGTACAATTTCGCAAGAAATATATACCCTTTCATCCGCTACTACCAGTATCCGCTGCGGGCCTACTCACTTCAGTAAGTTGCATGCTCCCGTGCGCGTTGGAATCTGCGGATATGAGAGAGACTTTCTTTAGAATAACTTAAGTTTTCGATCAATACGAAGTAGCCCACCATTCGCTGACAATCCTTCGTTGTCCACTGAAGGTTGACGGTATCTAGATTGATTTTAGCAATTTCTGAAGGTGGAGGTCAGGCCCGTACCCAGGATTTTTTTTCGGGGGGGGGGG
>JAGJRO010000167.1:0-62104 GCA_022832285.1 Lepidurus apus apus | reverse complement strand
TTCCGGTAAGGAAAGGGGGATACGAAAAAGGAGAAAAGTTATCGCGTTGTTCGAGCTTCAAAACGGTCAAACAAAACCAAAGCTCAATTTTAAATAAACTTCTCAAGTACCATATGCTAGAAAAACGTATATTTTTCATTTGCGGAAACTTTTGATGGGGGTTTAAACCCCCCGAACCCCCCCCCTCTGGGTACGGGCCTGGTGGAGGTACAGAGAAAGTGGACATATCTAAAGACAATTTGACGATCATTTGGTGCTGTGAGTTATATTGAATAAACAAAGTATAGAATAACACGTAAGACGCAGTAAGTTTTCCATAAATGAGAAAAAAATGACCTTACCATTAACACTACATGGCGGTGAGCTATGAGACAGGTTAGCATTTACAGCAAGTGGAGAATTTGGTTTGTTGTTCCGCATTTTTACTTCTGAAGTTCCGAGCTTGCGAGCTATGGCTTGGCCTAAATATCTAATTGTGGTAAGCGATTCGCTTCCCTCTGCCCTGCTCCAGTTTGTTTGCAGCATCCTCGTAGCGTTCTACTATAATTACAGCTTAGATACCCCCTAAGTTTGTCTCATTCATAATTAGTGTAATAATTATAAACTCACCATGAGATGTCACTTGAAATCAAACCCGTGTTGTGGCCAATTAGGGTTGTGCGTTTCACAACCTCTCACGGCGTTATCAAGCTTGAATGGAGGGAATTTTGGGTAGTAGCATTCGCGTCTTCCACGATCCAATTATTTGGGACGATGCATCGTCCATTGAAAAAAGCAAACGTCATGACGTTTGCTTTTTTCAATGGATTTGTCTTAAGCTCGCAATACAAAATACCTCATTCTTCAATTCAATTTAAACCCAGTTTTAGTCCTTTGGCACTCCTAACGCCGGTTGTGTTAGTGGACAGCCAATTCGGTGCTGGCTGGGAAGAAAACGTTATATACGAAGAACTAAGGGCGAGGGGTAAACGAAGAATACGACGATAAGGGAATCACAAAGGAAAACAAGAATATATTTGCTCACACAGTAAAACAATCGAATTTCTCGATTTGGTAAAACAGCGTCTAAAGCTGGCTTTACACTGGCCTGTCGGCGTGTCGAAACACGCGACGGACGCCAGACACCCACGGAAAAAAAGCAGAAAAACCGGCAGAAACAGTCAGACAGACTGACGACAGACGGAGTTGAGCGCTGCTCAACTTTTGGCGTCGGCACACAAGCGACAGAAGCCGAGTTTCTGCTTTTTTTCCGTGGGTGTCTATCGTCTGTCGCGTGTTTCGACACGCCGACAAGCCAGTGTAAAGCCAGCTTAACGGTTAACAAGGACGGGGCGCGCGAAAGCTGCCTGACTCAGCAGACCAGCTCGGTCGGGGGGACAAACATTCGTTGTTGGGCAACAACGAAATCTTCCCGTTGCGGGCTATGCGGGTACACAATTCATTCTTACCAACAACGAAACATGTGAATTTGGCAAAAATCCAACTAATTCATTAAATTAAACAAAACGAACGAAATGCGAACTTTAAATCAATTTTGACCACTCTTCACAATAACAACAAAAATTCCTTTCCGTGCTTAGTACGGTGTCAGTCCCAGTTCTTGGTGTAAAGAATGAGATGTGTGAACGCGGGTTTCTCTATAAAGAACGCAAATAATATTAATCCAACTGCCATGTCAATTTTTACCACTGCCGGCACTATTTTAAAAAAAAAACTAGTAGCCTTCATTTTTCGTTGATTTTGCTTTGAATTAATTCACAAAAATAAAAAGCTTCTGTGTTAATGTTAAGTTAAAATTTGGATAAGCCAAAAGAACGTGTTCTTTGCATAATACTTTCGCTTTGAAGTAACGGTCATTGATTGCAATAGTAAACACTGCGGAAATTCTTCAAGAAAGGAAAGATGTCACTGATATATCAACAATGAAATATTAATGGAGGAATGTTCAATATACGTCTGATTATTGTAATACATGTCTTTTGGTGGTTTAAATATACTTGAAAAGGATATATAATGGATTTTTTTAGCGTGTTGTGGCAAGATCATAAACACCTTTAATATACGTCTTTTTGACATTCTTTTCCCATCAGATGAACCTTTATTGCAAGCTTTTTGAATGCATGTTTTCTGTGTCGAATACACGTTCGTTGCTGGTCTAATTGTCAAGCTTTTTTACGTCTAAGAAAATCCGTTCAAAACCAAACGACCAGACCTCTAATATAGCCTACGTATATTTTTATAGTAAGTGTGCTACTTGGGTTGGGTTCATATTTGAAACATAGTGCAGTACTGGAAGCAGAACAGCCTACATGTAGCTTTAAAAATTGCATTCGTGTGTTTCGTATGTATGAAATGTGTAACGAATGCTTCTGCTTCATTGGAAAAATCTATATATAAGAAACAAAGGAAATTCCTATCAGTAAAGGAAACACCTGTATTTCCTAATCTAATGATTGATTATTAAATTCAGGATTCACCTTTGGAGAAAATGATAAGTACGAAGGGTGTAGATCTACAGAAGTTATGCAAACAGGTATAGCTGCGCATTTGAGAATACCCGAAACGGTATAGATTTATGACACACTACATCGACATTTTCGATTCACACTTTTTCACAAGAACACCAGTCCAAAATCGATTACATTTGTAGCTTGTTTTTATAATTATAGTCGGAATGGTAAAGGAAAATAAAAATATCCGAAGTAAAAAGGCACTTGACATCGAGATGCGAGAAGGTCCGTTCCATATTCCACTATTGTGAAGCATACATACCACAATTATAAAATAAGTAAAAAATATCCCTTTGTTCGAATTAAGTCACTCCCTTGTACTTAGACTTATTTCATAAGTTAGCACTCTACTGGGTGTTATAACTAATTCGGATAAGCCATTTGATCGTACGTCATCGGATAACTGTCCGTCATGTGGACGGGAGAAATACGATCTTTCTCCTTTGTTGCTTGGTACGCTCCCACAACGCACAGCCATAAGTAAAATTTGAAGACTGCAAATATTTCAAGGATATAATTTTTTAACCAGCTGGCCACAGGGAAAACTGAAGTTGTGCGTTCATCTCTACCCCATGCTTTGCGGTGACTGAAACTAAAAAGCCTTCGATTACATGTGCGTAAACGGAGTGAACTGCCGTTCGGGCTTCCATTGTGTCAAGAAAGTAAAATTAACTCAAGTAACTATAAGTAACGCGTGAATTAAACTGAAACTAAAATTAGATAGCGATAGATTACTTACAGACGATCAAAAGTCCTATAATGCAGTATATAATGAGAATGACGTTCCCCGTCTGAGGCACGAGCCAGCCCAGAAATACTGCGACAAACACGAAGGCAATAAAATACATAAGTTGGCGAAGAAAGTCGACAATGATCCACGGTAGCATTATACACCCATTTTCCTATACAGTATGCAAAATAAATGCCGAACTGCCATACTTTTGCTTATAACAGAATGTTCTTACCTGGCACACTCCAATGATCATGGCGATACACAGAATACAGTAGATTGACGTTACTACCAGGCCGGCAATTTTTGCATCTTTCACAGCTTCGAATTCAGAATTAGTTCGGTTCCAAAACATAGACTGTATGGAAGACTAACCTTTAACACTCCTATCTATAAATCCCTGAACTTTATTGGCTTCCGCGGTGGTTGTCGAATTCATTGTAATACTAGCCACTGTATTAAAAATGGCACGCGTTTCTTCCGTATTGTTAAGAGTGTATGCAAGACTAATAACTACGCCAATCGTGCCTAACTACAATCCCAATTAACGCACAATTATAAATAATTCAAAGCGTCCCTTACTTACCAAGTACAGCACGCCGATAACGGTAGAACCCGTTTTCGTGGTACAGCAACAACAACAAGATCGCATAACCACCATGGTTAATGTTAGTGTCTGTCTAATCAGCAGGAAGAACTTCAATTATATTTCGAAGTAATACGGCTCGGGTGTCGGTCTTTCTAGCTCTTCTTGCTTCGCGGCGGTGGAATATAATGTCCGAGTTCTGATGACTAATACACTCCTCCCTTTTGCCACCTGTACCATATAACATGCGTGTGACCTTTTATCACTCCCGTATTGGAAAGTTTACCGGGTTGCCTTGGAAACCTAGGACCCCAACTATCGGTTTTATGTATATTTACAGAAAAAAAGGCGTGGAAACGACGCTTTCGTCGACATCTTCTGTACGGACTCGTCGATTTGAACACTACTCCTATAAAAGGTCCAAAAATCAATATCGTAACCGGGTCGATTTACCGTGACATTATGCATCAACGTAAATCGCCCTTCAATTACTAGGCACAATTAATTAATTCAGTATGTGAAGTTGGTGAGAATAATTCGAATCAACTTTAAAAATTTCAAATTGAGTCTCAAACCAACTTCAAAGTTGGTGCGAAGGACCTGAATTGCTTCGAAATAAGGTTATGTTTGATACCATGCTTGGATACTTTACAAACTTAATACATAAAAAGCAGTTTTCCATTAACATCTATTCGCTACCAAAAGAAAAATTTTGAACATCTGTAGGAATATCCTTGTGTATTATAAGCTTCTCCCCCGCATATTTTGCAGTGACAAGTTTGTACGTCGTATGTTTTGCGTACGGGTCGTATAGCGTAACCGGGTCGATGTACCGTGGCATTATTCATTGACGTAAATCACCCTTCAGTTACTGGGCACAATTAATTGATTCAATATGTGAAGTTGGTGAGAATAATTTGAATCAACTTAAAAAATGTCAAATTGAGTCTCAAATTAACTTCACAATGATTCAAAGTTGGTGCGAAGTACCTAAGTTGCTTCGAAATAAGGTTATGTTTTTTACCACGCTTGAATAACTCAATATCAAAAAACATAGTTATCCATTAACATTCCTTCTCTACGAAAAGAAAATAGGTTTAGGTTCTTGTAATAAATATGGAAATGCATAACTTCAATAAACACAAGAACGTCAATAGGCTGTAAGCCTACGACGTTAATCAAATTAAAAAAAAGAAAAGAAAATAGTTTCAACATTTGTAGGAATATCCTTGTGTATTATGAGGTTTTTCCCTGCATTTTCTGCAGTGACAAGTTTGTATGTCGTATGCTTTGCGTAAAAGGGCTGGTTTCTCAAGGACGAGTCACTACTATGCCATGCATTTGTAATGCATTGACGTCGAGCAATTGCACCTTACGGACGAAACCTTATCAGGCAAGTTGGGAACCCGACACTCGCATCAATTTTTCATGTCACCTAATGGGTCTGTCTGCCGTTTATTTTCCTGGGTATTGACAGTTACCGTCCTTGGGAAACACCAAAGCAAGCCCACTTTCTGCACTGACTAGGTTTCCTTAAATGAAAAAAAAGAAGAAAGGCGGGCAACAAAGGACGACCAATAACTATTTACAGAAGCTGTTGCTTCAGTTTATAAGCCCATTCTAGAACTACATCCGTATCCCCTTCCTCTTTCCAATCTTTCTTATGCAGCAGCATAAGTAGCAATACAACCGGTAGTTGTAGCAATGATGCGCGAAATAATTTGCGGGAGTTTTTGCTGTCCGAATGCTTATAGAATCTCCAACCTATCATTAACAGGATTAAAATTAATAACGTGTCTTTTTCATGATTAAACTTACCAAGAAGTGTTAGATAGATGTTTACAGGTAACGAATCCAGGGCAAACGCCCAGGTGGTGAGACCAACGCATGGTGCTAAGGTACACAAACCTATCATGGCTACACTATACCGTAGCGTAGTTCGACGACATAAACCTATTTATAGAACACGGTTTTTACGCTAGTCTTAATTTTGGGCAGCACGCGACAAGGAGCAAAAATGTACCTGGGTCCGTAACTGCCATCATGCGATAGCCAGCTCGAGAATAGTCCGGTCGCAAATTCCATGACAATGCGTTGAAATGCGGGAACTGCCAGGCGAACAGTACCCCTGCTAATAATAACGCGCCTGCATCAATACTGCCGGTGCATCCCACGTAACCCATGATGGGCGGAATAGCGCCAACTATTCAGTTCATAAAAAAATCTTATAAAATGGAAAGTAGTAAGTGGGTCAGCTTTAAAACAAACCTAAAGAACCAACCCACGTGTTCGCAATACTGGTACGTTTCATTGGCGTGTACACCGAAGTGTACAACAATAACGTTAATGCCCCGAATGAAGCACATAACCCGTTAACTCCATAATACAGCATTCCTAAGCCTGTTATTCCACTGACAATTCCATAAGTCACCGCATGAAGGGGTCTATAAGACAAATAGCTAGCTTAGAGGAAAAGTAATACGAACCTGACCACTTACGTAACCAGTCCTCGAACAAGAACTCGTTGGCTTGTCCGAGTCATCTGCGAATCGAAAGGAACCTCCAAGAATTGGTTGACGGTGTTTGCAGCTCCAGAAGTTAAGGCAGTGCCAGTCAGGCATAAAGCAAAGGTTACCGGGTCAAAAGGAGCAGGGGCCATCGCGTAGCCACTCACTGCTGAACAAACCACCAGCACTTATAGAAAGAGGAAGAGTTATTTAAACTGTGAAAACCGAAAGAGATCCTGTAATATACTTGTAAGGCGGTACTTTGATAAACTAGAATAGTAACTGGGGAGCTTTTGCCAATCCACAGATTGCATAGACCAGACTGGTCCTTTTACTATTGGCTCAATGATACATGGTTTCAGAATGTCGTTGTCTTGAGCCAAGGTACTTTCTACGTCTTTTGCGTCGTCTTCCTTTTCAGCTAGGCTACTACTGGTAGTAACCTTAGACGTAGATCTTAACGGCTTCAGTTGTGTAGGGATAGCCCCTGAACTGCAAAATCTAGTCTGAATTTGGCTGTCGAAGCAGTTGCCGATGATGCTGGGATTCCTGATAGACTTCAGATGGGACTTGGTGCAATGAAGCTTCAATACTGTAGTCGAAGCGGGGAACGAATTAGCATGGAGGCGAATCAGAAAACCCTGTAACACATAAATTATATTCTTTTGCTATGGTATAATATAATATGAAATTAATTACAAGTCTTTAGATTAGAAACCTAATAGCACCCGCACTTACTCTCGAACCGGTTGACACAAGCAAGTCTCTGGGTAATTTACAGCCATGCTTAACAAGAGTCCACGCTAGAACCATTTTTCATAAAAGCGTGATTATTTTATGCTTAAAACAGCATAATTACACTTCACTAACCGCGCAAATCTTTCATAACTTAACCCTAGCAAGGCATGACTGCTCAAGGGCAAGACTGAGCAAACAGCTATCGATTATTTCAACTTTAATCGATTCAGCTGGAATTCCAGCGGCCAGTTCTTACCCCGGGGCGCTTTGATTGTGTTGCCTTCAGTAAGGACGTCTTACATTCCATTGATTTCTTTGAACCCGAAGTGAAATGATTTATTAAAGTACAGACAAATCATTTGAGTTCAGAAGTATGTGATTACCTTCCGTCGTTCAGCTTCAGTTTAAATTATTAAAGCTTGTTTCTGCTTTTTATAGATAAAGATATACTACTCGTACTCATACAAATCAGTGGAACTACATGGGCATGGATTTGGATGAACTAGATTCCTTTAACAACAGATCAAACAGTTGCCCAAATGACGAGTCTTTAAGTTCAGTAGCTGGTGCTGATTCACTGGGCAACAATGGGGAAACCAACAAGTCCCACGTGTATTCCAGTTTTGTCAATAGTCCCCAGTCGAATGCAAATAATGCAGCCAGTACTTCTGCTCCAGGAAAAGAAACTGACTGCCTGCACTGCATAGAACGCATGCAAAATGTGCAGTCTACTGCTACTGCAGCTTCCAATGGAACGACAAAACCCTCATTGATGACCAGTGCTCTGCAAAGCTTGACTAATCTGTGGGGTTCCTCGGCAAGTGCCAGAAAATCCCCAGACTACGTGAAAGAAAAAGCTAGAGATCTTGCAGCGAGTACTTTACAACATGTATTGCACGGTCTACCAGAAGACTCGCTAGATTCTGTTACTCGAACTATGGTTACTAACGTGAAAGAAATATTAGTTCAACACGAAATTATGTTCTCTGGCATGGTTCATCGTTTAAAAATTACGCCGTCAACGGCCCATGATACCTTCGTTGGAGTTGCGAATCAAATGTTGGAAGGCGACGAGATTACTTGGGCTCGTATCGTAACCCTGTACGCGTTTGCTGGACGTTTAGCGCAGTATTGTGTTGAATGCAATATGCCCACGTTAGCTGAAGATGTGACGTTATACCTAGCGAATTACGCCAGCGATCGCATTGCACCTTTCGTTTGTCAAAACGGTGGATGGGTAAGTGTTTTTTACGTTACTTCTGCTTTGTAAGTCATTTTTTGTTTTTGTTTTTAATTTCAGGATGAGCTGTGTGTACAGTTTCCAACCAACCAAAGCGCTAGCGATCTAGCCCAGAAAGTTCTATTGCTTACGGGACTTGGACTCGGCCTAGCTGCAACGATCATGGCGTTAAACAGATAATACTAGCCCAGTTTTCTCAAAAAAATCTCTGACTTGTATTTAAATATGGTCATATCTGCATTTATAATGCAAACTGTGTTTCACGACTAAAGCAGCTAAGCAAGTATTCTAACACCCTTAAGGTTATGTTACGCACTTCCTAGTCTTCTGGAAATCTTTATCTGCTCAACACAGATTCCGCTTAAATTACTTGGCATGATGCGACAAATAGAAAGGACTTGAGATATCTATGTAACACGGACAAATACAACTATCTTAACCGAAAATGCCTTTCATTAAACCTTTGATGAGTTCGTCAGGCAAATGAAGAGCAGTTGACCAGGATGAGGTTTGCTGTTGACCTGTTCGACGAGTCCACTCGTCTTGAAAATCGATAAGCGTTCCTGTTAATAATCGAATTGTTTAGTTTAGACTTCATATTTCTAACTTGTAAACCTTATACCTGCATCACAGTTCACAAAACGTTCTTCTCGTTCATCTGGCAGCCCAGGTCGTTTACGGGTTGTACTTATATAAGTACGGTCTCCTAACTGTTGGGTGGTGACTATTTCTTGTGTCCCATCTGACGAACTTACTATAGACTTCTTCTCAACTGCCTATGAATTCTAGGTTATCTAAAATTTGTTTTTCTGGAAATAGGAATGCCGTTGTCACGCTGTTTACCCCATTAATATCACGGACACTTGTGGACACGGATTGAGATACCGATTCATTATGACCGAAAAGGTTACCTCTCCAGCTTTGAGTAGGCTCTTGTCGAGACGTTGATGGTAGCAAAGCATCAAAACGACCTTCCGATATCCTGTAAAATAAACATTTTAAAGGACAATAATATCTAAACGAAGTAACGGCATTACATGGGATCCAGATCTTCGTCCCGCTTTTCTTTGCGGTCTTCATATCCTCCCCATCCCTGTCTGGCATTAGGTTTAAGCATATGATCTCTAAGCTTGGTTCCAGTAGCTCCAACACTCCCGTTATTCGGGGGAAGAATCTGCTCAGGTAAAGAAGAAAAAGGAGTCCCACCTATAGATAGACCAATCAATTCGTCTGACCATGTAAGGTCCTGCTTATTACCTAGGAAAGGTGGCAATAAAAGGGATTGGAAATTACGTATCATTTCCTCCATCTGTTGCTCAAAGACAGTGAAGATTTGCTGAGGATCAGACATGAAGACTTCAAAATTTCCGAAGCTTGTAGGAAATTCCTTTTCAGCCCTATTCAGATCTTCGTGATAGCTCCTGTCAGCCGTGTCAGTAAAAAAGTCTTTCGATTCATCAATCTGGTTTTGCCTATTAGTATTACTATAATAAGTAAATGAAACAAAGAGAATTGTCAGTCACACGTTGGACCAAATGTAAATTCCTGGAAAAGAAACTTACGAGTTCGGGAAATAGCGTTCGAATCCCAAAAGTCCGCGGATTAAATTAGTTAAATCCATAGTCAGTTAGAGAACTTTCTCTAAAAGATTTAAACAACAGTGACAATTTTTAAAAAGTTTACCGTAGTACTAGTACTACTTTTAGCTCTTCGAAAAATTTTGTTAATGTTCGTGACGCAATCCTCCAATGAGTTTACTATTAAATTCCATAGAGTAAAGATATACATAGAGGGAACATCCCTGTGTAGAAGTCTGTTTCCAAGAAATAGATCGATTAGGAGGAGCCAAATGGAACCAACATGGAACCGATTTTTGATTGGCCGTCAAGACACAGATCGGTATCGGTTGTCACACACATCGATTATAAACAGTTTAAGTGTGAATACTAATAGTATGGGAAAAAATCCACTCCCGTTTTCAGCTCATAGCGATTTTCACAGGCCACGCTGATAGCGATTTTCACTGGCTAATCTAGAGTACTCTTTTTTACTCCGAGTAGCGGCGGCGTCTTTCACTGAGCCAGCCAGAGGAGTTACTCTTGTTGACGCCCTTCACTGGAAATCTCACTCCGTTTCGAGTCAAAAAGAGTACTCTCGTCTACCCCGTCTTTGAAGTCGGAGTAGGATATCCAGAGTGCGTTCGTTTGCGCGGGAAACATGGATCCAAATAGAGAGAAATTGTTACTTGCTTTGGTTGAAGGCTTTTTAGCAGAGCTGCAACTCGCTCTTTTTTTTGCGAGCGCGCTCGCGCTCTTTGGTTTTTTTTGCGAGCGCGCTCGCACATTCCCTCACGGGCCTAATAAAGAGCGCGCTCGCACTCGTTCGTTACTGCCATCTATTGAGTGGATGAAATTTAAAAAATAATAAAATATAAATAAATACAAAAATACTCTAAAATAATGAATATAATATAAAACAATAAATATATTATAAACATATAAGTTAAAATAAAATATAATATAAATAATATAAGAATATTTAGCCAAAAATAATTATGTAATCCGTTGCTTTTTGTTACACGTTTCATGTTGTGGCTCATAGATGGCGCCACTGTACGAACGCAGACGCTCAGTGCTTTTTGAGCGCTCTCGCGCTCGCAAAAAATCAAAGAAGAGCGCGCACGCACATTCGCTCGTGTCAGCGCGAGCGCGCTCTTTTTCGAGCACGCTCGTTGCAGCTCTGCTTTTTAGTCAGGACTTCGGTTGTGGCATCTTCTCGTTCAATGATTCCTTGTTCTTCAAGGCATTTTCTTGACACAGCCTGCACTTTGATTTCTCCTAACATATTTCCGAATCAATAAGAGGATATTTGCAAAACAAATACAGAATACATTCAGCTAGCACTGAGCAAAGAAAATCGCTTCCTATCATTGTTAAACCACCTTCACTCCACCTTCCTGAAAAACCGCCATTTATTTGAGTAAAATCTTCTTTAAAAAAAACGTAAGTTGCGCGGGCAAAAAGCGTAAACAAGTATGGCTGCCGATTACTCCTAAAATTACCAGCGCCCTCTACTGGGAGTAGCGAATCCGAGATCTCACGGCGAATCTACAGTTTCGGAGTACGCTTTGCCAGAGTAGAGTGACACTCTCTCACTCTCAGAGTGGCCAGTGAAAATCGCTATGAGAGTCATAGACTCTGGCAAAGCGTACTCCGAAACTGCAGATTCGCCGTGAGATCTCGGATTCGCTACTCCCAGTGGAGGGCACTGGTAATTTTAGAAGTAAACGGCAGCCATACTTGTTTACGCTTGGATCCGTGTTTCCCGCGCAAACGAACGCACTCTGGATATCCTACTACGACTTCAAAGACGGGGTAGCCGAGAGTACTCTTTTTGACTTGAAACGGAGTGAGATTTCCAGTGAAGGGCGTCAACAAGACAACAAGAGTAACTCCTCTGGCTGACTCAGTGAAAGACGCCGCCGCTACTCGGAGTAAGTATACTCTAGAGTAGCCAGTGAAAATCGCTATCAAATAAGCTAGGGAAACGACATATCCATTGCCATATTGCTATCGATTTACGTTTGAACCTAATTTTTGTATTTCCCGCCATGAACAAGACGTCGGTCAAACAGTTCCGACCAATCCTGTTCACTGGGGGGAACTAGCCTGCAGCTTCGAAAGTGGCAACAACAGGCCCATCAGGGAGGGACTGCATGTTCCCTCTATATATCTTTACTTTATGCTAAATTTATGCACATGTAGCCACCAAGTGGCGAAAAGATTATCTGAAATCAATCTGCTTTAGCGCTTTTCTAACTAAATACGAACATTCATGTCATGACAAATATAATTTTAATTTTGTATGTTAAATATCTACGGTATAAATACTTGGCGTCACTGTCATCTGAGAAGAACATACATACGTCTCTTACGTACCAACTTACTAAACCATAACTAAGAGAATAAATACATGCGACAAATGCTGTTTCCACTACATTAGTCACAAGAATCTTTATAGTAAAACAATACGGCGATTTAGATCCAGTAAATATCTTATAATACAACAACCAGAAAATGTTACTGAAGAGGAGGAAAGCTCTTATCAAATTCCGAAGACTTTTCCATGTCAATCTCTTCGTTCGCGCTGTGATATGACGCAGAGCTGGTAGCTCCTACAGAATCGAACGACTCGTTATGCAAAACCCTTTGACGGTATTCACTTTCCAATGTATAGTTCCGGTGGCCAGTGCCGACTACCTTTAAGAAAATTTGCAAATATATAATTGATGTCTTATCTTCAAAAGTATAGACACTTTATACTTGCTCAATTTGCCTGCTCACTTTCGCTGCATTTGTAGTATCGAATTGCAACCCTGTGGGTGTATAATTTTCATATAATCTTCGACCTCGTCCTTTACCCGTTGGTTTGGGTTTAAAATCTGATGCATTTTCAACCCACTGTTCGTCCAAACATTCTACTTGGGTATTTTTAGTCTTACATTCACGCATTGAAGGTTCCGAACGGCCTACACATGAGGAAACAGCCGTTTTTTTCATTCCTAACGAAACTGTTAAGTAAATTCATAACAAATAAATAGAAATAACACCGGAAGATCCTTGTCCACGTCCATAACATGTTAAAACAGGAGATTTCGGTTTCGTCTGATTGTGATAGGTACTGTCTAGAGCAATAAACTCACTGGCGTCCATAAACTCGTTTATATTGTCCATCTGATTAAAAAAAAACGCATTGACAATGAAATATGGAACCCATTTCAAAATTTTCGCATTTTCTGTTATTGCTCCAAGGTCGACTAAGACATCGGTAGCTAATAAAGGCAACACGTACGGTATAGTCGGTATTTGTGGGAAAAGTAGTTTTTTCTAACCTACCTGGTAGACGCTCGTCAATTTGCGAACGCTCTAGCAAATCTAGACGCATTAGTTTCCCACACATACCATGAAACCCGCTCAACACGAAATCAAAAAGGGACCGAAATATTTTTTCGTGTTAAAAGGAATTCGTACTAATAAACAGATATATACAAAAAACCTAGTTAATAAAAAAATTGTCCCGACAACAGGGTTAATATTCAAGTTTATACGCGTACATTGACAGTCTATACATTTTAAAGCATTTTAACAGACTGTAAATAAAAATGAAATTTGTTGACTGCCCTAAGACTGTTGGGGCGAGAAAGACAAAAATTTTAACCTAAATTAAGGATGTTGCTAGGCTCTACAACCCCTCCCATTGGTAGAGGGAGACGGTTGGTAAAAAGACAAAAGTATTTAGTCGTCCAAAAATATTTTGTGCCTGTGGCAACAAAAACTTCTTGTCGTTCCTCCGAGACGCGAAATTTTTTCGTGAAAAATAAAGACAAAAACAAAACCTCTTTTAATTAACTGCAAGATTCACTGAATTTGACAAAAGTGCTCTTAATACTCACTTCTTCAAAATTTAGTTCAGCTTTCTTCGTCAAACTTCTTCACCTGTAAGTTGTTTATTTCGTGCAGTTCGGTCCCGCGGCTAATGGTGTCGCCACTGCGCATGGCTCGGGCATGTTCCAGTCCGACACGCCTATCACACGCTGCTCTCTCCTTACATTTCAAGAAGGCGGGAAACAGTTGTTTGGGATCAACAAAATTTCGCGTTTCGCGTTTTGTTTACAGGAAACGGTGTTTTTCGAATTTTGTCATAAATCCCCGAAGATGTCAAACTATCGTCGAGTAAATGGCGCTTTACTAGCAAATTTTTCTGGTAATCCTGTATGTTTACTGGGGAAAGTACTTAAAGTAAGAATTTGATTTACATATATACAGATTTTTTCTCACGCGGTGTCTTTTGCTAAAAATCTTCAGGCGGAAAGCAGTGGCACTGCGTTTACGATACAAAGCTCAGATAATATGGTAGTAAATATCGCACTGAATGAACCCCTTAGCGGATATTTAGACGGATTAATAGAAGTATATGGAACCGCATCAGGCAAAAACATGATCCAGGCTGAAAAATACAATATGTTGCCTAGTAAAGAGGGTGTAGAGTTTGGTAAGACATTGTTGTGAAAATAAACTGTTAATTAGTTTCGCCTCTCGCTATAGACATGGATGCGTACAATGAAGCAGTAAAGTTGCTACAGACAATTTCAGGACCATGGTAATAACACCACAATTTGGTTTCTGTTGCTATATGTTGTATTCCTTGTCTCTTTTTTGTAATACAAAAAATGCCATTTTCAATAAGGAAAGATCAATTGGCTTCTGTAATACATACATATACAGTCTTAAACATGTATTAGTTCGAATACTGTCAAGCTTTATTGTTACAGTGAAAACCGCTTAACACGAAACCATGGGGACCGAAATATTTTTTTCGTGTTAAAAGAATTTCTTGCTAAAAGATATATGCAAAAAAAAAACTCAACGATGTTTTTGATTTTGTGATAACAGAATTAATATTCAAGTTTATACTCGTACAGTGACAGTCACCTGTACATTTAAAGCACAAATAATACATTTTTAAAGGAGGAGTAAGGTTTCAAAATGAAAAAATATATGTTATAGAAGAGACCAAGTTACATGTTCTGGCTGAAGAACCCCTATGTCAATTATGCATATTAACCGAGTAATTAATTATTTAGCGGTTTAAGCTCCGCCCTTTACTCCAAAATTCAAATTTTCCTATGCTTATAGCATTGGGAGACAGTTGGCCGGAGGCCTAACGCCTTTACCTATAAGCGCATTGAAAATCGATCCCTGGTTTCATAGGGTCGGCATCATTATCTTTCTTTTGAATGCTTAAACAAGTATGTAGGTGCTTTGGTTATTTTACAAGCTCAATCACAAAAAAACGACGTTTTCTTCGCGCGTTCCTGCTTGGCCGAGACCCGCGCCTGAGTACCTTTGGGCAAGTTTCGGTCGGCTTCGCAGTCAAGAGCCCATCCCTTGGCAATGGGACCGAACGCGGCGGTTCTGGCTATGCGGGTAACGCTTCCTACATGGCGTTTAGCCTTAGCGGAGCCCGCAAGTCACGGCGCGAAGAAAAAGTAATTTTTTGTGATTGAGCTTGTAAATTAACCAAAGCACCTACAGACTTGTTTGAGCATTCAAAATAAAGATCATGATACCTTCCCTACGAGACCTGGGATCGATTTTCAATGTGCTCATAGGTAAAGGCGCTAGGCCTCCGGCCAACTGTCCCCCAATGCTATAAGCATAGGAAAATTTGAATTTTTGAGTAAAGGGGCGGAGCTTAACCCGCTAAATAATTAATTACTCGGTTAATATGCATAATTGATATAGGGGTTCTTCAGCCAGAACAAGTAACTTGGTCTCTCTATAACATACATTTTTTTCACTTTGAAACCTTACTCCCCTTTTAAACCATTTTAACAGACTGTAAATAAAAATGAAACAGGCTCTACAACCCTTTCCCATTGGCAGAGGGAGACGGTTGGTAAGAAGACAAAAGTATTCTGGCGTTCAAAAGTATTTTGTCGCTCTTCCGAGACGCAAAACTTTTTCGTGCTAAGCGACTTTTGTTTCGTGTTAAAAGAAAGCAAATGTATGAAAGTACATACTGTATTGTGTTCGGACTAGAATATAAATTTGTGTTAACCCACTGTTCTGTGTGCTAGACTTCTTTTTTCACTCTGGTAAGTCATCAGCTGACTATCATTAGCTGTGACAACAGCTAATTACAAAGAGTTGTTTGTGTCTAGTTTTTGCACGCGTTGGGTGAATTGGCAACAGCAAATCTAATCAAACCTAAAGTCGTAAGTAATTTTATCCTAGCAGTAACAGAATCTTTTAATCTATTAAGTATTCCTTGTAATTCCAGATGGCTGAGGCGTTCAGTTCTAGACTGCAATCCAGCATTCAACTTGTACAAAGTTACGAAATTCCTTCATTACAGCAAAAGGCACTGGCCTGCATTCCGCTTCAAAGATTGCTGGAAAAAGCGGTAGAAAATATAGAAGCAAATAGCGTCGATGGCTTGCGAAACAGGATTGCTCAGATGAACTTCCAAGATGTGAAACCGCTTTTGCAGTGTCCAGTTCTGCTCCAGGAACCTTTCTTACAAGAATTACTCGTTTGGTATAAAACAGAATTCTTTAGGTGGTTCAGTACTCCTAACTGCCCACTATGTGCCCGTCAAATGAGTCACCAAGGAAATGCTACGCCTACAGTGGAGGATGTGTTATGGGGTGCTCAACGTGTGGAATATTACACCTGTGCGACTTGCACGTCTAGTCATCGTTTTCCCCGATATAATCAGCCGGAAAAGCTACTGGAAACAAGGACGGGGCGTTGTGGTGAATGGGCGAATTGCTTCACACTGCTGTGTCGCAGCTTAGGGTGGGACACTCGTTACGTCCTCGACTGGACGGATCATGTTTGGACTGAGGTTTATTCTGAGCACAAACAGCGGTGGATTCATTGTGATTCCTGCGAAGCCATTTCCGATAAGCCTTTGCTGTATGAACGGGGCTGGGGCAAGAAACTCACGTACGTCATTGCTTTTTCCAGAGACCAGGTCCAAGATGTCACTTGGCGATACAGCGCTCAGCATAAAGAAGTATGTTATAATAGTTCTTCAATTAACTTTTTCAGTGAAGATTTTCTTCTCTTTAGTTGTTGCGAAGACGCACGGAAGTTTCCGAAGCCTGGTTATTAAGTAAATGTACTAGCTTAAGCACCCAGTTGCAAGCACACGTGAATGAAATTACAAAAGACAAACTAACTTTGCGTCTTTTAAAAGAGCTTTGCGAGTTCCTGGCACCACCAATCATTACCGCTGATCTGAACTTGCCAGGAAGAATTAGTGGTGAAGAGGAATGGCGAAAGTCGCGTGGTGAGATAGGTAAACCCCCGAGTCTGATGTGATGCGTACTTCCTATTCCGTTTATTTTATTTATTTATTTTATTGTTTTTTTAGGTGCTATAGAAGTTGCTGCATGGACGTGGCGTCCTACTTTACCTGAGATCCAAAAAGGCTACTTACACGTAGGCTACAGCTCTTCATTAGACAACTATGTCAGGCACGCTGAAGACAATCCGAGTACGTCCTGCATCGCAAAGTGGCAAAAGGGCGTTTATAAATATGAATGCATCGCTCGTAAAGTCGAATTCGATTGGAAAATGGCTTACCTTGCGCGCACAGGTGGGTAGAAGCTTGAAAGCTTCCGAAAACTCAAACAACGACCCTAATTGTATTTTTTGGTAACCGTAGAAGGAGCAACAGTGGGTTCGATTACATGGCGAGTGGATGTCACCGACAGCGGTAAGACGATTGGGGAAGTACGCGTGAAGTATCCACATACATTGTTTCATAACGCTGCCATCCAGTGGCGTTTATGTGCAGATGAACAGTGTGAAATTCTACCGGCAGGTATAAGAGAAATACTAGTTTGTTATTTGGAAAGTAATCGGCCGCTTGGCATTCTTGAAATATTCTTAGGACAAATGGAATTTGTATGCGAGTCGTTCCGTGGGACCAAAACGTTGACGTTAACGGCTGTTCTACGTGGTGGACAAGGCGACTCCGCTTGGCAACATGCTCAAGTTGCTCGTCAGAATTTACAGGAACAATTCTACACGTTTTCGTTGTATATTCAGCTCCAAACTTGACACTTGCAAAGTTCTGCATGCCTTTTTTTCTTATTGTTGATATTCTTATTGGCGCACACTTGGGTGCCGTCATTTGTATACATCATCATGTCTCTCCGATATCAACAAGTATAAAAGTTTCTCAAGTTTAGTGTATAATGATGCCCACAAGTCGTTGTGAGTTTGTCTTTGGGACAGCCCTTTCAGCCTAGTTCCCAAGCCATAACTCATCTCTGGTCCGTCGCCTTCCATGCCAAAACTCCCAATGTCCCCTTGAAAACACCGAACTCGGATGGTAGAAAGGGAGAGCTCGAGGAGACGGAGACATACAAAAACCCATTACAAGTCCTCATGCTGGGTTGAAAACTTTTGCCGTTCAAACCTTCAAACGTTCAAACCTAGCTTGTTCCAAACCTCCGTTCTTAGCAGGTATATAGCGAATTTCCGTATTGGCATTATGGACTAAACTGTTCTGGCCAGAATTTCCCCTTTACCTGTGATACTCATGAGTTATGCATGTCATTGCTACACCGAACCTTCATTGAAATTTCAGGCTTGTTTCTGGTGTTTTTTCCCACGCAACTGCAAAACTGACGACGCTTTTCCCCCTTCTTTCCCAGCAAGAGCAGGAAAAGATTATAAAGTGGTCACAAATATGGGCTATCTCTGTCGCTTTCCAGTAAACTATGAAGGAATGAAAAATGAGGATGCCAGTGGAAGCAAGTGGAGAGAATTTTTGATCAGAGGGAGCTGTATTCTTTTTTTTATTTTTGGGAGAGAGTGTATGTATATCTCGTGTGTTTTTTATGATCGAGCTGCCTTCGTGTCAACGCTAGAACAGTTCGGTTCCCACGGCGGGAGCCAGGCCAAGCCAAAATTTTCTAAACGTCGACGCCCCAGCATCACTGCTAGTTGTGAACGGGGAATTTTCTTTGATGACATTTTCAGTTCGTACTCTCTTGACATATGATGTCATGTTGACGATTTCACATACTGCATATGTATATAACCCACGATACCCTTTTCCCAAGAACCAGTCTTTTGCTTTCTGTTTATATGGCAAAGCTGAGAGATGAAACGCAAGTCTCTTTGCTGATAATGTGGGCGAACATCACACGTGAACCGTTGCAAATGGACATCTCATAAGCCATGTAATGGTATACCGCCAATGCGCAGTGAAAACGACTCCCCTTACGTTTCCCCCCGCGAAACGACGATGGCCTTTGGCCCTGACACGATGCCAGGCAAAGGCCACCACCACCAACACATACAGCACAACAAGCCAAGCCGTTAATAAAAAGAAAGACAAAGTATTTTCACTACATTGCACTTTTCCTTGAAAGAGGTATCAGATGTTGCCTTTCTAAGCCAAGCGCCTCATCTGTGGGTTTCCCTGGTTCCTTGTTAACGACCCAGAGCACAGGTGCTGGCTTTGGGTGCCTTGTAGGGTGGAAACACTCCGAAACTGAAGAAGTTAAACAAGAGGGCAGGGCATAACAAAAAACGAAGGGTGAAATATGAGCAACAGGGTGTTTGTAAGCGCAACCATGGGGCATAGCTCACTTTTTAACCCCCAGAGATGAAGGCATCCTATCAAGCGAAAAGTTCTCCAGCTATGGCTTGGTTTTGGGACTTCATTAACCGTGGAATGCAACCCTCAAGAAATCTTCGAACTTAATAATTTCTTGTTTTTTTGCTCTCGCCCTCTCCGTCTTGGTAGGCTCTAGTTACGATCCGAATAACCGAACCTGATACTAATTCGTTAGTTTTGCGTCACTAGACTCTCCTATAGCGGTCTTGGTTTTCCCAATTCCGGAGCTTGATTTTATGCATTTTAGGACACAATTTTGAAACCCTTGTGAACCAATCCGTATGCAAAGTCGCACTCGTAGCAGGAACAGGAGAGTTGCCATTGTTGCATTGCCAATGAACCTATCACCACCTGCATTCTCACGCCAGGGATCCCAAGTCGGCAGGGAACATTAGAAAAAAAAACCGAATATACTTTTCTTCAAGTGGGACGATGCATTCAGAAAGTAACAAGACTCGAATACTAAATGTTACGTTACAGCAGGCTCTATCCCCTTGTGAAACGTCTACATAAACCCACGCTTTGCATGCTGGATCAGCGTTTCTTTAACGCACACATTCACGCTTTGGGTTCACGTTTTCCTTTTCGCCATTAAAGGAACAAAAAAAGGAGTTGTTGCAGATAAAGGCATTGTGTGGTTTATGCTTTATGCTAATGAGCTACGGTGTAAAACGTAAAAGTCCACCCGAGCTCTTTGGCGTTCGGCTTGCTTTGGGTATGCTTTGATATTGCCTAGCTGCACGAAAAGAAAGGTGGAAAAAAAGACGGAAAGGGCCACAGTATAATCATCATATAATCCCACATTTGCATTTCGACCAACGAAAAGGAATTGCACCGCTTTCCTCGTCTTGGATGAGTGCCCACTTAATGGCCAGAAAGGGTTGGAAACAGACTTGGCGTTTATAAAACTACACTACATTGCAGCTTGCAATGACCCATGCGAGCTCAACTGAACCATTCCATGCAAATCAGCCGTCCTAACCCTTTTTTCTATGATATGCTTTATTCAAATTTCTGCTGCACGAATTTTACGCTTCTTATCCTCGTAGAAAAGCAGAACGCATGACCCTCAACCGTAATTTTTGACTTACATATCCAGCTTTGGACAAACCGGTCATTTCTATGTGGTTATGAATATTCGAAATCAGTTTTTTTCGTAAGAAAATAAATCTTTATGACTTTTTGGAAATAAAAAGAGGGTCTTCGGGTGTTTACATTACGTCGTAAGTCTTTTATAGGCGCACGGCATATGGGAGAAAAGCTTTCAAGTTCGAATAGGATATGAGCAGTGTGGCTGGCTGTCTTCAGACTTATGAGAGGTTATAGCAAGCAGACTTTAGGACTTTTGAGTTGGGCGTTGGTATAGTTAGAAGAGGATGTTATCAGCTCTTTTCGGGCCTGCCTGAGCTGCATATAGTGCCCATCATAAAAGCGCTGTCACGGGCCTAATTGCACGCGGACTCCTAAAGAGCTGGCAGAAATCCGCCATAAAAATTTAAAAGCAGCAAGGTTTCTCTTAGTTAAAGCCTCATATGCTGTATGGTTCCATGCTCCAAAGCAATTCGACAGGCAGACGGGATATCTAAATTGATTAGAATCTAACTTTTGAGGCGAAAAATAGCCGGATTGACGGGAGAAGGGGAGAAGAGGGGGGTAAGGTTTTTCACTCCTCTGATCACTCTACTTGTCCTCTTAAAGGTTTTTGGCGGGGCTCGCAACGCGATGGAGCCTACAGAGCTATTGTCCGGTTATCACACAAAGTCTGGCTCTATTGTGCTTCGATGGCGTACCGTAGGCGTGGTTTAAGGCCAAGAAATAGAATAATGGGCACTCATTAGGCTTCTTACATACAAGGCCGATGATTTACGACGTGTTCTTTTTTATTTTCTTTTTTCTAAGACTGTTTTTCCCTCCGGTGACTTGGTCGACTCAAAGAAACGGGGAAAAAATAAAGAAACTGCGCCTTCGGGGAGCGCTACGCCGATAAGAAAAGTAAAAGGAACCGATCACGCTCTACAGAGCGCTTTTAATCTTATCTCCACAGCGCTACAAACAAAAGAGAGGCCTGTTTTCTAATATGGAATCCCATCATCACCACGATGACTCTGCAACTTGTCCGTTTTACAACTGTCTGTTATCACAATGCAAACTCTGTTTGAAAATAAATAGGATTGATGAATACCATGCCTGCATAACAGGATCTAAAGCAAGGTCAAAGGTAGACTGTGGTCAAGCGGTGGGTACACGTAACGTTCACAAAATGTAATTTAACCAAAAATTACCTTAAGGTTCCCTTATAACTTAGCTTATTGATGCGAAACAGTCACAGATGGCTCTGACGTTTGTTAGTGTTTTGCGAAAGCCTTGCGCACGAAAGTAAAAAAAGAAACAAATAGTTAATTGCCAGCAAAGTTTCTAGTTTCTACGCATGTTTTGCTTCTACAAAGTACAACTGTCACCATAGTTTGCTGTAGCAGCACAATGTACCAAATGTTCCAAATGTCCAAACTATCCCAAATGTCCATAATGTCCCAAATCAATTCACCGAACCTTCGGAACAAGATTTCTTGAAAACGGCTCGTCAGATTTGAAAGTAAACTAAAACAAAACTTTTCTTTTTTAACAGCAAGTGCACAACCAAAGGACATATTTTTAGTTAATGTATTTCATATACAAATACAGTATAGTTGCAAATTTGATTTGCCTGTTATTAATTTATGATTCATTGGAAACAAAGGGTGGATGGTTGTGCACTAAGCTGTTAGTATGCCCAGCTTACTGTTGAAGAATTTTTCATGACATGTGCTGCTTTTAACGAAAGTTTTTTCAAAATTCCCCATGCTAACCGCCTATACCGAGCTAAGGTACAGGGGAGCCTTAATACACAAATAGTACCTTACATTTTAACAAAAATAAACGGCAAAAAATGAAAGAACCTGTCCATCACACTTCGCCTCCTGTCACTAAAGACAATATGGAGTTCTACTTGTTTGCTACTTCTGCCCTCAAATTTTGGTCTGGCAAAGTGCATACTAGCAAATGCAGCTGGTGTCAGTAAAAAGTTTGAAATGAATGGCGTACTATATAGGACGCCCTGTCCTTACTGTTTACAAAAAGTTCAGAGTCATGACGTGACTTTGGTACCAGCTAAATAATGTTCCCTTTTTTTGAAGAATGCTTGTCTCAGCAAAAGGCATAAAACGCCCTTCGCTCTCCTGGCTCTGAAGAAAGTAAAGTATCCTTGTCCACATTCACATTAGGCTACCTGGCAACGCTAAAGGTGACATTCTTGTCTTCTTGGCTGTTCAAGAGCAACAGGTGTGGTCTCGTTTAGTAACCATAAGCATGTACCTGGTATTCAGCCATAATGTTAACATTTGGCCGTGTAAAGGACCCTTGACATTATCCCACGCGTCACCTCTTCATCAACGCCTCCCCAAACGCTATCCAAACACTTGTCTAACGAAAGACCAGTTCACATCATACACGACTGTGAAATGAAAGTCTTGGGTTTTCTTGTCTTGCTTCTTCACTTTCCTGCGAACCCGAGCAGCCCAAGATAACATCTTCAAATATTGCTGGGGTAAAAACGGACAGACTTGAACTCGCTAGAGCTGACTTTTGACTTGTAGACCTTTCCCAATTTGCCACCCTCCCCTCGACGACCTTTTGAACTCATGCATGTCAAGGCTAAGCAAGGTCCACTCGAGGGGGACAAGAGGACGAGAGCAACATTAACCTTCGCATAAACTTGGCATCTCAAATATTTAGTTGCCGAACAATTAAGGAACGATTGTTCTTGCAAACAGCGAAAAAGATCCGAGAAAGAGTTTAAAATACCCTGCCGTAAATCATCCCCGGAATTGAACAAACGTTAAAGATTGTGACAGGACGATAAGGATCCATATAGCTTCCACCATGTCCCAAGCCAATAAATTTTCGAAATCTTCTGGGTAGCTGCAGGTGCTGCCTATTATAAATCCCAGCGGATGGTGATAGGCATACGTTCAAAAAGCAAATCTACTTTCCCCAAAGCGTTTCTGTTTCCTATTTCCTTAATCGAAAATACATTATTTAGGGCTTTTTATGAAGGGACAGCGTCAGCTGTGGAACGCGGCAGTTTGGACATGGATGTCAGCGAAACTCAACGCGCTAATATGGGATGGGGGGTAAAAATTCATCATGAAGCTCACAAGCCAATTCGGCCCGGCACTCGGCACGCCTGGCTACCTCCCCACAATGCACCTCCTATCCCATTTCACGCCTATCTATGACCTAATCCTTGGGCTTTTGTTGCGAGCGTACACTAGCTCATCGGCCTTATCATGCCTCTATCTGAATATTCACCCCGCCATCCACTTTTCGCGTCCCCCTTATGAATGCATGTGCCTTCTTCTCTTTCAGATGCAGGTGTGCTCAAATCTACTTTTGTGGGTCTGAAAAGGGCGGGATGCTGTTGGCCTTTACGCGGCGGGTTAGATGAGTTGAAAGACAGTGAACCTGCGGGAGCTCGCTGCATCCCCGATACATCGAAGATTACGAAAATCCCTCCAAAAACTTTCCGCTAAACGAGTTTCCATCACAGACTGTTCTGCAGACCCTATTTTCCCTGGTTTCCTTTTGCGACTGCGCTAGAGGTGCAAGAAAACAAAAGGTAACCATGTCTGTGGCGGCACGGCACGTTCAGAAAAAGCCCAAACTCATCAACACCCAAGAAGACCACGAGCTCGTGCTGGGTTTCGGTTTGCAACCTATGCAGCACGCCTTTGGCCAGCAGCATCAGCAACTCTCCCGACATCTATTTCTCCTTGGCTGGCTTTATGCATGCACACACACTTGTGCATTGTAAAGCTTCTAGTCACGCTTTTTCATGATTGAAGTCACCTCAACAATACCCTGAGCCATCTTACTCCTCTCGGGGTGAGGGGATGGGAAAGGGTTCTCAGAAAGGGAATGAAAAATATATGAATACCACAGCAAGCAATCTTTTATTTTCTTTCCTTTTTTAACTTGTCATTTCTGTAAACATATCCAAGTCGCGTTCTCTCGCATTTATGTATCAGCAATATAAAAGGAAACATTCAAAAGAAGGATGATAAGCAGTGCGTTGCACCACAGTCCGGCTTGTCCTTGATGTAGGATTATAACCAAAGCAGCATCCCAACACTGCAACACAAGAACAACTGTACATGCAAATGAGCCAATGTCCGTCATGCCATGCTGCGGGCAGTTATGGCTGTACTAAGGAACGTTATAAGGTAGCCGAAGTGAGGTTTTGCAAGACTTCCTCTTAGCTACTTCGCTTTGCAAAGTATATGCAACTCTTGGATGGAGCAGAAAAAAAACAAGCAAACTTCAGTTTATTACAAAACACCAGCCTTGACTGGCTGTGTGGGGTGGACTTGTAACACAGAAGTCGTGAAACCATGCCAAATGGGACCCAGGTGTGCCATAAAACGGTTGACTTTGCGGAGTACCACACCTATTTGGGTACACAAAAGGTGAACAAGAAAAGGGGAGGTGGTCAAATCGTTTTAAGGAATGACGAATTGTGCTGGTGGGGTTTTCGCCCCTTGTCCGCCCGTTACTGTCTTTCTTGACATGCATTTTTTGAACTTGGTACGTGCCATCTCGAAAACGATAATTCCTGACATGCCTCCATGACTTATGACTATCCAGTCAAGTAGTAGCCCCGCCAAAGCTGTTCGATGCCCGATATCTCATACCCGTCTCGCCATTAGAATCGACAGGGGATTTTTTCGAAAGGCTGGCGACATAGAGTCGAAGCTGGTCCAGTAGCTAGACAAACACCGCCGTGGTATCGGCAGCATTTTCTATTGTACTGTTGTGATGGCAAAAGGGCCACAAGCGTCATAAAACCGTTCATTTTTCTCCTGGATATGCCACAACGGAGGCAATTTTACCCCCCAACGTTTTTGTGTGCGGTTTTTGGTAGGCCCAGAAGACTGACCGATCTATAGGTATATATAACGAAAACACCGGCACAGGTAAAAGGTAGAAACAAGGGGGCGACGTGGAAAGAGAAAACCCATCTTGTGGCTGGTCATTTGCTTCCACTTCAATATTCATCCCTGCTGGGGGCGTTAATGGCTTCTCAAAAACTCGAGGGTTCCATCCAACCTCATCTTTTACAGCCTCTCTGGCTGGCTTTTCTTCCCCCCCCCCCCCACTCCCCAACAGGTCCGTTTGGCTTTTTCTATGCTTCTCAGCATACTTCTCCGCGGCTATCAGGCGCTGTAGGCGGTAGCGGCCGCTTTCGTAAACAGACGAGACGGTAGAGCAGTGGGTCCAAGCACCCGGACTTTCGGTTAAACCTGAACTCCTTGGACAGAAACTTTCCAGACGCGAGATTGGGTAGACGTTTGGGGTTTGAAAGGTACCTTAAAAGAAAGCCTTTTTGGGGAAAAGTAGTGAACCATGTTGATTACCCGAGGATAATGTGATATAACAGCCTGTGTTTTTTGTCTACTAAAGCAATTGCCAGTGACGCTTTTGGTTATTGGGAACTGGTGGATATGTATATCGCGATGGATTCCACATACGGCCGTGAACCACCGCCGTGGCCGACTTGGAAAACAAACTGTTTTAGAAGCGTTAAGGATCTAACTAACCGTAAGAAGTCGAGGTGGACGTCATTCGACCGGGGACTTGGGCTCATGAGCATGTTAACGTGTGTGTATGCGCCTTGGCGGACCTCACCTTGCACTTTGGCAGGTGATGGTGGATCTCGTAGGTTGCAAGCGCGGACATTCAGTGTTGCCATATTCTGTGTCCTCATAGTCATTCTATCGTGCACGTGTACGTACGTTTCAGCAGAAGGATCTTCATTTGACGGCTGTGATTGGACGGGCAGGTGCGTTTATTAAACACAATTTTTAAAAGCTCTTGAACTTCTTTATCTTTCTCCCAATCTTGGCTTTCACATATCGTCACGCTACGGTTCACCAAAGGAATTGGAGATTGTTGATTACCCTGTCCCGAAACATTCGTAAAAGACGGGAAAAAATATGACAAAAATCGATAAGGAGGGGAGGCCTGTATAACAATTAAATGTTGTTGCCCTTGCATTGCTGTATTCCCTCGAGTTTCATTTTAGAAGTCAAACCGGATCCCAATGGCTTTCAGGTCCCTGAACACTTGTTGGACGTTCTGAATATTTGTCATTTATTATGCCCCAGTTGGCCAAGGGGGGAGAGCGTAGGTAGATTTACATAAGTCTTTGACTTGAGGCCATGACTGAGTAATCCGACATCTCACCTGGGCTTTTTTACCTTTGTTTTCTACCCTTGAAGCTATGCAGATTGGAATGACATTATGTTTGGAATGCCGGTCGAGGCTACTGTTGTAAATTTCTCAAATACCCAAGAAAACTAGTAAAAACATAATTTCTAAACGCCCGCGAGCTCGTTTTTCAGGCAACATGCCCCAAATGACCACATAGCCACAAGAAGGTCAGAGGTCATTATAGCTGCTAGAAACTTTACACGCTCGGACGTTTCTACCGCGCAAGGACACGAGGGAAAGCGCGTAAGCGCAGGATCAGACGTCTGTTTAACACCTGTTGCGGCATGAAAGCTTCGCCAAAACTCTCAACGTCCCCTTTTCATCACAGCCACCCAAGACGACAAAGACGTCTTGATTCTTTTGGAACCTTCGTAGAACTTGCCCTCATTCACACGTACAAAACATACCTAATCAACCGCTCTATCGAAAATACTCCCCCAAATCTCCGCCTTTTGAAGGCTATTTCTCTTCCCACACACGTTGAAAATGTCCACGTATTCAGCGTGTGAGCATTCACTAGGAAAATTGTCGGCGAGCTTTCTGATATCTGTCCGCGTAATTACCTCCATTGAAAAACGGATTTTACTGTACAATTTCCACTTTCCCATATACTGCCAAAGCCAAAATATAGACTCGCAATGCAGCCAAACCTTTTTTTATTTTTTGGAGGGGCACCACAAGCATGCAAGAAGAAAGATATAGCTTTGGAAATGACTCGCCATACAGGTTTTCTTCCTTCGACCGCCATATCCTATATAGCGTATAAAAACGGCTGAGGGGAAGAAGGCGCAGAGGGAAAAAGGCCTTCAGCATCCAAGTTTTCCTTGGAATGTCCAGAGTGATGGAACACAGAGCCCAAGTGCCAAGTCGAAAGGAAAGGCACAAACCTAGCCAAGAGAGGGGCCCTGCCCTTTGACCTGCACAGCCTCCCTTGTGCCTTGTCCCTCTTTTTTCCTCAACCCAATCTCATTACGCAGGCAACAGCCCCTACCAATTACGGGAAGTTATCAATACCTTGTCTCTAGTCCAACATTGGTAACCAGAACTCCCTCGATTTCATAGTCCAAAACGTTTGTATGCTATCACCGGACATCCGTTTCCACCCTCTCCAATTTTTATTCTTTTTTTATTTTATTGAGATTTCTTCTTTCCTGTTGGCCAAGAATTTCCTTTGCGTTGCACCGAATTTGTTATGGGACACCAACGGCTAATGTAAACATGCACTGATGCACTCGACCCAAATTTCGCCATGTTGCAAATGCGATTTGCAGTCGTGGATCTGGGAAGCTGCTGAGCTCATGGCTTTTTAAAGGATGAAGCACAACTGCACACAACATGTGCATGTGTTGTTTCAACATCCCAAGCAATCTTGCGTTGAAAGCTTACCATTTTCTGATGTCTTTTGCGTCTTCCACTTTTATGACCTTTGTGGGTCTCTGGTGCCGTGTTAGTTCCCTAAACAAATTCCCGTAGAGCGCTTTGGAGTTTTTATGGTTATTCTATACTCTGCACCCCAATTGAGGGCAATCTTGGAAATGCGCCGTGTCCGTGTCCTGACAGTCCACTTGACATAGAGCCCCTGATAAGCTAACATGCACATGGCCCCGTTTTCTCTTGGGAACCTTTTTCTCATCACTTAATTCTTCTTCAACACTCGTTCTGACATATAGCTTGCCATGGCATTGTCATTTTCTTCACCACTTTTTTGACGAAATTTACATTCTTTTATCCTTTTTTTAACCTTTTCTTTTTGTAGTGGCGCCGAATTGCCTGCAGAAAGTCGAGGCGTCCAACCCATTTACCTGCGATGTTCGCAAGGCAAAGTCACGTGGTTGTACCCCCGAGGAGCCCTACGCGTAGTACTTCGCCATGGCACAGCTGGCCGCGAATTCCAGGTATAGAACCACATTCTTCCAAGACGATTGGATAGCATCTAATGGCTGATATTTATTGCAGGGTTGCATCAAAGTGGCGCCCGAATTTCGCGGAGCTCTCATATACTTGGAAGCGCACCGACATTTGCGTTTGCTTTATGGTGGTCAGCAAGGCGAATCTTCCAAAAAATTGCACTGCTTTGAAAGCCGCGGAGGCCAAGCTGCTCTGTATGTGGAAGCCGAGCCCAATAGTGATCCACTGAAAAAGGACGTAGCGGTTTTCCAGTATGATCTTGCCATATTGCCTCGGGATTCTTCGCAGTGGGACCCTCTTGAAGGTAAGCGATTACTATTTACTTTTTTCTCCTTCTTTGGCTTGTCGGGAATCATCCCCACCACATCTGAACTGAAACGAAAAGAGGCACCAGTTTTTCAGAGCTTTTAACTCAAAAACTTTCTAACTAATTTTAGACTGCCGACCATGTACGCCAGAAGAGACGTTGCAGGAGTTTTGCAGTGCGGATTTCGTGGCGAGGGGCATCATTTCAGCCATTTACAATGATGAAGAATTAGAGCACACGGCTCTAACTGTTCGGGCCTCGCGTGTCATTCGGCAAACGTCTTCCATCTTTGTTTCGCCTTCACGCACGCGCTCGCGTAAAGACGTGAGCGGTCATCCTGCCATCAGCAATACGCTAACTTCGTCTTCCGTCAAAGAGTACTCGAGTGGAGTGCTGCATATTCCGCTCAAATGTCAAGCTAAACATGGATCGGGAGAATTCATCTTCATGGGACGACAACGACTCGGCCAGAATATCGTTTGGTGCGCCCCGCGCTGGGAAGAGTGGGCGGAGTTCATGCGGAAAGCTAAAACTGAAGGATCTGCACAATGTATATTGGAATCCTAACGTGTTGTGGTGGCGCTTGGCGTAGTAAAAAGAAAGAAGAAATGGAAACAAAGTTTTCCGGACCTTGATTGTGTCCTCGTGAATTCTGCGCGTGCCAAAAGTTTTCCTATACATTGCCCTTATTGCGTCTGTTTGTACAGTACCCAAGGAGTGCCAATGAAAAGCGTGTACAAATGTACAGAGTTTAGGAGAACTTTCGTGTCACGAGTTATAGTTTAAACGCTTGCCATAATGTTTAACTGTCTCGTAAGGTGTATATGTATATATATTATGTTTGCAGAGAAAACCTGGGACAAAAGATTATATCTCGTTAACCTAGCTGAAATGTTTGTTAGCTTGACTTTGCAGCCGATTTGCAACTGTGATAATTGTAATAATTCTGAGGGGAACAAATTACGGATGAATCAATCTACGAATTGCAATAAATGAAAATCGAAATTAAACGTGACTTCTTGCGCAATTTCATTCCTTGTTTTCTTAACTTTCTTAACAGCAAAATTTTGGATCTGGGATTTCGCCCAGTAAGGGAATCGACACCTTTTCTTTCCCTTCTTTAGGGCCACCATAAAAACGTATTCAAATTAGATTCGCTCTAGGAAGTCTCAACGCAGCCCCCCTATTCTTACCGAAAAACACATAAAATTCCTACTTTTTTGACGTTCGCGTCCCTTCTCCCTCTCCTTATGCTCTTCCCGCCCTAGGTTTTCGGTTTTCGTTTTAGTCTTGACTATCTCAATCCACCAATCCCTAACGGCGCCATTTTGTTCGTTGCTTTTGCGTTTGGTGTTGCTTGTCTGTACGAGGGCGATGGCTCCAAATGATAGTTTCGCATATTTAAGCTTTTCTTTTCAACCTATCTTGTATCTGCAATTGCATACGTGCAAGATTCGTCTTACTGCTCACTGCTTATCCAAGCAGGCATCAGTGAGCCATAAAAGCTTTTCCGTGTGTGATGCTGGCGCGCCTCTTCGCGGTATTCACAACCATAAGCGTGCACACGCTCAGCCTTTTTTTTCTCTTTTTTCAATCGCTTTATCTCATTTGCATATTACCCTTCTCCTTATACTAGTCCATATCCTGTACAGTACGTTTTGCCTCGACTCACTCCACTTTTTTGTTTAATTCCGTGCAGTGTTTTTATATTGCATATCTCAAGCAATCATAAAGGTTTTATTTGCCCCAGGATGCCATTTGGCAACAGCAAAAAATTTTTTTAATCATTTGCGTCTTGGTAAAACCCGACTTTGAGTACGTAATTTGCTAAGATAGGTCAGATTAATTACATAAAAGAAATTGGGATCGGCCGGGTGGTCTCCGTAGGTGTCGTCATGGGGAAGGGAGCCGTCTCGCTGATATAGCAACAGCATAACTAGGGACACACGACCAATTAACTACACAAGACGCCATTCGCGCCGTAATTTTACAGTGCGCCAGGGAACGGCAAGAATCGCCCGAAGGTAGAAAAGTAGAGTACACGGTGGCCTTCACGCAGCAACTGCTCACTTTTAAAAGACCCAAACCAGGCAAACGCGTCATAACCGGCCAAGAATAATTTAGCCGTGCCGTTAAAAGGAAGATATAACCCTCGTGTCATACGCCTCATAAATACTCCACAACATACTTCTAATCATACGTTATGGGTGGCCTTCACTTGAGCCTTCTTTAGCCCTCAACTTTTTTTTATGTAAAAGCAAGAAATTTTGTTGCATGAGAATCCCAATACCACCAGCATCAAAGAATAGCTGGCGATTTTATTACAATCGTAATGCAAATATGGTTTTAGCCGCTTGAATCTTCTGTTCTATGCGGTTCTTTTCAAGCTCAAAACCCTACTTATATTTCGATTGTTTGATCTGCTGTGCCTATAGCCAGCCAAAACATCACAGCACACCGAGTGTAAGGTTTCAAAAGATCTTCAAGGTATACGCAGAGCCTATACCATTGAGCAGTCGGGGAAATCATTTGTATGCACCTCATGCATACCGAATCAGGCATCAAACCACTTGTGAGCCTGCCATGCCGCTCTGGTGTGCCGCTGTCAGTTTCAGGCTCGCGGCGGTGTAAAGCAGGCATACATTTATGCAAATATGCTGCACCAACTCTACTGCTGGCCCAACAGCCTTGATCAAGTATCATCCTGGATAGAAAAAGTCTGACTGTATAATTTGTCCTTCTGAGTTTCTTGAGTCCCATACCTTTTTTCCTGCGCCATCTCTGAAGCATTTACGGAGAATTATCGGTTTTAGTTAGACTGCGTAGCAAATGACCTTATCTAACTAGGATACTCTGGAGACACTTTAATCCAAGGGGCTGTCCTTTTGTATTTTCCACAAGAGGCACTCGCCGGCTATTGCTTGCCATTGTGTACTCCAGGAATACCCTACAATTAACGCGAGTGCTTCTTACTTGCCGCATATCTACCCTTTAGAAAGATTAAAAAGCGGATCCACGGAAAAAAATTACCCTAATTTGGTACCAAAAGAAAAAGCGAAAAACAAAGTTTGAAGCAATCACCTGCTCAAACTCAAGATGGTCACCGGTGAAAGGAAAGCAGAACTACCTTCGCTTTATTTTCTATTGTTGTTCCCTGGCACGGAAAACAAGAATCCATTTTGGAGCGCACGCATAGACACCTTTTTTTTCTTTTCCCGTGAGGAAAAAACGCTGCAATTGAGTTAGGCGTGTCCCACGTGAGTCGAACCCTCATGCGGGCTTTCAGCTTACCTCCCTTCTTTTCTTTAAATTTCAGGGTATTTTTTTTATTCTTTTCTTTTTTTTTTCACATTTTAAAACATAGGGAAATGGGAAAACACGAGGTGGATGGTAATCAACCTGGGGCCCAGTTAGGCAAAATACCTTTTTTTCTTTTTGAGTGGGGAAGGGTATCGGTCCCCGTCCCCATCATTATTATGCGGTACTCGAGCCTGGCAAGTAATTACAATTCTTCTCATCCGTCCTTTCGACGTTTTAACGTTAGCTTTGCATGATCTTCAACTTAAAACTCATCCGTATGCACCCAAAAGCTGAAACATTTCTAAGCGGCAATACTCTATCTTTTCCACTCGGACCTCCTTGAATGGTTTACTATACAAGCCTTCTTGTATCAATCAAAAGTTGCAAGCCATCGCCACAAATCGTAGCCCCAATTGCTTTTCATCTCTTCGTTTACAAATTCCGGGGGCTAAGGGATGTGGGAGGGTGCTAAAGACTTTTACTTGCATATTTGAACTGAACCAACTCCCTTAATCCCCGTAGCCCATACCTAGCACGCCCGATTACCCATTATCTGTTGCCAAAAGCTTGTAGAAGCACGACAACAATAACAAGGCGTGTGTCATAGCTCAAGCGAAGTCCATTTGTTTGGCTCCTGCGCGTCTACTTAGCGCCAACATCCCTATCCTTACAGGTTCAAAGGGTCGAACACATATACTTTAGCTTAATCAAAGAGAAACAGCCCCAGGAACGTCTCGCGTGACAATTTGTGGTTTTTCTCTCCATATGGAAGTTTTGGGCTCCTTTCTCAAGTTTTTAAGGCATCGTTTTCCTATAGGGCGTGAAAATGGATCCGTTATGAGTACCGCTCACCCTCTCCCTCTCTCTCTACATATATAGCCCCCATCAACATCGAGAATGTCTTTTAGCTGTCTTTGTTCTGTTAGGAGTCCTGGAGATCCTATAACGTGTTTCTAATTGCTTTTGTCCAAGCAAACGCCTTAGACTAAGCTCCGATGGTCACTTCAAAGTCAAACCAAACCAAACCTAGTCGTACTCTTGTTACCAACACCGCCCTTTCCACGTGACGGTCCGGCTTTCAGTTCCAAGAGTAATTAAATTTGAGACTCAAGCTTTAAACAAAGATAATTTTGGGTATATAGGTGCGCTTGTCAAGGCAATCTGATTTGCATGCAATAAAAGAGAACCGGTTGCTAGAAAAAGAGTAGGTACAGTTTTGTACATGACCATAAGTTGTATTGCCAGTCGTCAAGCAATACCGAAAATCGAACACGGGTACAAGGGCTCGTACAATTGTTTGTCTATTTTCCTTTGGCTGCTGAATATCTTCGCCGCCTGTCTGGACGAGTGGAGCGGAAAGCCCCATAATGGCACACAAATCTCGTTGGCCCCGGTTGGCTCTATCAAAGCAATCCGAACCCACTCTCGACGAATTGGTCAGCCGGACCTGTTCAGTATTTCCTTTCCAGACTTATCTACAGAAAAGGGTGAATGTACTTGCTTTTGGTGCCTACGGAGCAATTGCATCGTACTGTACAAACTAACCCCTCTTTTCTGCTTCTTCGGGTCAAATTGGGGATTGACCCCATTTAACATGCTTACACCCTTAGCTAGTCGCCCTTATACCTGGATTCCTAGCTTTCGGTTTTGCGTTTCACCCCTTTAGACAAATGTGGCCATTTAACCCCGTATGCCGTGCAAGGAGCGGCTAGATTGGATGATTACAAATTTTCCATCAAAGTATACCATGGTACGGGTATATCATACAACAAAGATACTAGTCCCAAGAAAGTTTTAACTTTCTAACTTCCGAAGAGGTTCTGCTGCTGGCACTGGTAATGTAGAAACCCTCGGTACACCGTAACGTTATTTGTCATGCATACACAATACTGAGACGAAAGGTATTAAATGGCCCATTGTGGAAAGCACACCTGGAACCTTCCTTTCGAGTTGATTCTTACTCCATAACTAGTTTCAATATTGACCCTACCTTTTAGTCTGCCCTTTCTGGGGGTTTCATCCTTGCTTGCACATTTATTGCGTCGTAAAATAACTTCCTATGGCTATATTTAATATTCCGGAAAAGTTGTGTTGACCTTTTTGCAAGCAGCCAGCATATGACGTAACCTTTCGGAAACGTGCTCTGTTCAGTTTTTTTTTCCAAATTTCATTTAGAATTCTTGTTATGTCCGTTTTTTTAGGGGCCAAGAAAATGTTTGAGAAGAAAGTTCTACAAATCTTGCAATATTTTTGTCGGCACGTCAAAAATGTATTCCTTGTTGTAGAATCTTACGAGTATACACGTAACCATTGAAGATAAATATAACTTGTACATGCAAATACGTCTGTAATCCTTACGAGCTTTCCATGTTGCATACTAGTAAGCTGTTCTTAAAAAAAAAGTCGACATACCGGCTTTGAAGAAACTCGATTTACTTTTGGAGTTGACATGATTTTCGCACATTAGATCGACACACAAGGAGGTATTCGTCGGTGTAGTTATGTCAATGCAACTTTTCGCAGAGCATTGCCAAAAAGAAGAAACAAACTGGCCATCGAAGACAACAGCACAAAACATGGACAAAAGCACGAGGACGCGGCTGGGTTGCAAAATTGCACCAGCAAGGACATCAAAGACGCCCATCACGTTTGTCTGATCTTGCGTATAGAAGCTGAGAGGACATGCTTTGGGAGGTGACTTCCAGCAACGCGGATCGTGCGCAGGTGTAAAAGCCTAAAAGGTCGTTAGTAAGAGGGAGAAGTGTTTAACTTGTTATGAAAATGAAGGTCCTCCAAAAAAAAAATAAGGTCTTAACTAACCCTTAACAAGAGATGTTTATCCGGGAACGCTTTTCCTCGGACGTTGGTCAGGATAGGATGCTTATCTTTGCGCCTTCGGACGAGAACAGATGAGAATCCATTAATCCCTACACAAAAGCACGGCAAAAGTAGCCGCTTTATTTTTTCCCCCTACCTATGTAACATTTTCACAAGCTCCTTGGAATAAGGTCGTTAAATGAGCTTATGGAAAAGGCGATATGGCCGAAGAAGTTCAACAACGATGGCCTGTACGCGTGTATACCGGATTTTTAAGTTGTAATCGTGACTTTAATTATAGTCAGGCCGCACGCAGAAGAGCGAGTGCCTTCCATCATCTTGTCGCGATGATGTATCTGCATCAATAACCTTGTCATTTATCCTTCGCTACACTTATATGTGGAGTTCGATGCTGTCTGGGCATATAACCGAACTTAAAAAGAGCCTTGGGGGGGCGTGTGGCTTATACTGTTCCCTTTCGGGGCTGTATAATACAAGCGTCTCCTTGCTTATTAACATTCACAGGCCTAGACAGGAAGAACGAAGAAAAGACGGAACTTGTTCCCTGATTGAAAAATGTCCCATCCATCAAACTTCGGGTTGGAAACCATCCATCGATTGCGTAACAGAGCTATCTCTTCTGATAGCTTGCCGGGTCCAAACGTAGGTTATACGTGATCACGGCAAGTCGACCGAAATTTATACCACGTTGGTGGCATAACGTACAGTACTGTACTCAAAAAGTATGTTGAGTTGTGTGTTATCGTTGCGTAATATGCATGCTAGGAAAAGGGGTGTACACTCACCGCTGGCACAGTCCGGACGCTTGGCAATGATGAAAAGCATGAAGAGTTGAATATAATCGGACTAGTTGCACTTCATTAGCAGTAAATTATAGGGTAACCCGCAGAAGTAATTTGCCAACCAACTGGACTCATTTTCCCGAAATAAAATCAGCCACGCCATCTGAACTTTTGTATAGAAACTATACAGTTAATAATCACAGCAACTGGGGCACGAACTGGGGTTACTTTCAAAGGGTGTGGATAAAACGCGAACTGCGAAATGTTAAAAACAGAATGGTAAAACGCGAAATGCTCCAGCAAAAGCGCGCAAAAGAAATTCCGCGTAAACGTGGTATTATGCGAAATAGAAGCTCAAAAAAAATGTATGTAAATGTTCAAGTAATGCTCAAAATATAAAATAAATAGTAAAAAATATCATATATTTAATTATCCTATCTTGGATATCTTTAATCTAAATCAAACTAACTTAACCTAACCGTCCCTAAACCTAATTGAATTTATTATAAATATAATAGATATTTGCTTTATACATTATAGTATAATTAAATATAATAGCTTCGTTACTTAGGGACACTTACAAAGAAAGAAAACGCTGTTTTGATATCTGAAAATATCATATATTGACTTAATACACACCCATTTTTATGTCCGTAAAACGCGAAACGGCTCTTTTTTGTCAATCAGTGAGAGAGCTGTTTGGCGACCCGTTTCACGTTTTACCATTTCGAATTTCGCAGTTACCGTTTCGCGTCTTATCAACACACTTTAAACTATGAAGGAAACAAAAACAAAGGATAGAGAATGGCTGATTTTGATGAAGACGATCCTCTAAAAGATCTGCTTAGCGATGAAGAAGAGTTTTTCAAACCTTCGCAAGCAGGTACAGGTACCATAATGTCATTTGAAATAGTGACACTGAAGTTGTATTTTAACTAGGCTATCAGCCGAGCAAAGCTAAGCCGACTCCCGCTCCTCCAACTCCCGCTGTTTCTCTTCCAAATCCCCCCAAAAAGCGAGATGTCCTGTCTGACTTGGGTCTAGATGACGATCCTCCGCCCCTTGTCACCAGAGGAAGGGCAGAAAAGAAGTCGAGTATCATGTCAGAGCTCTTCGATAGCCCTGCCGAAAAGCCGCTAACAACAGCGGCCCCCAAAACCAATATTCGCAAGTTGCTCGGGTTGGAAGACGAAGACGTAGAGATCAAACCAGCTACCAAGCCGGCAGCCCTACCCCAGTCTTCATCGCTACGAAATTCTCCATTCTCCAGCCTCGAACCTCAATCAGTGGCTATTTCCGAACAAAAATCACCAGTAAATAATCCCTCCACGTTCAAAGGCGCAGAGACAACCGTAAACATAGGCGGCTATGCTCCTAGTCTTGGTAACCAAGAGCCTAGGCGGTCCCGACGTCCACATTCGGTTGAACGCAAATTCCCTTTGAATGATCCTTTGGATATCTTTCAAAGCGAAACCGGTCAATCGTCGGTTTTTCCTAGCCCAAGCACGACAGCCTTACCGGTTACTAGTCAGCTGCCGGAACGTAGCGTATTTTCTACGTTCAGTACGCCAACAGTTCAAAATGTCCCAGCAATGTTGCCAGAACCTTTCGCTAGAATTTCGGATTCGCCGATCGCTTTCATCCCCAATACGAGACCAGCTGGGGTTGTGCAAATTACCCCCGAAGTATTCCCGTCAAAGCCTTCAGAATTAAGCACTTTAGTTACTCAGCAGTTGGCTCAAATTAGTGAAGAAATACGAAAATTACATGGTTTGCTGCAAGGACAATTAGAGTCTAAACCCACAATAGACCCTGAAAATAAAGATCTGGTCATGTTGGATAAGATGTCAACCGTGATGGAGACAATGATTGGGCGGGTTCAAAGCCTTTGCGATGGGCAAGAGAAGCTCGCTGAGCAATTAAGAGACATGCCGGCCAAGAGCGAAGGCTTGGACACGATTAAGGAGCAGTGGAACGCAGAAAAACAAGGGTTGTTAACCCAGCTCAAGACGAGCGATGAAGATACCACCCGGAAATTGGAGAAGCAGGAAAACGAATGGCGAGCTCGGGAAAGCAAGTGGAGACAAGATGTAGATCAACTCCATGCCAAGGCAGACGAAGCGCAAGTGAAGTGGAAAGACGAGCGAATGTCTATAGAAAGGCATTGGAGAGAGTTAGAAGCGAAATGGAACGTGGAAAGAACGGACTTGCTGGGCCAGTTACAAATGCTTACCATCCATAACGAACAGAAGGATACCTTGATTGAAACACTCCGCGAAAAAGAACGCAATGACCCGACAGAGCTCAGATGGAAAGAAAGGCACGCCCAACTTAAATCTGAGTTGATAAACGTCGGAGAACTCAAACGCCAGTTAACTCTCGAGAGGGAAAGCTTCGAAGATAGAACCAATGAAATCGAGAAACAGAAAACTAACTTAACTAACTTATTACAGGTAACCATAATACGCGTTATATACAATTTGCTTACTAATTAAGCTTTTGTTCATTCTTGCAGAGGACAGTAAAAGGAAAGGAACGTTTGGATAGTAAAATTTGTCGCTACCGAGCCGAAGCCAGCCGACTAAGGAAAGAGGACACAAAATTACAACAGAGACGGAAAATTCTAGCCAAGGCATGTAACAAGTCCCTGCTTCAAAATCTTATTTAATTCTTCGCTCGTCTTAGGCGAAAGCGGTATTATCCGAAGAAATCCTACGCTTGAGACTTGACTCGGAACGCATCAACCCTATTGTTGTCGCGCAATCTAGTCCGTCTGTGCCTACAAACTTAACCGAATCATTATCGTACCCTGCATTAAACTTGCTCAAGTCACTGGCGTTACAAGATGAGCGCTGCTTACAAGACCAGAAGAACTACCTAAGAACTCTCAACTTATTATAATCATTTCGTAGAAGTGTGTCTCTATTGTTGTCACGGTATGTAGTGAAACGATCTCGCAACTCGCACTTTTTCTAACCCCCTATTTTGACTGCGTAATACAACGTTTCCACATAAAATCCAAGGTTTTCTGCCGGGTTTCGTGGTAAAAAGCGTGTAGCCTGAATGAGAAAACTTTTCCTTGTGGTATCCAGCATGTCATACGTGACTGCACGTATGCGGGGAACGGAATGCTCGGCTCATTGTGTGCGCGACCGTAAGCCGAACAACAATTATACATTCGCTACTCGGATTGTTGTTGCCGCTTTGGTTGCAGTACCATCTGTACCAGTGAAAGTTAGGCATGTGACCAACTGGCTAATTTGGCTTTAAAAATCGGATTAGTGTTACCATGGGGATTATCGAAATGCCGTGGCTTTTTCAGCACCAACGTGAAGAGTGGCTTCGCAGCATCTTTAGTCTGTGTGATTCTCAGAACCGGGGATGGATTGACATCCAGGATCTGATTTCTCTGGGATTTGAGCAAGGTATTGATGGACCTGAAGCTCAGGTAATAAAAAAAATCATAATTTTTCTTTAAATCCACTGTTTTGTGGAATTGGGTGCAAGCTCTGATTAGGAGGTTGCGGTTAAAATTACAGAGTCCATCGATAACGTGCTACTTTCTAGTTTCTAGTAGTTGTTAGGGGGTCTAACTCGCTCGTTAGCCTACTGGTGAAAAGTACGCACGACGTGCTTCTCGTTAGTGTGCCCATCGGAACTCGGCCAAAATTCGAACACACCTGTCACGTGAATATAGCAATTTTGCAAAATTGTCCCATAAAAGAAGGAAAGGGCTATTGTGCTCGATTCGGATGTTATGGAACCTTGCTGGCAAAGTAGATTTTTTTTTTTTTTTTTTTTTTTTTATCCGTGGGTAACCTAGGAAACTTTATTGACAGCAAGGAAAGCGTTCGATTTGACCAGCAGAGAGAGAGAGAAGAGCATAGAGGTGTTTCCTGTGTGCCGGGATTATTGAATGGATTCTTCTCAGGCAAACCAGTTATGCGGAAACGAGCGTTTTTTGTGTAAAGTTCATGTTACATATTAATCTGTTTGAATTCTTTCATGTACATTACGGTTATGTATCTTGATCATAGTATGTTCCATTGGCGTGCAGGATTTTTCTGTTTTCGCAGCATTTTAGCGTTGAATCCTTACAAAAGAACGGAGACTTGAAATAAGCGATGTCATGTTAATAAGTATAGCATAATCGATAACTTGTCATGTCATACGATCGTCATATTTTGTGCTCAGATTTTCTTTTTTTTAGGCTGTACGGGACTTGCTGTGTTTATTGGATCCTCTCGGAGATGGTTGCCTTACGTTTGAAGAATTTAGCATGGGAGTTAGTTCTTTGATGGATACCTCGTCAGGTAAACAATAAACCGCGCTTCATAGTAGCTTTGAAAACCGCGCCTAGTTCGTTCCCCCTTTCTTATTGGTCGATGGATTAGCCTTTTGATTGGTAGCCAGTTATTTCATTTGCCTTGTGACTTCCCCCCGCGATGGCCGCGGCGAAGTCGGACAGGTGAAAATGTTCGAGGAGGAAATTCCTTCAATTGTTTGTGTATGGTTGCTGGATTAGCGTGAAAGATCTAGTTCTTGGTGTTTCTTTTGTGAGTAACTTGAACGTAAACAATGCATACGAATTAAAGTTAAACGTTGTGTTTTAGAACGTTTTAATCACGAACACGAAGCTTGTTTTATGTTTATGCAACTTTGTTCTTCGTGTTTTTGTGTTGGTTTTAGTTTTTCTTCATTGCTCAGAAGTGTACATTTACCGTTAATTGCGTAAGTGTTCGAGTAGGAGGTTATAAAGTAACCTCGGCTGATTTGGTATGTAAATTTTCCTCCATTTAGACATTGATATGCTTATAGAGTTTGGTATTATTTATATTATTATTAAGTTAAAAAATCCCTTTTTGTATCCCGCTTGCGGTTTTGTGCCGTGACTCATAGTAACGGTACAGGTTATCGTTGTCGTATTTTGAACAGCGTGACTAAGGTTATCTTACAGCTTCAGCTTTAAAAACAATAATTATTCAAGCAGCCAATGCAACTATTCTTCCCAAGGCCTATTACTATTCTTTCCTTGTTAAATGCCTTCAACGTTGTTCAAGATTAAAGAGAGAAAGAAAGGCCTTGGGGGGTTCTGGAGGGGGCGTAAACGAAGATGCGTACGGTAGCTACCTCGTTTTAGCTGAAGAGAAAGACGTTTTAAAACGGAAGCGGAAGTAGACTGTAATGCGCTTTTCACATATGGGTGAAAGGTTAGTCTTGTTCTCTGGAGAATCGCCCAAAACTTGGCAGCTTCTTCCCTACAACCCCAACCACAAATTAGGTTATGGCAAGAAAAATTCTACCTCCCTTCCTTTGCTTTTCACGCCTCCCTGTCCTCATCCTAATTCCTTGCTTTAAAAAAAGATACACACAGAAAAGGATCAACGTTTTAGGGCGTCTTGGCATTTTAAATCGAGATTGCCTAGTCACGTTTTTTCGCCTTTTCTTGCGTATGATGTGGGCGAACCCGTTTGCACATGTCTCCAAATACGACATAACTCACCAAACTTTTGCAAGGAAAGCAGCCAACCATAGTTCACTTTTTCTTTTGTAAATTGAACTCCGGCTGTAATTTCGTATAATCTGGAATGTGCTGTAACTGAAGAGAAAGTCCAGTGGTGGGAATTAGTAAAAGTTTTTTTCCTTTTTATTATTTTTTCTTTTCTTTCTTTTTTTTTCAGGAATTTTGCCCAGTGAAAGCTTATGATTATACCATGTTACCCTAGAAAGATAATGTATATAATTTCTTAAAAAATAATTTTCGACTGGTTCTTGCCAGGTTCAATGACATCTTTTCCTCGGGTGCAGTCGACTGATTCTACACCAACGGGATCGGTAAGTTTTGTTATTCAGCACCTTTATTTTGGAGTTAAATAAAGCGTGACAACAAGACATGGGCGCTTTTCGTTCTGTTACTCAAGAAGGTCCTCCCGTTTTGGGTTCGTAAATAAAAAGAATTGGGTTGTATTTTTTACAGGATGTGATGCTTGGCCTAGGACACATTAACGAACCGAGAGAAAAGATGAGTAATACAAGTCCGGTTTATGCTAATGGACTCAGCGGGGAAAACAACGTATGGAAAACAACTACAAAGCCGGAAAGTTTGAATCTGCAAGATGAAGATAACGATTCAGGGTTAAGCAAAAGTACGTCACCGGATTCTCAACCTCCGGGAAATAACAGGTATAAACTATGGATTAACTTGTTAATATAATCGTTAGCCTTTGATCCTTGACATTTTTTGTATATGTGTTCCATTTTTTCGTAGTGGAAGTTCGTAAGTGGAAGTTCGTAGTGGAAGTCCGTAAGGCACGAAAATCTCTCATGACCTTTAAATCTTTCATTACAGTCAGTGCTCCAGCATGTCTGAGAGGGAAGTCAGCTTCGAATGTTACGGCGAAGCAGATGAAGTCGATAATGCTCACACCGCCCTTTCGGACTTGGATATAAGGTAAAGCCTTCGGTAACACTCAATTAAATAACTTTCTTATGTATTTCTTATTTTTAGTACGAATACCAGATTTGGGAACAGTTCGCTATCGACAGCAGACTTGGCGCAACGCAATACTTGGATGCGTAACAGCTTGCGCAGGAATACATCCAGGTAGAGGAAATGTTATTCTATCTTCTTCCACTTTTTTACGGCTTCTTACGTGAATTGAAGCCTTTTACGTACCTTTTATTTGCGGTCTTAAGCCCTCTTCTTATGTTAAATCTTCTCACATCATCGAAGTTTATGGTGGATTTTCGACTTTATCTCAACGCTTTTGTGAGTCTAATATTCTGCTCTTATGTTTGGTTGCAGCGCCTCCGATGGTCTTGGCAAGCGTTGGGGATCTTTTCGACAGTAAGTGGTTATTTCACGTGTTAAAGTATCACTTCTTATGTTTGCCTTGTTTTTTAAACAAGAAAAACTTGCGTGTTGCTTTGAATCTGCTTCTCATGTCGGTTTTTGTTCCTTTTCTTGCCTTGGTTTTGCCTCCTTTGTTGCGGCTTTTCAGTCCTGGTAAACGTGTGCCTGGCTCAGCTTTGACGAGGTAAAATTAGCTCATTGAAGCGTGCTTTTTTTTTAAAAAAAATAACATGGTCAGCTAAAAAGAAGTGGCTTAACTAACTTTTCCAATTCTTCCCCCCCTGCTCGTGTTTTTTGTCGTCGTAGTTTTACGTCATCCGGACGGAGTTGCAACGGAGAAACTGAAGAAGTGTATTCAGATGTTTCCTTAGAAGAAGACGTGAACGACCTCAACCATAAAGTGAGTAAAAGAATCCTTTTTTCCGCTTTTTTTCGTGTCTATTCGACCTTTTTGATAGAGGCTATTGAAAAGTCGTTTAAGGGGGGTGGGAGGGGGAGTATAGAAGCCTTTGAAAGCTTGTTTTCGTAACGGAACTTTTAACAGTCGTATTTTCTTTTCGGTGTCACGACCAATTTATCCTATACTATATTACGATTTTCCACTTCCTTTTGGGCATATTTGTTCGGCTTTAACCATTGTTCCGAGTTAGTGGCTTTTTGCTTCTCTGCCTCGAGAACTTCACAATCGTCTTCAAAAGTCATCAGTCGCTTGACTGGCAAAAGCAACCATGGACCTGAAAAACTCGCGTTTGTTGTGTTATTTGTGACTAAGAAAAGGACGTATTACTGCGTAGTGCTAGCCGTCTTGTTTGTTCAAGGGGAAAAATTGTCATTAAGAAGATTTCCTTTGCTGTGCTGCTTCAATCTAAGCTTTACGTTCAGTTACTACTATGCGACGATTAGGTGAAGACATGGCATTGCTCTCTTCGATCACTACAACGTTGGATAGTTTGAGTAGTTTCGTGACCGGCAGACCTGAATTGGAGTATGACTTATGGGAAGGCCAATTTACATTTGAAGACCGTAGGCAAACGCCCAACAATAGCCCCAAAACATCTGGCTCACAAATAGAGCTGACAGGGAGTCCTTTGCCTAAATTCTCTGTGAAACAGTTTGTCGATCATGTGAATATTTCTTTCTCCCTAAGTTTGTTTTTGTTTTACCTGTTTTTAACCACATCAATCATGTGGTTTATCGATTACAGGAAGTCGGAGCAATTTGTTTAGGTTTCTAATGAAATGTTTGTTATTGTTTCTTTCCAGCTCCAGACGTTGCAACAGCAAGTTGCTGCAATAGCAGATAATCGAAGTAATAACGACGAGCGTTACAGTCGTACCAAGCAAGAAAATGCAGCTCTTAACGTCAGGTATTTTCTTTTCTGGTTTGTTTTTGTTTATGGCTAAAAAAAACGCTTTTTTGCAGGATCCAAATGTTGGAAGAAAGCTTACGCGACGTGGAATTGCGTGCGGAGCAGCGACTGACGGACGAACAGAAACGGCATAGAGAGTTGATTGTGCGCGTCGAGCGCGAACGGCAGTTGGAGGTAGAAAACTGTACCATTCGCCTGCAAGCAGCCGAGAAAGAATTGCAGGTTGCACGCGAAGAAGCAGCCCGCTTACGGAGCCAAACCGAGCGGTTGCGCAGCGAGCGTAACGCACTTCAAGACCGTTTATCTGACCTAGAAACGGTCTTCGAGGAGACTAAGCTAGAATTACGTAAACTAACCGAATTGGGCCGACGCGAGCGAGAGGAGTACGCACTCGAGCGTGCTGGTGTGAAACAGTCCAACGCCGATTTGAACCAAGAAATTGAAACCTTGCGGAGCTTACTTAACGCAGCTAAACCATCCATCTCCTTAGCACGATCGCCGTCAGTCTCTGAAAACACGCCCCAGGCGACTCGGGTGCGTGAGCTGGAGCTAGAAGTCAAAGCCTTGCGCCAAGATAACAAAAGTAATTTCCAGAAATTAAATTTTTTAAATAATTTTTGTTCAATTGAATTAAACGCTTTCCACTTGTATTTTTTATTTATTTATAGAAATGCGATGTTAATTTTAAAAATTTTGTTTTGCAGGTTTGCAAGAGGCAAACGAAGAACTGCAAGCCCAGTTGCTTACGCATGGTTTGGAGGAAGGTCGTGTCTTATTGACCGGAACGGATAACAGCTTAGCAGCGGAATTCGAAGCCATGGGTCAGGAAGATGTGCGTAAGGCCCTCCGTGAACAACAGGAAGTGAATGCGCAGCTACGGAGTTACATCGAAGGCATTTTGCTAAACATTGTGGAGAATCAGCCTCAGTTATTGGAACGCAAACAAGGCGAAAAGTGACAGGCGTGGGCCGGAGAGCGCCGAGCAATCCGGCCGTCTTTGTTGTCTTTTCCTACGACGAACAGTGAACAATGAAACCAGGATTTTTTAAGTTCGAAAAGGAGTTCATTTCAGGATTGGCCTTCGCGCACTGTGATAGAGACCCGACAAGGCATGGTTGCGTGAGATTACAGCGCTTCTTTTTAAACCGTCTCTCTGTCCTGTTTAATTATCGACTGTTTTTTTAATTCAAATGTTTCCTGAAGTTATATTGCACGTTGTTGGCGTCCTGGAAACAAAAGGAACATTCCACTATATTAAAGGCTTGGAAACCGAGGTGTACATAAACGTTTGTTGCCAGAATTTGCAATCTTTTGCCTTGTATTGTTCTTGTTAAATTTTTTGAAGGAATGAGTGCGCAATGCAAAACGTAGGAGTCGCAAAAACAATAACCTAACACGGAAAAACGAAACAGGAACCTATGTAACAAACGTTCCAACTGAACTTTTACAGCTTTTTTAAAATAATCAAAGGATATTTGGCTGCTATGCTGAGGTAAATCTCACTGTTATTTCTGCGTAATAAGCTCAGCTTAGTTATCCCGCTTGGTTATTACTGATTATGATGCATAGGAAAAGAAGTATTTTCTTCGGGCAAGATGGGATTAAGGTAAATTTCTCGCAGTTGACTAGATTTAGCGGTTGCCTGACGGTGTATCCTCTAACGTGAGACCCAAAACCATCTGACAGGCTTTCTGAAACTGCTGCAACGCAGAACGTAACGTAAGGCAAAAACCACGTGAGGCTGGGAGTAGGGGGAAGTCAGGCAAGTTGGGACCGGTCAAGCCAGTATGGTCTGTCTTGGCCTCGGGAGATCGCCGGTTGTTGTAATCTTCCGAGACTCCCAACCAATAAGTAAAGTTCTTCATAATCCTGCGAAACGAAACAAAGATAGTTGTAAGCTCTCTTCCGTTATATACACAGACAAGGCTTTTTTTCGAAACGCGACACAAGGACGTTTCCACAAAAGGACTCTGTGTACTCGACACAAGGACGCCAGGTCCATAATATTTCAAGGGACCAATAGAATTTCTAGTTTAAAAAGTCTCTGCTCATTAAATATACGTCACAAGGTTATGTTAATACGATATGACGTATAAATACGTCACAAGATTAGCGTAGGTTAGGTTAGGCGTCCTTCTGTAGGGGTACGGAGTCCTTGTAACGTATTTTTTAATACAGTTTAAGCACTTCCTAATCTCGTTGGTGCTAACAACTGAGCATAGACTTTTAAAACTCGAAATTATATTGGTCCCTTAAAAGATTACGGACCTGGCGTCCTTGTGTCGGGTACACAGAGTCCTTTTGTCGAGTCGTCCTTGTATCCACTTCCCGCTTTTTCGCTTACTTCGGAGCACACGCCGTGAAATGCTGCCGGACTTCATCCTGGAACAGCGGAGGAGGTTGTTGGATGATCTTCGTCGTAGCCTGCATTAATTTGAGCAGAACCATTTCATTGTACATTCGCGAGTTCTCCTGAGCTTGCAAGCTGCCCTTCTGCCGTTCGTACCCAGCTTCGTTGTAATAGGGTTCCGACACCAAAATCAACCCTTGAAAAAAAATAACATTTTATTTTTTTACATCTAATTCATTATCTTTGGTTACCTTGGATCGACACTAATACTTGTAAGAGATTAGAACCTGGTCCCCAAACTTCCGTGCCTTTCCCCGACCAAGTGCCCAACAGACTGACGCACACTTTACCGTCTTCATATAAGTTAGGATTGAGGCGATCTGAGCAATACGAGTGGTAATGGCAGAGAGGCGGGGCACGCGGATAATCTGGTGACAGTTGGATATCGAAAAAGAACAGGCCGTCCTCATAGGGTGTGTTGAAGGGCCCTCGTATAAGAACTGAGCAGAGATCCATTCGATCCTCGAAGCACTTGACGTCTATTCCAGTCGGTAAGGAAGTTTGCAAAAGGTGCATTTCTTGACGCACTGCTTTCTGAAATATTTTACGATCCACGGGCTTAAACTCGGAACCGGCAAATTTGTGATGTGACGGACAGGTTTCCAGTAAGGTAAAGACTGTACGAAAATGAAAATTAAGAGTAAAAATACGAATACGGTAAGATTGAGTGGAAGTTTACCTCCCTTCTCTTCCGCAAGCTCAATAAACTTTTCCACGTCTTCTTCCTCAGGCTCGTCATCTTCGATTTCTGGCTCTGCTGTGGGGGCCACAGCTGACTGTGGCTTCGCCAAGGGTTCCTCAAGTAAGGGTGACAATTGTTGGTCGCATCGTTTAGCCACTTCTTTACGCACTTTTTCTAACTGACGGACCATTAACCTACTCAACCGGGCGCAAACGTTGAGGTTGCCAATATTCAGCGTGTCTATTTCACACGAAGGCTGGGCAAAACCCGCAGCTTCATCCAACATCTTGGCTCCGCTCACTTCTTCGTTCTGAGACTTTTCTTGAGGCGCAATAGAAAATGTACTGGCAGACTCGATTGGAGTTTCAGTGCGAACGTCCTCGGTTGTTTCATGGCTAATAACTTTCAGTTGATCCGTGATGCTGCACACTTGAGTGAGAAACCGATGGATCGAGCGATCAAATTCGGCTAAAGCTACAGTTGAAGCATTGGACGAAGATGACAACGACGTATCTAAGCCACAACAACGACGCAAGTGCTCCGTGGCTTTCTCCACGTACTGAGATATACGCGGAGTGCCAAACTCGCCCTTTCGATCAATCAAACCTTCAAAATAGTACTCGTGGAAGTAGGTGGTGCCCAGCTGCCGATCCAAAAACCTTTAGATAAACCAACAAAAAAGTTAGTCAGTGTAATTAATTCATTATTTGATTTGACATAGCTTGCTATTCTGTGAACATATGTGTGCATATCTTTAGTTATATCATACATGTATATATTATTACCTGCAGTTTTTATAAACTTCCAATAGCTTTTGCATGAATTCCGTGGTTTGGAAGGAGGGGTTCTGAGTAAGCATAGTCTGTACTCGTTGCATGGCAGAGTGTGATTCCCGCAAATGTGTTACTGCCAATTTCAATCGCTGTACCTCTTTCTCCCTGCAACAGAAGCATTTTATAGCCATATTGTTTATTATTTTCAAAGGAAAAGTCACCGCAAAATGTAAACTATAGAGCAAAAGATCGGTTTCAAGTTATACGTATTTTCTTCTATCATACGCAAAATGGTAATTAAGCTATTTATAGAACGAAGTTTTAGAAAGACCGGATTACGTCGCTTTGTGACGTTACCAGAGTGATCGTATAACCAATGCTTCACTAAGGGCCTTGGTGCGCGAAAAACGAAAGTAACATGGTAACAGACGTTCGTATGCCACGTCACGTCACTTTTGCTACGTCACAACCATAATTCTGCATGCCAGTAACTAATAACGGTTATCCGGAAAAACGTAAAATCTAATACTTCGTTGCTAGAAACTTGTGGACTGAATCAATCAAATTATCAATATTATACTGATATTTTTGGCGGCTAAAACCCTATTAACGTGAAAACTTTGCTCTTACCCGTCACCAACGATTGACTCTTCTGATTCGGTTTCCCATGACTCGTCACTTCCTTCTTCTCCATCATCCCATAGCTCACCATCATCACTGTCGTACTCGCCGATCCGGTACAACTCTTGAGGCCAGACTGAACTCGTTTCCCCATTAGCCCACCAAACATGAAGCTAACAGGATACAGAAAACATTAGAGCGTAAAGTCTCTTAAAATAACTTATCAGGTATTACTTTCCCAGCAGGCGAAATATCTAGAACTTGACCGGCAATAGACGAAGCAAGTTTTTCTTTATCACTGCTCGTTGTATCCGATCCTCCGACGCGAATGACAACCGAACCTGGCCGATATTTGAAATCTGGGTGGTCTTTGAGATCGTAGACGCTAATGTCTGATTCTTTCACAAACGTGGATCTAACAAAACAAAAATTATCAGCTGAAAGATACTTTTGACATTCACGACAGAAGTCGTGAGTATGTGTTACTTGAGAATATCTCCATGGCTTTCCGATTTGAACCACTGCACCGTCGCCGTTCTACCTTGATGGTCTACTTTCTGAACGACTCCATAGGCTAAAACGTCGCTGCCTTCCTCGCCGCCTTGTACAACGTAGTCTCCAGGGAAGAACTCTTGGTCGTCCAAGTGTTGGATGGGCAGAAGCTGACGTGACTGAATTCCAAGCTCCACTGTTCCATCCTAACGAAATGGAATCATCTCAGCCTTTTAGATATAATGCCCAGAGTGATCTATATGCAGAATAATAATAAATGTACTAAAATTTACCTGCCAAACCACATCCGTCCACGAGCTAGTTGCCAACGTTTCCACCAAAATTTTATCACCTGGCTTCAAGGAAATAGTTGTTTGTTCTCTGGCGCGTGCACGGCGAAGTTTTTTACGCTTTAAGACTTTGGTTACTAATCCCTGCTTTTTAGACCCTTTTATTTTACCTACGGAGATAACCATTGGCATGAACTGAAACTTTCAGGATCAAAAGTATTACGAGAACTTTGAGAAAAACTGCTGCAACTACTCGACGTATGTGAACCCGATTCAGAACCTGTATCGCTTTCCACGCCTTCGTAGTCATCGCTCCCACTGGCTACTTCTCCGTTTTCCAGTCCTATTTCTTCTTTAGGGACTACAAAGCATTCAGAATTTATACATTAGAATTAAAACAATCTTAATCTACAAATGTAGAAACTTATGAGAGGTAACTTTTACCTTCACGTTTTGTAGCCTTTTTGACATTGTTATTGGTAGGAGAAGGGCCAAGCAACTTTTCCTTCTGCGTTCGCTCCCATTCACCCTTGGTAAAAAGCACATCCGTCTCTTTGATGGTGTAATAATTGCGGTCTCCCACTTGCAAAGTGCAAGGTTCAAAAACATTTAAAATTTTCACTCTGCAAGTCACAAAAAGGTCATGTTATGTTATAGATAACGACTATAAGTTTAGAAAGTACCGCTTTAAGTCTTCCTTTTCGATACATAGCATTTGCTGATCCAAACTTGGAGTCTGAAGCGAGGACTGACATTCCCAATGGACATTTAATGAGGTAACTTCAACTGCTTCTACAGTGACTCGCAAACGACGCGAGTCATGTTTGCCTTTCGCAGACGTTGGTAAACCACCTTTGATCCAAATAGCACTAGCAAACATGGATAATTTGCCAGACAGTTGTTGTCCAGGGTAAAACTCGTAGCGATGAAATTCAGTGCCCTAATCAATGTGAGTTTTAAATTGAGACGTAAATTCGTAATGTAATTTTTGTACTCTTCTTCGTCGGTCTGAAATATCTTTCAAGGCTAGAGCTCGTTCATCTGTCATGGTGCAAACGGAGCCGTCTGCAGCTCGTAAGGTAAGGCGAGAATTGACCCGACGAACCATGCCAACCCAATTATCCAATGCCACTGCAACATCTGGTACGAATTCCTAACGCAATAAGAATTAAAGCCTGTCCGGAATTTTCGTTTTAATAAAAAAAGTACTTCTAGAGACTGTAATTTTTCAGCAGGGATATCGCAGAGCACTTGCTGTGTACCAATAACTTGGATGGTGGCCAATACTTTGACGGATTTGCAATAACCTCTTTGGCAGCTGGATTGGGGCTCCTTTCGGCAGACTACGTCACCCGGCATCAACGCACGGTCCACTAAGTGAATCTAAGACAAATAAACAAGGTATAAATCAATGGATTTTTCCTGGTAACAAAATCAAGTTCAAGTCATACCTTCTTTTCGGCGATAATCTCTTCGTTGCCCAGCGGGTGCCATGCTACTTTGACCTGACCTTGTTTGAGTTGACGAGTCTTTGGTTGGTCAGGTTCTGAGTCTGAATCATCTTCATCGCTGGACATGTACGCCGAATTTTCTATGATAATACCAAACTGTACCTGACCTTTATCGTTGATTTTAAAGACAACATCCTCGTAGAATAATTCGCATTCCGATTCCATGTTCGGGTACTACGATACTATACTGTATACTGCTCTCTTGCTTCAATGTCAAAACACTGCCCGTTTCGTAAAAGAAAATAGAATCCTGAACGGTGAACCCGGAAACGAATCGCCGGATTTGCGGTAGATTCGAAAAGAAAGTGTGCACACCTTTGACTCTTCGTCTCCAAAGCGCTGTGGGTCATTTACTTATATTTAAGATATAGCGTAGTCACAACGTACATCCGTTTGCAGACACGAAACTGGGTACGGAAAAGCAGGACTGAAATATTACCCTTGATCTTGTCTCGCTTGTCAGTCATTACAAGCAAGTGACGCTAATGTTTCATTTATGTATTGTCACTTTATTTAAATTCATCTAATTTCAAATCGTGCTTTAATAAAAAAATATCCTGAAAAGTAAAAAAAAAAGCATTGGACGCTTTCTTGTACAGTACGTTTACGAATAGGTACGTTTAGGGTAAAGGTTTCTGCTTTAGGACGAGTCGCAGTTCTGTTCCTCCTTTTCTGGCGCGATAATTTGAAAGGTGACGGGGAAAGGGAAGAGGAAATCTCGTTTGTCGGATTATTATTTGTAAATCAATGAAAGCTTATTTTTGGAAATAATAGAAGAGAAATTTGTGAAAGGAAGTTTGTCATCGAAATTAGTTTTTTCTCTTTTTATAGCCATTGCTTTTCCTCATTTACAGTACAGACATCGCTCTATAAGTTACACCATATTTGCTACAGTTAATTCCCATTCATTTCAACTACTATGGAGGGCACTATCGAAAAGATATTTTTGACCAAGGGACTGTAGTTGAACGTGATGAAGAACGGTTTGTTTTTAGTGTCAATTTTTCCGATGGTAAGTACAATTTTTAAGAAGTTTCACTATTTTTGCTTAATGACTTAACTTTTAGGTACTACAAAACTTTTTGGCGTTCCTATTGAAATAATCCCGGAATATCTTCGTACCGACAACCTCCAAGTCAATCCAACAACACAAGAAAATGTTCCGGAACCACAAGCCGAAGAAAACGAAGAAGACGGAAATTTGTGGATGAATAAAAGTAGTAATTAGGCCCGAGTTGCGGAACAACAGATTGAAAGAACCTGCAACAAACATTCTAGGTTATCAAAACTATACGCAAAACAAAATCGCAAATCACATACTCTGAATTCCTGACATGTACAGCATTCTCCTTGTCCGATTTCGTCTTGCAAGCAAGGGAAAGTGCAGTTATTTAAGTCCCTTCATCCTCTGAATCTTCGTCTTCCACAAACAGCTTTTTCAAAGAGCAGGTCCTGCAGAAGCCAGAACTTGATTAGCACAGAGTGCTAGTGTTGATTTATTTTAACATCTTCCGTTATACACTGAAACTGAAAAAAACAAAAAAGGTTACTAAAAAAGAAAAAAAAACGTAGTATAAAAGTTACTGTGATCTTTTAGTTAGTTTAATTAAACGTTTTACTTTGCCTTCACTTTGTTTTCCTTGCCAAAAATTTGAAATGTACGCACAATTCCCACGAACAGTCTGTTCCGGCGCTCATGCTGGCACACAATAACAAATCACGTAGAAACGCAAACATTGTGCGGCACAGTCGCGTTCCAGCGGCGAACATGTAAACAATTATGACGGCACAACGCACAATTGAACCGTCGCTGGAAAAGGCCTCTAGCAACTTGGTGTGGTCAGTTGAGTACAGTTGCAGCTGGGTCACCAGTGGACGAGTTACTATTGTTACGAATGGCCAAATCCTTGACGCGGATTAGGGAGTAATACTTTTCCTGGAACACATTCTTAAGTGAAGGACAAAGTTGATTCTGATCTTTCCCTCTCTCTGTAATGCTTTTCACTTAATGACTTAATGGTAATCCCTTTTGCTAAACTAATTGGGTCCTATAAAAGGAGGTGAGGATAGTGGTAAGGGGGGACAGTCAGTTGCGGGCATTTCATGCAGAGGCATGACTGAATACAAGCCCTTGTAAGGAAATCGGCGTTTGTCGCTGTGACACTATTGTCTGGTAAAAATACACATGCTTGACACCTTAAAGCTCGTCTTAGTTATTGCCCTGGCAGTTTGAAAACTGGTCGACGAATTTGTAGTGCTGGAGGAATGGAGTCGTTCTTTCTTCAAAAATCGGTCCAGCTGTAATACATACTCACCCCCTTTTAGGCGAGTCTCTTTAAACCTTCTGCCCCCTCTCTGTAAACTAAGTAGAAAACCGAACTGTTCTCGGACATTACTTAATGCTGACAAATCAGTCTCAACTCAGACACAGTTACGAGTACAACCTAAATTCTAATACAGTGAGACTCCTGATCTTTCTTTCTTTCTTACGTGTTAACCCAGTGAAGTGCAAGTTGCTTCTGAACAATAAAGATTACTTTAATAGTAATTTCTGTGTTGCGTTTCTTACTTTCTCCTAAACTGGTAGCCATCCTGTAGTAAAACAATCAAACACAACGCAGGACTCTTATCACTAAGGTAACTCTTAGTACTTCATTACAAGTCTTGTAATGTTTTTCTTTCTATTGTATACCAGTTTAATACGAAGCCTAATACTGGTCTTGTAATGTTATGTGGCTAGAAATAATATATAAAAATCTTTCGTAATTTTTCGCTATTTAATTTGAAATTGTTTTTCCAGCTTCTAGTTCACTATCATCATCAGCTAAGTCGCCTTGGATTCATTGCTGAAAGACTATGAAGGGCAAATCTACCTTGGATACCGCCGCGAACTCAACTGCAGCAGAGGGTACCGAATTGGAACTCGTCACAATATGGAAGTTGGGGTCACAGGTGGGTGATTTGGCGCAGAGCTCGTGTGTCTTTGTTGTTGCTCCATTTCTTTTGTAAAAGTTACAGTCTTGATAAAACTTTATTAACTGTTAAACTATAAATCAAGGGGTAGGGGGTGTTGAGCCATTCACGGTGTTGCACTAACTACTTGCGGGACCTGGGAGGAGTTGTCGACGACAGACTGACTAGGGCTGTGTTTCCACTGCCAGCTCAACTCGAGTTGAAGTGGGAAATTAACCCGAGTTCGCGAACTCGCCTGTTTCCATTGGCCAAACTCTAGTTCAAAGCGGGGTTTGGGGAAGGGTTTGTCAACTCCACTTCGGATCAGGGGTCTAGGCCAGCAGTGGTGAGTTGGGGGACGTTTCGCGTCGTAATATTATATTCCTTGTGTAATATTATATCACTGCATGCGATAGAACGATTCGTAGTCTTCAATTGCAAGTTATATCGGTTTCAACCCTAACTCGGTTGAGTAGTATTTACGCCAATTGGGATGCAAGTTAACTAAGCCCGACTCCGGTGTTGAGTTTAGAGAACTCAACACCGGTGTTGACCTGGCAGAGGAAACAGCCTGGTGGACGTCTGACTTGCAACTTGACTTGAGTTGGATGAGTCGAAGCCAGAAGATGATTTTTTTACAGACATTTAGGTAGGCATGGAGCTTTTTAGTTTAGTGTTGAAACTTTGCAGAAATGGACAGAAGGGCGTTATTGAATATATTGAGTACATCCTACAACTCGTTCGCGCAACACGCAACAAGGTCAAATCTGCATTTTCTAATGTCATGTAAACTGAGCGGAAATGTCAAAATTAACTCCAAATTAACACGAATGTCTAAGATTTTTTAATTTTTTACACTGAAATACTGGGCATTCCTTTTCTGGCTGTTGAAGGACATAGTTAAGTAAATTATCAACAATCAACTTTTAACGGCGTTTGTTTGCTGAGCAATGGATTTTGCCATGTGGCGTTCAGCAGCGAACGTCATCGTTCTCACTAACCTTTCGTGGGCTGGCTCCTGCAGTGTGAATGTGCGGGATGACTCCCTAGCTTCACTAGCCCCACACATGAAAAACTTACTCGTTGAGAAGGAGAAAACGGGCCTATTTCTTCCTATTCTTAAGAGAGGAAACTTTGCCGTCTAGAACGTCTTTCGCTCTCTCTACACCTTTTAAAGCTTCTTGGAGGTTAACAGGGACGGATGGGCTAATTTGTGTGTGTTCAGCTTTTAAGTCATTAACGAATCCAGCTAGAGCTATTAATTGGCTCACCGAGCTTTGTGGCTTGGCAACTTCCAGCGGTTCTGAGCGAAGAGTAAAGAGAGATGGGAGAGATTGAGAAGGAAATGGGAGACGAGAGGCTGGCAAACGCCGCCAGACAATGATTTTTTTTCAGCTAATGGATTTCAGCTAGTGGCTTGGCTTGGCTTGTGGCTTTCAGCTAGTGGCTTGGCTTGGCTTTTCAGCTAGTGGCTTGGCAACTTCCAGCGGTTCTGAGCGAAGAGTAAAGAGAGATGGGAGAGATTGAGAAGGAAATGGGAGACGAGAGGCTGGCAAACGCCGCCAGACAATGATTTTTTTTCAGCTAATGGATTTCAGCTAGTGGCTTGGCTTGGCTTGTGGCTTTCAGCTAGTGGCTTGGCTTGGCTTTTCAGCTAGTGGCTTGGCAACTTCCAGCGGTTCTGAGCGAAGAGTAAAGAGAGATGGGAGAGATTGAGAAGGAAATGGGAGACGAGAGGCTGGCAAACGCCGCCAGACAATGATTTTTTTTTCAGCTAATGGATTGAAAGAAAGTACTGTTCAAGTTTTAACGGTTCTCATCAACGGTAACTAAGACTAAAGTAACTCGCTGAACTGGAACACGCTGTCGCGAAAAGTATAAGTGTTTTGCTTTTTCGCAAAAAGCTCTTTTTTTAATATCTCGGCGTGAGCACTGCTCATTGCCGCCTATTTATTGGGTCTGAAGTTAAGTAATCAGTTATCAATTTTACAAACATACATTCATTTACGCTATTCCTCGAAAGGAGAGCGTAGTGTGGCGTGAGGCCCAGGAGATAGCCCGTGGCCATATCCTTCCTCTGCGTACTTTCCCTGTACTCTTTTCTCTTTCTCCTCTTTCTTCTCTTTCTCCTCTTTCTGCTCTTTCTCCTCTTTTTTTGTTGTTATTCGTTGTTGACTCCTTGTTTTTTCTGGCAACGTCAGCGTTGGGAGTTAAGAAATACATTTGGTTGTACGAACTCGAGAACGAACGGATGCTTTTTCTCTCCAAGCAAAGGTTTTTTTAGTGAATTAATCCGGCTACTTGCTACACATTTGGTGGCAGCGGTGGGATCTGCGTCGCTGTCTATTGCACGCAGGCTGCATTTTTCGTGGAAAATTAGGCTGGTTGGTGAGTGGCTGCGATCTTTTAGGAGTGATAGGAGTCCTGGGTGTGGTCGGTGCACGGTCTTTTGAAAACGCGTACGAGGCGGGCCGTCTAGCGCCTTAAATTGCCTTGGTTACAGAGACGCAGTTGACCTCATCCTGCCTATTACATCCGCGACGACCTTTGATTCCCCTTATTTTAAGCCAAAACCACCAGTCCTAAAAATCACCCAGTTCTTTCTGCCGGTTTTGATATTCCCTCGAACGTATTATCAACGTCGCCCCTGGTGCTTCACATGTATGGTGGAAACCTGGGTGACGCATCGAGTGACAGTTCCTGTCAAAGTGACGGTGACCGAAACCCAACCAAAAAGCGGGTTTCGGGAACCCTACTGAGGAGCGGCAGGTTGCTTCCTCGTACCCCCTCGACACTGCTTTGCCTTCCGTCCGACTCTTCTACGATGGCGAAGTCAGAAGAGTCAGGAGAGACGTCGCGGGCAATGGTGGCCATGATGGCTCAATTCCAGCAGTTCTTAACGCAGCAGCAGACGCAACAGCATGCACCTGCGCTTGCCCTCCCGGAATACAAGGGGGACAGCGATGTGGCAGGTTGGCTGCGCGACTTTGAACAGTCGGCCGGGCTCCAGGGATGGGACGCATCGACAAGGCTGCGGTTCGCGGTATCGAAACTGAGCGGCGTTGCCCGTACGTGGCAAGATGTTGAGGGTAGCGGGCTGAAGGACTGGGCAAAGTGGTGCCAGCGGCTCAAAGCTGTTTTTGGTCGGAGCCTCACTCTGGAGGAGTGGCTCCGCCAAGTCCAGGAGAGGGTGCAGCAGCCTGGCGAACTCGTAATTCAGTACGTCCTAGAGAAGGCGGAGTTGTGCCGCCGATGCCCGCATGGTATTGTCGAGGCAGACATAATCCCTTACCTCATTCGGGGTCTTGTTTGTAAGCAATATGTCCCCGCATTGCTAGTGAACCCTCCAACGACAGTCGGGACGTTCATAGATGTGATCCAGCGGTTAGCGAGCGTGATGGCCTCACCCGAGGCTGAGGCGCTAACAGGATACCTGCCGGCTGCGACCACTACTCCCTTGCCACCCACTTTTCTTCCTCCTGTCGCCACGAGGCCAGTGTTGGCGCCGGAACCGGTCTCTCCGCAGATTCCAGATTCTGTTAAGGAATTAACGGAAGCCATGACTCAGCTTTCAATTCAGCTGAGGCGCAATAGTCCTAGTAATGGTAGGGATCGCAGTACCGGCGATACTGCGGGGACGGGGGAGAGAACAGCGGGTCCCCGAAAACCACTGGAACAAATCCAATGCTATGGGTGTAAGGCGTTGGGCCACTTACGGCGAGACTGTCCCGTTAATGTCCCCAAGCCGTCGGGAAACGGGAGGGCCGCCCCGTAGGGGCAAGGGCGGCGTTAATCACACAAGTCCCCGATGGAGTGATGGAGATGCCCACTCAGCGAGCCAGGATCGCGGACGTGGGGTGGGTGGAGGCATTGGTCGACTGCGGAGCCCGCGTCAGCCAGATTAGAGAGAGAGATCTGGGTCCGCTGGCTAATTCGGTTCGGTCGACGGACTGCGCCAGCTATGAGTGCGCGGATGGACGGTTGACAAGCACCCTTGGCTCCATTCCTCTGACCGTGGAGGTACTCGGACAGGTGGTGAAGTTGCCACGCGTCATGGTCGTGGAGAACGCGCCGTTTGCGCTAATTCTTGGTGGCGACTGGTTCAGGGCAACCGATGCAACTGTTCACATGAGGAATGGCAGCTACGAGGTCGAGATAGGGAAGTCCGTGCCCTCACATCCTGACTCTGGAATCGCTATGGACCCACTCGAGCATGACAACGATATTAGGGCGATTGAGACCTGTGAAGTCGTCAGCAAGGCATCTGAAGCGTTTTCGGGTCAGGGGGCTGTCGTACCTGCAGGTGCTCTTCGGTTCGTGCAAGCCACGGTGGGGGTTAACGATGAGGTTTTACGGATGGAGCCGAAGCTGAACTCCGAGCCGGGGTGCGAATGGGCTACTCCAAGCTGTCTGCTGACAGTGGAGAGAGGAGTAGTACACGTTCCGGTATTGAACTTTGGGGAACAAGCTATTCGACTACCGAAGGGAGAAGCGTTGGGGTGTTGGGGTTTGGTTGATGATCCTCCGCCAGAGCCAACGAGTCCTCCCCTCCCTGCTACGCGTAACGTCATGTGTGTTGCATCTTCGCCAATAGTCGGCCACGACAATGGGCTGAATTTACAACTAGGGGAAGAACTCCTTCCCGAAGAACGCAGCAGATTGGCCACGATGCTCCAAGGTTATGGAGACTCTTTCGCAAGGTCCAAAACGGACCTAGGGTTCTGCAGCTTGTTACCTCATGCCATCGATACCGGATGTTCGTTACCAATTTCGGTCCACCCAAGGCGAGTACCTTTCAGGGAACGGGAGCTTATTCGCGAGCAAGTGAATGAGATGCTGGAGATGGACGTCGTTGAGCCCGCTACCAGTCCTTGGTCATTTCCGGTTGTCCTCGTGCGCAAGAAGGACGGGAGTCCCCGGTTTTGCATCGAGTACAGAAGACTCAACGACGTGACCCGCAAGGACACATATCCTCTCCCCAGAGTGGACGACGTTCTTGATCGACTGGCAGGAGCCTCGTACTTCAGTACGCTAGATATGTGCCACGGATATTGGCAGGTGGACTTGGCCGAGGGAGATCGGCCGAAGACAGCCTTTTGTACACCCGATGGCCTCTTCCAATACAAGCGTATGCCCCAAGGATTGTGCAACGCCCCTGCATCCTTCCAGCGTCTGTTAGACCGGGTCCTTGGAAGCCTTAAGTGGCGCTTTTGTTTAGTCTACCTGGATGACATCATGGTGTTTTCTCGCACCTTTGAGGAGCATCTTGAACGGTTGTCATCTGTACTGATTTCCCTTAGGCAAGCAGGATTGTTGCTCAAACCGAGCAAATGCCTCCTCGCAAGTCGGAAGATCTTATTTCTGGGACACGTTATATCGGGAGATGGCATCCGGCCGGATCCCAGCAAGATTGAAGCCGTTTCGAATCACCCAACCCCTAGGAACGTCCGCGACGTGCGGAGCTTCTTGGGCCTAGCCTCCTATTACCGCCGATTCGTTCCAGGCTTCGCAAACATCGCAAGTTCGCTGAACGATTTGTTGAAGAAAGATGTCGGTTGGACTTGGGAGAGCAATCAGGAGCTGGCCTTCCGAAGTCTGATTGCCGCTCTAACCTCCGCCCCTACCTTGGTACACTACGACGAGAACGCTTCCCTCGTTTTGCGAACGGACGCCAGTGGTACGGGGTTGGGAGCAGTGTTATCACAGCTGGACGGCGATAAGGAAGGGGTCGTCAGTTACCTTAGCCGCAGATTGACCGATGCCGAAAGGAAATGGCACAGTAACGAGCTCGAATGCATGGCCGTCGTCTGGGCCGTTCAGAAGCTCAGGTCTTATTTGCTGGGAAAACACTTCACGTTACAGACGGACAATAGTGCGGTGATGTGGCTTTTTAAGAAAAAAGACATCACAGGGAAGTTCGCGCGGTGGGTACTGGTCCTACAAGAGTTCGACTTTGAAATCCGACACATCAAGGGCAGCCAGAACGTTGTCGCCGATGCGCTGTCCAGGATCCCCGAGATGAGACCAACGCCCGTGTGCGCGGCCATGGTTGTCCGGAGGGACGATTTCTTACGACAACAAAGAGGCGACCAGCAACTGTCTGCCATTATGGAGTCCCTGGAGGTTGGAAAGTCTGAGCACTCCCTCAGTTATGTTATGAAGGAAGGCGTCCTCTATCATACCACCGGAGACCATGGTAGGAAACTGCGTTTGGTCGTACCTCGCTGTCTGCGACGAATTGTACTCTCAGAATGTCACGACAGTATTAGTGGAGGTCATCTAGGCATCGCGAAAACCCTCGATAAGGTTGCGAATCGGTATTGGTGGCCGAAAATGACCAAACACGTCCAGGACTACGTACGGTCCTGCATTAGATGCCAGATTTTCAAGCCTATGACGGGGAAACCCATGGGCGAATTGCAGTCGATAACACCCCTGAATATCCCATTTCTAACTATGGGAATCGATCATGTTGGACCCCTTCGGACGACAGTGCGGGGTAACCAACACGTGCTGGTGGCGGTAGATTATGCGACCCGTTGGGTGGAGGCCTCGGCTGTTCCGGATACCTCAGCGGCGGTGGCGGCTGAGTTCCTCCTGAATCAAGTCGTCTATCGTCACGGTGCACCGGATAAGCTGATCAGTGACCGAAGGACGGCTTTCACGGCGCAAATATTCGAAAAAGCATTAGAAGCCATTGGAGTCCGCCATGCGATGGCGGCAGCATACCACCCGCAGACCAACGGCCTGTGCGAGCGGACTAACAAAAGTCTGATGACAGTAATGGCCCTTTGTATTGGCGGATCTGAACGGGATTGGGATCTTTTCGTCCCTGGTGCCGTATTTGCACTTAACACCTCGCGTCAGGAGACAACCAAATACTCCCCGTTTGAGCTCGTATACGGAAGGTCCCCCGTTTTGCCGGAGTACACCCAATACCCCTGGCCATGCGAACCCGCCGTTAGCTACCGAACTTTCCTGAGGAAAGTGAGAGGGAAGCTACGGAAGGCCCGACATCGAACGCTTACAGCGCAACGGAAGAGGGCTAGTCATATTAATGCTCGCCGACGTTCTGCTCCCACTTTCGCTAAGAACTCCCTGGTGTGGGTGCTTCGACCCAGGAGGAATGGCAATGGAAATCGGAAGTTTCAACCCCGATTTCAGGGTCCATTTCGGATCATCAAGCAAGTCTCACCGGTGACTTATAAAGTGGGCGATCTACCTGGCTGTCATACGAGGAAAAGATGGCGAATATTCCCGGCTCACGTGAGCCAGCTGAAGAGATTCAGAGGAGGATTCGTAAGTGCCAGCGATTCTGGAAGTGACGATGAAGCTGATCACGCAGAGGATAGCACGAACGAATCGTTACCGTTAGCATCTACTGATAAGGAAGTTGGCGTGGAATCCCGCACCCGGATAGGTCGGGCTATTCGCCGACCCCGCCGTTTTGCGGATTACGTTGACTGATATCCTTTATTACTTATGTTGTGATTGTATCACTGGGTGATGGGTGTTAAGTTCTTATGAATAGTCAAGCAGGCAACCGTTTGGTTGGGCCGCGCCGGGGACGTCGCGAGGGGGGTAGGTGGCCGAGTGTGGCGTAAGGCCCAGGAGATAGCCCATGGCCATATCCTTCCTCTGCGTACTTTCCCTGTACTCTTTTCTCTTTCTCCTCTTTCTGCTCTTTCTCCTCTTTTTTTGTTGTTATTCGTTGTTGACTCCTTGTTTTTTCTGGCAACGTCAGCGTTGGGAGTTAAGAAATACAGTTGGTTGTACGAACTCGAGAACGAACGGATGCTTTTTCTCTCCAAGCAAAGGTTTTTTTAGTGAATTAATCCGGCTACTTGCTACAGTAGCCATACTATAGCAAAGATATGGTAATAGCTTCTTTCCTTATTCTATAAGTCAGATAAATCGTACGTCATGGAGAAGTCAGCGTCACTTCTGTTTAGTGGGTTAGTTGGGATGTAGGGTTGTTAGAGCCGAGATGGCGAAGGTATTTATTGCTTTGTAAGCGGTTGGGTATGTGAGTATAGTCTGTGGATTAAAGTGGAGTCGAAGTTTTGATAAGTCTCTTAGCAAAATAGCTCTGGATCTATTTAGGAGTCTGCAGTGGAAAAATATGTGTCTGAGGTCTTGTTTCGAGTAATTGTTACAGGTGCAATTTGAGTCTTGTGTCTTTTTAATGCGGTAGAGGA
>JAGJRO010000170.1:8732-104964 GCA_022832285.1 Lepidurus apus apus | reverse complement strand
CTAAATAATTAATTACTCGGTTAATATGCATAATTGACATAGGGGTTCTTCAGCCAGAACACTTCATTTGGTCTCCTCTATAACAAATTTTTTTTATTTTTCGGACCTTACTCCCCCTTTAAGGATCAAATTGATCATTAATTTCTGGTCTGGTGTTTTTCTTGTAGGTAACAATGGCTACATTAAGCTTCTGCGTGGTCAAGATCATTGCGGCATTGAAAGCTCCATTGCAGCTGGTTTACCTAAAGTGTAGGCGTAGACTGCAAAGGTTACGAAAAGCCTTGTTTCGAGAGTGTTTTTTTTTCTCTCAACGTTTAATTTTTTAATCGGACTCGCTACTGCAGTATTCCGAGCGTGGCTTTGTCCCTTGATGCTTCTTCACTTTGTTAGAATTTTAGTTTGGTATTTTTTACGGAAAAGAACTCACATGTAACCCCATAAAGCAATACAGATCAAGTTAATACCCGGGTTAGATTACGTCGTTTTATTTTGTGCTTACTTATCAATACTTCGATTCTAACTTACAACTGAAAACCGACGATTCGGTACAAAAATTCAAAATTCGGTACAAAAATTCGTACAAGATATACTTGGAGCCTATATTTTGTACAAAATGCGAATTCATTATTCTTATTAAACTTATAAGATTATTAGTTGGCTGCGCCTTCCTTTCAAGGAATAGCGTAAATGAATGTAATAATAATCAGACCCAATAAATAGGCGGCAACGAGCAATGCTCACGCCGAGATAATTAAAAAAAAGATTATTAGTTGTTACTTACGAATCTTTTTAAGATAAAAATCTGGATTAAGTTAAGTGCTCCCGTATACCTCAGCTTGTTGATGGGAAAGAGTCACAGATGGCACTGATGTTTGTTATTGTTTTGCGAAAGCCTTGCGTAAGAAAGCAAGAAAAGAAATAGATAGCTTTTTGCTGACAAAGTTTCTAGACTTGTTTTACTTCTGAAAAGTACAACTTGTCACCACAGTTTGCTGTAGCAGCACAATGTCCCGAATCAAGTCGTCAAACTTTCGGAACAAGATTTCTGGAAAACGACTTGTCAGATTATAAAGCAAATAAAAACAGAACTTTTCTTTTATTAGCAGCTAGTGCGTAACCAAAGGACATATTTTTGGGTAACATATTTCACATAGTTGAAAACTTCATTTGCATATTTCTAATTTATTACTCATTGGAAAGAATTGTGCATTTGGTAACACTAACCTGTTAGTAAGTTCAAGATTACTGTCAAATAATTTTTTCATAAAATGCACTGTTTTTTTCTCAAAAAAGTTGTTCTGAAATTCCCCATGCTAACCGCCTATATCGAGCTAAGGTATACGGGAGCTTTGAACCTATACTCACACGATGTATGTTTTAACAATGAAATACTTTAATAGTAAGAATGCTTATCGAACAAAAAACCTGCCGGTTTTTGAAATGCACAATTCCATTCGAAGTTTAGTCGAATCACTGATTCCCGAATGTTTATTACAAAGAAGTGTCTTACATTATTATGTCATGGCAACCGGGCAAATACGACGGTTCCTGATCATGTTGCCCTAAACTGGCACCTGTAAACAACTAAAATAAAAAACAAAACAAAAAACCTCAAGAAAAACAAATGTCTTCCAGAATACACAAAAACAAAAAAAAAAGTAATAATCTTCCACACGCGTATAACCTAATTCTATAAACGTGCAGGGCAAAATCCAAGGCATCAGTGATCCTGAAGTCTTACGTAGGAGGTCGCATATGCACATGATACACATGAGAAGCCATATGCTCTATAATACGACAAACCACGATTAAAACCATCGTCATTAGCTTAATTATGCACAGAATATCACTTACGTTGTGTCTCAAAAGTCTTAAGGCAATATTTGCAGGTACGAGTGCCTGGAGTCTTGGCAGATGCATCTGATCCAGCTGTGGTCTTCGACTTTCCATTTGCCACTAAAGAAAATTACAATGAAAAAATGACTTATATTCAAGAAAATATATACATATATATATATATATATATATATATATATATATATATAGTATTTTTTTTATTTTTTAGTATTTTTTTTATTTTTTTTAAACCATCTTCCAGGATAATATTGCCAAAAGCACAATGGACGTGAAAACAATAAACAAGCATATTTGTACGCTCTGGGAAGAAGAACGGACCTAATCGTTGCTCACCCTGAACATCCGTCAACTAAACGTATCCCTTTCAGAAAAACCGATTTGCACAAACAAACTGCCCCACGCTATGGTAAGCCCAGATCATCAGAGCTAGAACGCAACACTACCCCCACTCTACAACATCTCCAGAAAATTGGAAAAGCCGAGTTTTCCTGCTGCCCTTGCTCAGATCATAAAAAGCAATGTCTAGCGCACATTTTCATACATTGTCGATGGCTTAACAAAGCACGTACTATACTAATTAGATCAGTGTGTAAAAACCAAGTCCACTTCTCTCCAGCCCAGTTCCTCACTTGTCCAAGAGCCTTCCCTTATGTAGAAACCTTTCTATCTACTGCAAAAAAGATATTTAACGAAGGAAAAGCCTGGTTATAAATAGGCGACCCGTAGATTTTGTTCAAGTTTTTAATTTATAGCGTTTTCCTCTCTTGAAGCTTTGAGCTGTAACTCCTTATCCGCAACTGAATCCCCAAAACTTAAAGGCTTTCCCAACAGTAAACCTTTTTTTTTCTAACACATCACGATGAAAACCTACGGTGAAGGGCGTGCCAGTTTGTCAAGGCCGCCCAGTGTGATAACGTTCTGTGATATCCCCTTCCCCTACCCGTTTTAAAAAATGTACGTTTTAACAATAAACTTTGGCAACAGGCTTATGCCTATACGCCAATTTTAATTAAAAAAAAAAAAAAACATTTCATACCTGTCTTGGCCTGTTCCGCACGTTCCTCAGCTTCAGCTTCTGCCAACATCTCGTTTGGATGCATCCTTCTCATATGTTTCTTAACATTCGACGAGTAAACCGTTGCATAAGGACAGATGGGACACTAAACGAAAAAAACACAAAAAATGTCAGTACTCCCCATCAAATCATTAAGATCAATCCCCAAAAATCTGATTCTAAGAACCAAAAATGGGTCTTGGATCACATTTTCTTTTCTTTCATACCTTAACCAGTTCTCCTGTATGTGATCTCATATGGCTTTGCAATGTCCATTTCTTACGGTACGAATTTTGACAAATTGTACAAACGTGGTACTTCCTATCAACTCCTAAATACGACAAAAGAACAAATATTTTAGTCAAAATAAGCAATTCAAATGTACTTAATTTTAATACGATTAAAATATGATTGATATGTTTAAAATTACTGTGGGTATGATTCGCCAAATGGATCTGAAAGTCCTCTATATTGGTTAAGGCCATACTACAAATTGTGCACTAAAAAAATTTAAATAAATAAATTATTTAACGAAATTATTAAACTATTGTGGAAACTGACCACATAGATTTTGTCGCCCTTGGGCCCAGACGTTTTGGTGTGAGTGTTCTCGATATGGCAAGCAAAGGCCTCTGAAAGATATTCAAGTTTTGAAACTATTAACAAGCTTCAGGATCACAAAGTTACCTTGACGACGGAATACAGCTTTGCAACAGGGGCAAAACTGAAATTTGGATTTTTCTTTACTAGTATTCCCTCCTTTGGACAAAACAGGCATTCGCTTTTGTTCTACCTATTTAAACGACAATTTAAATGTCATTTATTTTCTTAGAATTTTTACTTTTATAATTGGCTTCTGCTCAGGTATTTCCACCTCATTTTGATCGTCAGATTCCTCCTCAGATCCGACATCGCTTGGAGGTAAGGATAAGGCTGGCTCGCATATCGAGTCTGGCAGCACATAATTCGCTACCAAAGCTAAAAAGTTAAACCCAAATTTATCATTTTTTAACCCTTTTTATTTTTGAACTTTTTTTTAAAGGAATTATCAATTATAATTACCGCCAGCCACTTTCTTCTGCGTAAGGACCACACCATCTTGAAGCGTATGGTCTATCCCGAATAGCGACGCGGTTTCCAAAAACGCAGGCAAATTAGAGGAATTGGCCAGAAAAATACTCGAGTCACCCGAGTACAAAAAGTCCACCACTGACTTGACGGCATCGTATGTGAACCCATCGAGTGTAACCACGTGCTCCCGTTCTTGTATCAACAACTCCTAAATAAGAAAACAAAAAAATTCAATTGGTATTTTCAATAAATCGTTCCAGAAATCGAAACCAATGTTCAATAATACAAAAATACAAAATTTTTTTTTACAAAAATATACTTCTGATACTACTAAAAGTATACTAATACTAACGCTAATATTATACTACAATATTGTAACAATACTTTATTATTTAAATATTGTTTATATTACTATTTATTATTACAGTGCTATATTACAATATCAATATGATTATTAATAACTGTAATATTAATATTATTCTTAGCGTTAATGTTACTAATAAAATTCATGTTATTCCAATAATACTAAGTATAATAATAAAATTTTAACAAAAAGAAAATAGAGAACAGTTTGAAAGGAAAAATTAAAGTGAACTAGAACATAGGTAATTAAACTAAAGGTGCTCAATTAAACCTAAACATTAAAGAAAATTAAAGCTAAAGAAAGTGAACACTCAATTAAAAGGTGTATATAAAAACATGTAAAAAGAAACTTAATTAAGGACACGTACCCTGAAGACTGAACTTGCCGCAGCCAGAACTAAGCTGTGCGCATATACTGGACGTCCTTCAGCAATTAAGGCAACGTCCAGATGTTCTTCATTCTCTAAATTCTCTTGGAAGGCAGTGAGCAACGACGAGCGATGGCTCTCCCACTTCAGGATGAGACGGTGGTTGCTTTCTGCGGCCATTCTTATGTATAATAATACTCGCTGCTAGATGCTGGTGGTTTGGGTTGTGTCGGTTGTCGCCCGTTTCGCCTTACGACTCCACCTGGTACCAGTATATGTCCTAGTAAAGAAGGGGAACGTGTTTACTCCGTCTTTGCCTTCCTTTTCATCAGCACTTTCCCCCTTCCCCTCCAACCCAGCTGCCATTCCCCCCTAAGGGGCCACGCAGCCAGCCCAGCCGGTAAGGCCAGTATGATCAGGCAAAACCTAGTATGGCTGGATCCTTGGAAAGGCTTTTTAAACATTTTACTCTTTGAAAAAAGTGTTCCTTTAACACAATTTTCACAAAGTATATGTCACCGGGATTAAGCAAAAGTATTAGCAGAACTTACCAAGTACACGGCGTTACTAGCCTCTGGTTTTTCCTGCCCAATACGCACAAGCAACTGTTTACCAGCAAATCGTCGTCGACTGACACAAAGGTAACGGCCACACCACAAAGCTGTACTAGTCCCTGACGCGCCACTTAGATGGGGTATGCATGCGCTCTCCGCTTCCAGGGAGCCGTTATCCAGTAGTACTATCGCCTCGTTGCACTGGCAACTGGCAGGCTACACAGCCTAGTAGTAGTAAACCTGCCAGCTTGCCCATGCCAAACGCCGCACAACCTGAACCTGTCCTACAGCCTTGACGAGAAACGGAATGAGGAAACCGAAGGTCCAAACGGCTGATAGTGCACAAGATACTGCAGAGTAATATTAAATTCTGTACAAGATTACGTCACTCAACGCAGTATTGCAAATGTGTCGATATGGTAGAGTTATAACAATGAAATCCTGACCATAACTGAATTGAACCTGGATAGAAAATGTAAAGATTGAATAAACTGAACATTTTGTCAGAGTAATGAAAGTCTGACAAGTACCATTTCGCAATAATTAAATACTGTAACGAAGTTAATTGTATAAGTAACGGAAGGCATTACAAGAAAACGTAATCAAGTAGACTGATCGAAGAAAATGCTTTTCTTCTCGAAAAACTGGAAAATATAATTACAGTTAAAATTCTGAAAGTAGAGTTAGGATCCGGGAATTAGGCTAAATACTGAAACAGGGTGAACATTCGGATCAATTTAATTTGAGTTAAAAGCACTGTATGAGTCGTATTCAAAATGTACTATTGTATTACGGGTATTAAGAACTTGGGAACAAGGCAATTTATTGTTGATTGCGTTTATTTAGTTAATTTAGAGGTAATTATCTGTTGAAGTTGGATATTAGATTCGTTTACTCGCGGTGTTGGGTTCGAAATAGAGCACTTTTACGGCATGTTTATATTTGCAAATGAGTAAACTCGTGCTGCACTGGTGGGTATGAATTGCAAGTACTCGGATTACCACGAGCATACCTTCCTCGACCAAAGACAAGCATACATTTCAAGAATAAGCAGCGAATTTGTAAACAGCCTGTTGGGGTTTCCACTTTGCCCACTAGCGAAAGGACACCTCCCTCAAGTTTTATGGTTCAATAATATAGGTTTCTTAATGGAAGAGATTAGTTTAACGACCTGAAAGGATTCCCTAATTTTACACAGTTTCTGTTTATACGAGACGACACGACTTCTCGATCCTTCGTGAACTTCGAGTTCATTAGCTTTTCATGGCTAAATCGGAACAGAGGGTTTCTTTTCCAGGTATAGAAGATAGATAACGACCCTCGTGAGGGTTTTATTTAGCAACCGTTGGCCACGCCCTTGGCTACGAACTTGTGCGATGGTGCGAATTCCCTTTTATGAAGAAGTAGTTATTGTACTGTACAGTCATGAGCAAAAAAACTGCTCAGGCAAACCACAGAGGTCTAACTCGGCCTCTCGAGGCTGATTTACCTAAAGTACAGTACAGTACCTTACAAAACTACCTTCCAAAGAGCAACTGCTCGTGGGCCTTTCACCCCCCAAGGACCAGCAGCAGCAACCTGTAGCAGTCCTACATGTAGTGAGTGGAACCAAGAAGGAAATTAAAACAGGGCATAATTAAGGGTACAAATCCCAAAAGAAAGTGGGTTTGACACACATCTATACTGTACACCTATGCTCCATAGTTTTCCTTGACGCACATTCTGCGAGTTTTTGGAGTCTAGGAAAAAGTTAATGGTTCATCCAACGGCGAAGACTTGTGCATGTAAAATAAACATCTATGTAATATGAGCGTGAAGCGAAGCGAAATATTCAACTAGACTGGAAAAACCGCAAACTAAACCACTACTTAATGGAGTACTCTGTACCATACAAAAATGTAAACCTTCTTATGATTCGACGCAATGCCGCAAAAGTAAAAAGTTAATCATATTAATACCAAACCGCAACTATATTATAACTTGAAATAATAGATAAAATTACTTCCGTTTTAATGTTTATGTTTGCAAATATTTCGGTTGGATTAAAGTGATATAATTGACAAAAACAATAGAAGATATTAGCAAATGAGTTACTCAGACATGATTAACTTAGAATGTAAAATCAGGTGGAAAATGTACGAAGTTATTAGCAGGAAAGCTATTGAACACCCCCGCAACGATACACTATAGAAACTGGAGAACCTTTGAATGCTTAGCAGTACATTACTTTTAGCTACGGGACGTCTCTATATAATCAGGGCTTTGGAACCGGTCTAGACAGCTTGCATTGAGGCCACGAGTGGGTTTCGACTTCCAGAGAAGGTTCCAGAACTGGGGAAGACTCATCAATCTTTCATTCAGTATACTCATTTACCAGTTGTACTAAGTTTAAGATGCTTCAGAAACAAGTCCCTATAACACCCACTTGGGAAGTTGACCTAGTAAGAAGAGTTCAGCTTATAGTCTATACTCTATAGTCACAAGACATGCGTGACAATAATTTCCTATAATTTCTTAATTTACGATGAGCCAAGCTGGAGCTAATGAAGACGAACAACAGCGCACATTTCAATTGGCGCATTGTCGTATTTGCTTCCTGCCTGGTTTCTAAACACAAACGACGATACTTTGAATAACTCATCAAATACTTAGAAACAATTCCACTGAGTGTTTAAAAGACTACTAAACTTTGAATACGTTGTAATACTTCGTTAAGTACGTTAAATACTACTAAACTCGTCGAAGGCTTTGTAATACCGTACTTCATTGACTACTTTAAACACTACTAAACTCTTTGAGTGTTTCTCAATACTGTATAGATACTTTGAATGCTTTAAAAGTTTAAAATACTTTTAAGTTAATTAAATAATTTGCTTTGCGAAACAAAATCCTGTACCAGCACATGTGTATTGGCCAATGTACGTACTGTGTAACGACTAAAACTAAAGGTAAAACACTGTCAATACACAAAGGGGCAGTTTATAACGTGGTTTATACATCGGAGATCAGACATTAAAAAATGACAGCCAATTCGTAGTAAAAACATGCTTACAAATTATACAAATTAAGTTATTTTTCATCCCACCTCTTTTTAATCACTATCATCATCATTGGCTCGTGTTGCAGTCAAAGGTTTATGACCATCATCTTCCGACCCGAATAGAACATCTTCGTCGCTTTCGTTCACCATAGAAAAGGAAGGATTGTCTTTCACGACGTGTTGCTCTATAAAAAAAATGTTAGAAATAATATAGAATAAAAGAAAAATAAATAAATAAAAAATAAAAGAAAAATAAATAAATAAAAAATAAAAGAAAAATAAATAAATAAAAAATAAAAGAAAAATAAATAAATAAAAAATAAAAGAAAAATAAATAAATAAAAAATAAAAGAAAAATAAATAAATAAAAAATAAAAGAAAAATAAATAAATAAAAAGTAAAAGAAAAAACTTAAATTAATTAGCGTTACGCGACCACTTGATCGTTTTTTTTTACCGAAAGAGGTAGACGGCATAGGAGCATATACGTATGCCATGACGTACACGTAGAAATTCATTAAGCAATAACAGGCCATAAATTGCGCCGAGCTGTGATAATTAGTGCTCAAATCGGCGCCAAATCCATCTTCCAAGATCCCAATCCCAACATCAAAACGGTTGACAATGAGCAAGACCGTCGTTATAAGGACAATGACGATCATCGCCGTCATAAACTTCAATCGCGCACCTTTAAACCGTATAAAAAGTAAAGAATTCGCCGTTTTCCTCCAATTTAAATATAATTATTTAAAAAATATTACTGAAAAAAGGCATTGCTCGCAGTTCGGCGTAAGCTCTTAAGACGAGCACGACCAAGTATGTCAAGTACGTGGCACATAATACAAGGAGAAATACAATCAACCCCTATAAAAACGTGTCTTAGAATATCAAGTATTAATTTTTTTTTTTTAGAAATTCATTCACATAGTAGTGTGGCGCGTCCGTCTGGAAACTGTACGTGGGATCGACGGCTTTACCATGCTCCTGACATGCGACGGCCACCACAATAGTAACCCATATCATCCCAATAATCAGTAATTTGGGTAAATAGAAAATGAGCCTCTTTTCGGTCTATTATTAGGGAAAAAATGATTAAATACCAAAATTAATCGAATTATCAAAGGTAAAACCTGACGCAATCCGTGGCAAGTAGACACCCAACACAAAAGAACCGAAGAAAGGAAGGTTATTTGGCACAATAGGCTGAAGAATTTGGGAAACCACGATTCCACCAGAAATACCAATGGGAAGAATGGACCTGAAATAAGGAAAATTTTTAATAAATAGTTTAGTAAATATTGATCTTATACTGTTGTAGAGGACTAGGAGTGGAAGCAATACTACCAGCCATTTTTGCTCCATTGACCAGTACAGCATGAAATACTTGCGCAGATTGTGGAAATAAACGCACTAAAAAGAACGATTTTTTTCCAGATTTTGAGTGCGAAGTCCAAACGGATTTTCGGAAAAGCAAATGATATGGGGTTACCGAGACGATGAAAGTTGTGATAAGGAAAAGAAACCGAAACCAGATTTCGAACTTCGTGAACGACGGGTTGAAGCATCGGATCTGTAAGAAGAACAAGGAAAACACTTTCTCACCTGCCCCGAAATCGCTTTCTAAAATCTACAAATCTTACGTTGAAGACGACGTCCTGGATTGTGTAGCGCTCGTGAATGGTCTGGAGTCCAGAGAAATTAATTGAGAACACTTCATGACTAGAGGCGATGTAACCCATGTGCAGTAAAACGAGATCATTACAGCCATCTTTTTCGCAAAATAAATGCCTCGTCCTATTAACACGACACAATTCCCTTCCGATTAACCTCAAATAAGCTATTTCGATATTTAAAAAAACAAACCTATTTTCCAAGAGTTGTGGTGGGTAGGTTTCCGCCGATTCATCGGAGAATCCTTGCAGAGAAATGCTGACTTGAAACGGTTTATCAAACGTTTCATCGTCTCGTTTTCTGGTTATGATTTGAGCGACGAGCCACAACTGTTGATGGTATGAAGTTAGTGACGCAGTTTTGACTAGGAACGTTCCAGTTGACATTAGCGACTGGTTTAGCTCTGGCGAGAGACTTGAGGCTTTAACTACGGTTGTAGTAAGAATAGGAGGACCTTAAAATGTAAAAAATGGCACACAAATTCATTATTAGCGTTTAAGAATTGAAATTAAGTGTATCTGTTTATACCTGCTAGTCCGATGAACGTTCCAATACCAAAGCAGACGAAAAAGGCGGCAAAGACCACAACGAACTCCCTTTTGTGCATCGAGTACAACCGCATTTGTACCGACCTGGATGAAATGTTTAAATAAAAACCGTTAGGATAAACCAAACCTTACCTAACCTAACCAAAACAAAGACATCAATAATAACGCAAACCATACCGTTCACATCGGTCATGATGATATGCTGGTGCAACATAACGGCTGAACTCGCCAAACAAATCGCAACACTGAGAAGAGGCACTTCGAGCTTCAGACAAAACTTTGTTAATTCCTGTTGGCGTCGTAAACTTGTATCCAAAAGCATCTCCTTCCATTTTGAAATGTATCAATACATCCAAAAAAAAGAGAATGTGTCCTCTCTCCAAGCCACAAGAACTAACACCATGTTAACGATCGATAATCAAGCAATTCTCCCCTCTACCAAACCATGTACTGAAAAGTACGCAGAAGCGTTACCTCTTCAAAAGCCCGCGCACTTTGAACATTTGAAATGCTCATTACGGATTTATTAAACTTTCACTATCTATAACTACATTATATTAATTAATTATGTACACAATTCCTAGCTAAATTCGAAAATGCTAGTAACTTTAAATACATAATGTAATCGCTAGAAATTAAGAATAGTTATTGATAAATTACGGAAAATTTTCTAGTTTAGCGGCGACTTACATATTGATCACGAGACCCTAGCGAGGACAAGTACTATACCGTCCAAAAAGAACGAGTATAGGGAAAGCACAGTGGTTTAATCCTTACCCATGGGAATAATTAAAAACTGCTCATTTTGAACCGGTTTGTCTAAAACCAAACCAAAACTTATAGAAAGAGGAATCCGTTTTTACCCTGAGCTGGAGGACAGAGAAAATACTCATCCAGAAATACATTAGGATTATACTTTTCTTAGTTTCGGTTCGGTTTTAGAGAGGAGCAGGTTCGAAATGAGCAATCTTTAATTAATCCCATGGGTAAGGATTAGACCACTGTGGTTTCCCTATACTCGTTTTTTTTGGACGGTATAGTACGTTACTTATGCTACTAGTTCCTGTATTTACTATAACCGTTTCAAACAATAGTTGAAAGTAAGCCCGCGAATTTTAAACATTTGAAATATTCATTGTGGATACTAAATACCGTCATATTGTTGGAAAGCTTTCCCAGCAGTTGAAATGATTGGCTAGGCAACAGGTATACATATAAGCGTCATAAGTCATAAGTCACAGTCATAGTATATTTTCTTTTTTCAAGGTGTTTTCGTTTTGTTCTTAAAAGCGAATGGGAATGGAGTCGCATTCCGACACATTTCGAATCTTTGTGTTTAATATAAAAAGGGAACTAGGTATTATATGCATGACTAGCCGAATAGAAACAATTGACAAACTTTCGCTAAATAGCCAGAGGTGGAATGTCAGCCTTCATGCTTAACCTCATTGTCCCAGCATCTCAAAAGCGGTCAATCGTGAAATCACGTCTCGTGAATATAACTTTCAATCTGTACCCATCCACGCAAAGCTGGAGTTTATACAATATACAGTCAACTAAAGAGTGCATATAGTCACGTAACCTACATTTCTCCATATAATACTCTTATCCTTCTAACTTACATATCATTATGTAGTTCACTTAGTGCTGCTGGCTCTTGTACTCAAGATGCACTCTCCAAAACTCTTTGGCGATGCATTTCCCTGCACATGCTGTCATGTCTATAGCAAAAACGCAACCCAGAATAGGTCTCTCAAGCATCTGTTCCTCGTTTTCTCCATTATTTCTTGTTTTTCTTTTATAAAAAATAAATAAATAAAAAATATGTCGGAGTCGCAAAAGACCAGGAAACAATGCCTCCTAGTCAAAGTTTCCAGTGCAACGATTCTCAACTGCCCACTTGGGATGACTTTCTCCAACTTCGCACCTGTCTTACAACCTAAAATCATCAACCGTTTGATTTTCGACAATGCCACCGGCGTCTTAACCACCAACCATTTCGTCAGCTATATAAGCCCAGGTCCCTGGAGTATAACATCATAGTCCAGCAACAACTCTTATCAGCACAATGAAGCTACTAACAGTGGTGGGTTTTGTGTCTCAGTTTCCTTGAGTAGAAAATTTTAAATCGCCCTTTACTTTGATACGAAATTAGGTTTGCCTGTCCGTGTGCGTTGCAGTGGTGTTAACGTCACCTGTAAAGCGCGTCAATTCGAACGGCTCCCTACGCCGCAGCGGACCGAAGCCGCAACAATATGAAGAATACGCAGTAGCTGAAGAAGCAGCGCCTTCCGAATCGGATTATGTACAAAGACCGGCCCCTCGCTATCCAGTGGTAATTTACCCTATTTGTCGAAAATTCCCTAGATTAAATACCCACCAGCCAGAAAAAACATAGCCACAGAGCCATATTTAATCCACACATAACTTGCTAATAGCGTACTGAACAACTACTAGGTTAAGGATTGAACCCTCGACCTTCTGTTTTTAAGTCATTCTTAGCTTCAAAGGGAAAATAGTATCAATGCGTAAAACTAAACAACCTTCCAACTTCCTGCCAAATAACTAAATCATTCAAACATTCTATTTCGACATTCTGGTTTATTTATGAACACTCGAATGTACACTTCAATTTCATGAATTTTCTTTTTAAAATTTCGGCGTTCTAAACAGAGGGTTCTAGTTGTCCCCACTGTCGAGTCGATCCGTTTTGGATTGTCACTAACAAAACCAAGTGAACAAGCAACAACAAAACAGTTTGTAAGGTTGTTTCTTCTTTTCCATTGCAAATTACTTGACTTTACCTGTAAAGAGGGTTTTCCGACCTTGCCAATTTCTTACATATCGACTTAAATGGAAATTTCTATATTTGCAGGAGGAGCAATCCCAGCCTAAGGTGCAGCAGTCAGCCAGGAAGCGCGTGAAGAACGTAAACAAACCCCAGACGTACGACCCTGTCCCCGCTTCGAGCAACCAATACGACAGCTACGGCCACGGGAGCCAAGACTCGGATAGTCAACAATTCGAACAAAGTGTGCAAGCCGCGGCTGCAGCCAGCAACGTCGGTGAGGTAAATGAACCCTCAGCACCAAACCCTTGATGGCTTTCAAAGTAACGTGTGTAAACCCTTCTCCCTCTTCCTAGGATAACTATGGTCGCGACAATGAAAAGAACGGTCGTTTGCAGTTTGCCATCCACGGACAACAAGGACCCGAGAGCTACAAATTCGGCTACGATACCGGCAAAGGGTAAGGATTAACACTCCACACCCTCCAACCCTAACCACAAAGAACAACGCATTGACGAGCCCAATTTCTATCAGCTTTTTCAACGTTTATAATTCACTTTTGTGTCTTTTTGTAGTGACAACCGTCAATTCCGTTACGAAGCTAAAGACGATGAAGGAATTGTTCATGGACGATATGGATTTTACGACAAGAACGGCAAGCTCCACGTCGTCAATTACACCGCTCACCCCAAATACGGTTTCAGCACCCATTAAAAATATTTTAATTCGTAAAAAAAACATTATTTTTTCCGAGTACTCAAAATGGGCTGGACCCCAACTTTTCCTTTTATTCGTTATGAATACAGAGTTTAAAAACCAAATCAGGTTCTTTTATTCTTTTTTTCCCCCCTTATTTGTCCGTCATGGGTTTAATAGTCACACCACGACGAATTTGGCCCCAACCAATCAATCTTAAAAATTCCAATAATTAGTTAATTTATTTTGAAAAGACTAAAATTACTTAATTAAAATTATTGTTTTGTTACCTCCAATGTTTCTCAACACGACGGCTTAGAGCAATCTTTTCACCCACTTCCGTACAAACAGGGTTCGTCAAACTGATCTTGGCCAAATCAGCTTTAACCGCAACGACACGCCCACCAGTGGACAATGAACCAATGTTGACCATCAAAACCTCGTTCTTACTTAATTTTTGCACCTATTTCAGATTTTTTAACGTTAATTCGCAATAAATAAATACATTAAATAAACGTGCACGAAAATCAATGTAAAAAATTATAAAAATATACACAACGTATAAGAAAATATAAACGAAACTGTAAAAAATATAGACAAAATATAAAAAATAATTAATAAATGTACGTTTAATAATAAGCTTTGGCAACAGGCTTACGCCTATACGCCAATCTTTAAAATACAAAAATTATTTTTTTTTAATAAAATATAAAATAATTAATAAGAAAAGTAAACAGATTAATAATTAGATTAAAAAAATCACCTTCGCTCCTTTTTTGTCTCCTTCAGTTCTGACTCCCAACAGACGTCGAAGCAAGAAATAGGAGATTTCAAGCTCGGTGAAAATGTCAGGTAGCGCGTTTACCGAACCGAGCACTTGACCAACCATACGATCAGCACGGCACAGAGTAGGATCAATCTTGGTTCCCACACCTATTAATAGACCAGGAACAGTTGGTTATTGCGGCAATACACATAAAAAATTTAAATAATAATAATAAAAAAATTTCCTCACCAATTAGTCCTCCAGGCACTGCAAACATAAGATCATTCTGCTCGGCGAAAAGTGAAACGATGCGAGAATAGATGGGCTTGCACGTCAATTTGCCTTCCGCGTCTTTCGATACCAAACCTGGACGCACTTCAATTTCTTGACCTACCTAAAAAAAAAATAATAATAGAAAAAATGATAAAAAATAATTAATATACAAGAAAGGAAATATACAAGAAAATAAAAGCAGACAATAAAAGAATCAAACTTAGTGTTGAAATTAGAGTGATTTTTTTGCTTTCAAAACGCCTTTGAAAATAAAATAAAATAAGAAATTAAATATACAAGAAAGTAAAAGATTTAATTTTCGTTTACTTTCAAAACGCCTTTGAGGATACTACCACCAGCCACACCTCCTTTCAAGTCGTCGACTTCACAACCCGGTTTATTCACATCAAAGGAGCGAATAATGATCAAGCGAGGCTCGGCAGAGAAATCTCGCATTGGAATGGGAATCTTGTTCACGATATACTCCGCAATGACTTCAATGTTGTACTTGAGCTGCGCCGAGATGGGGATAACAGGTGCGCCTTCCGCAACAGTTCCTGAATTTCAATAAAAATTTGTTATTAATCTTATTTACAGCCAAAAATAACATCTTGTAAATAAAACTCGACTAATTCAATTCAACTAATTCAATTAAGACTCGTTCCGGATTTCACCAGAATGAGAGCGTTAATAACTTATTTTTTTTAAATAAAATTTTTTGAATAAAATAAAATAACATTTTTAAAGTTAGTTAAGGTTTACCTTGCACGAATTTTAGGATTTGCTCGTATTGCTCTTTGGCTTGACTTTCTTTCACCAAATCGATCTTATTCTGTAGGATCAAAATGTGCTTCAGCTTCATGATCTCGATAGCAGCTAAATGCTCAGACGTTTGAGGCTGAGGACAGGATTCATTACCCGCTAAAAAAAAGAAAAAATTGAAAAGTTAATTTTTTTTCTAACGAATGATTTTTGATTTGAATGATCTACCAATTAGAAGCAATGCAGCATCCATAACAGCAGCTCCGTTCAACATAGTCGCCATAAGAATATCGTGGCCAGGGCAATCCACGAAAGAGACATGTCTAAGTAATTGGAAACGTCCACTGCAGTTGGGTCGGTAGCAAGGAAAAGAGTCGTCCTTGGACGAACTGCTTGAAATGTAATTGGCGGGTCGAGGACAACGTGGGTTGTCGCATTTAAAGATTTTGGCGTTGGCGTAACCAAGCTTGATGGTAATGTTGCGCTCTAATTCGTTTTTAAACCTGACAGTTTGGACTCCTGACAAGGCCTTTACTACCGTGGACTTCCCGTGAGCTACGTGGCCAATTGTACCTTAAAAACCGCAAGAAAATGCTAATTAATTGCTTTTTTCCTTAATGTTTTTATGTCTGTTTTAATTATAAAAATTGGCTCACCAATATTAATCGTAGCTTGACGGCTAATAACTTCTGGTGAAAGTGGGTTCAGCTTGCTAATGTCCTGTGTGAAAGCAAAATAAAATAACATTCTTGTAGATTCCAGGCTTTCTAACTTCTAAGACTTGTGGATTGAACAAGAAAAAGAAAGCTAAACCTTAGACCTTGACGACAAATATCAAAGGAAACAGATAAGCGGACGATGTTAGACAACAACTGGCTCGCATTCAAAAGAAATTAAAGTTGGAGAAAAGAAAAAGTAAAGAGAGAAATCATGCCTTCCTATTATTTGTAGTTTTATAACAAACTTACCAGCTTGGAAAGGTCTTGTTTGGCTAAATGAGGTTGACCAGCGGTTACCATATTGTCTTCGGCTTCGACCATGTTTGTAGTTATTGAATATTAGCGAATAATTAGCTAAATATAAGATTTATAACTCTATCAGGCTGATGTAATGGAAAACACACCGCAAAGGGGAAATATACAGAAAGGAGGAGTAAACTAAGAAGAAGAAGACATCGAATATCCAAGCATGTTAACTGAAATTCATGTGAGCGCCATCACTGGTCTTTTTTAGTACTACCAAACACCTATTTGAAAATGCCTGTTGTTAAATTAACTTCGTAAAGTTGATTACGAACAATGCTACTGGTGATATAGTCTATATATTTTGTAAGAAAATATTTGAGAAAGTTTATAGAATTAATTGAAATCTTTCTGTTCATCAGTATGACTACAAAAATTGCTTCCTTTTTCATTACAAATATATCCTTAAAGACCATGGAATTGGTTCATTGACAAAAGAACAAGGATTTTAATACACCGAGCACTGTTTTTGTACATCAAAGATCCCTTAATTTTTCTTAATCTTTCGATATAATCACACCAAATAAATAAAAGCGACGAAGAGATGTTTACGATACAAGGCATTAAGGCATTAATCAAAATGGGATGAAAATGCGTAAGTTTTCACGACAAAGCACGCACATATCAGCATGAGAACGATGTTTTGCCTAGAGATATCTTGCTTGGATTCAGGTTGTTGGCTTTTTCAAGAAGTGCAGGATATACAACACAAAAGCCTTCGCCCTTGACACTCCCTATCGCTCTGTTATGCGCCTTAAGATTCTTCTTCAAACGACTGTAAACTTTGGTTGAATAAGGTGGTCATCACCAAGTGTTGGCATTTTACCATGTTTTCCCAGGTATAATTTCGTTACATACCACCAGTTAATTCCTTTCGTATTATTATTAGGTCGTGCATTTGCTTATACTGTTTGGAGCGTTCGCAAACAGTCAAACTCTCGTCACTGAAGGAAATCCAACTAAACCACCGCGTTACTATCTCCTCCAATACAATACATCACCCAAACATGTGCAAATCGATCTCGAAGGCGGATTTTACAGGTACTAGTACTTATTTGAAGCGCTACGGTTTCTAATAAGGACTTAAATTTTTACTAACAGATACGCGTACGTCACAGACGACCAACAGTACAAAGCCGAGCGACGCAAAGGTGACGGCACCGTCATAGGGTACTATGGCTACGTTAACCCGGACGGGAAAGCCATCCGCGTTAACTACACTGCTGGAAAAGATACAGGTTTCCTGACTCAAACCGAAGAAGTTGAGCTTAACTACCCAACTGGTTACAAAGAGGAAAACCCTAGCAAGACAGTATCAGACCCACCACCAGCAGGAGCAGAAGCACTACCAACTTCTGATGGATCGTTCCAAATTATCCTGGGTGGTTCAGAGGATCCTTCAGATTCAACGATAAACCTTGAAAAAGATAGTATCTCCGTGGAATCACCTATGTTCGGTCGCAGTTCCGAAAGGGATGACATTTACCGTCATCCGTTGATAACTTTCCCTCTAATCCGACCCACCCGGTCGTTACACCCTTCCCCGGTCCCACAACGTATCGTCAGACGCGAAGTGACTAACCTGCAGGAGATTCAAGAAACCATCCGTAAAAGTTACGCGTTGAGAAAGAAACCATACGCTCGATATGTTAGATACGAAATCTACGAAAGACCCATACTGGTTTTGGCGGACCCTGCCGACAGCGTACTTTTAACGGCTAGTGCACATTACAAGGTACAGGATTGATTTTAAATAATGTGATTGCACGTAACATGTAAAAAAAAATTCACAAGATATGGAATAAAAATAAAAAAAAAAAATTAAAATCACCGGTTTCGTAACGAATTTACTTCTTTAACCGAAACAGATCAAAGTTAGCTTCACGGGGTACAGCTGTTAATTCTTTCGGTTAGGAGTTTGGGCATCATGGTAACCGTCCAGGATTGGAACGCCCAACATCACCGACCGCAAAGAAAGTGGTAAAGGGGTCCTGGTTGGAAGGAAAAAACCATCCATTGGTAGACCACCGAAGTAGTACAGGTATTGTTGTTCGGGGATGGTGAGGACTGGTGATGATGATGATGTCTTCTCAAAGGAGTTTAGAAGGTTTGGGTTCCAGTCGATGTTCCGATTAATGGAACGCTGGGTCAACATGAACCTCACCAAGTCGATGTATTCCGGATTGCTGGTAACGATAGCATCGTTCCCGAAGTCCCTTCGGAAGAGGTCCCAATTGACATTGATCTCTGGAATGTTAGCAGGATAGAAGCCATCAGGTCTGGGGATGAACTTGGTATTAGGCCTATTTTGTAGATGTCGGCCATACAACTCGGCCAACAGTCTAACTGCTTCTGATGAATCAGTCTCATCGAAATCCTCAGCGTTTTCCGAGGACACGACAACAGAATCATCCAGATTATCTCTGGCAACTGGTTGTTGTTGTTGCTTTGGTTGCAAGCCGAACGGGATATTCATTCCCTGAACGTCAACACTCGATGAAGCGACATAGAGGAGCGCTGTCAATACCTAAGATAAGAAAAGGAAATAACTAACTTGAGGTGTACGCCTTAACATATGAATTTCTTGTTCGGGACTCGACATTCTACAGTCGAACTATAGAATGATAAGTCGGATTAAATGATCTTAATGATCTTAAAACTAGTGGAAAGAAATTCCTCACCCAGAAATAATCCATGCTGATATGTCCACGGTGGAAAACACACACACACAGGTTAGGAGGAAAAGGTTTTGGTAAGACTGTCCAGCAGCAACTCTTAAATTTGAAAAGCAAGCATCACAAACATTTCCAAGAGGTCCTTCTTTGGCCACGGGGCCTTTTTATCCCAACCTCCCACGTTCGGGGTTTTCCGTGATGTAAGAACGAGACAAGACTTTTTACCGTCATCTCTTCTTTGCTGCCTGCAAAGACTCTGAAACATGTCAATATACTTGATCAGCTTTAGACACAATCGCAGTTATAAAACGAATTACTTGTTTCAAAAGCTGGTTTGCAGAAACTTGGACGACAGGAAAATGATGTCAGAATGTCATATGTAAACTGGCCACAAATGTCTCAACCACTTTTGTAAGCCTTTTATGGATGAAAGACAAAGTGGAGCTGTGATCCCGCATACTAAACAAGTTCGTGCTTTTCGTATCTAGAATATCTTGTAGGTTTTCTCCCAACAGGTATATAACCTTGGCCGTGAAAAACGCCTTTCGGACACGAATGTACTTCCTCCAGGCATCAGGTTTCTCTTCATCAGGTGGTCGTTGACGTTCTGACCTTGAACGTTTTCAGTTATCTTCCCAACTGGTAAGGGCAAGATCTTTCTTATGTTGTACTGACTGTACAAACTGATTGTTGGAGGACAATTGGTTGAAGCGCTGAAGCGAGTTAAGGATTAATTGGCTACTGCTTTGGGGATTTGGGAGAGAGTAACATTTTATAGGCACTTGCATGGTAGCCATTATTCATGCTCTTTATACGCCCACTGTGCGGCATGTCATTGCCCCATTGTGTGTTCAAAAGGTGGATTTTGGGCTCTTGTCCCGCTTACATTGCGGTTACTCAACAAAGAAAAACCAAGAAGCTTTAATGAAGGCTCACGTGTATAGCGTATAGCTTTCTGTTGCAGAGCATGGGGAACGCACAAACACTCTAGGTAAAATGGTGAAAAACTAAGAAAGTAAACAACATTTTACATAAAAAATTTTAACAGTAATGTAGACACTATAAAGAATAAAGATTTTAAAGTTTAATTTTATTAATTGTTGCCTTATTGAATTTGAAACATGCAAAATACTCTTAGAAAACAAGACATGCAAAATGCTCTTAGAAAAATGAGAATTGCAAAATGCAAAGTCGAACAGTTTGGAAACCATTACCTCCAAGATGTTATTGTAATGTATTTCTAAACAAATTCTCTGGAATTTTATGCGCAGAAGCAGTGCGCCTGCACATCCACCCCCATAACAATTTAACAAACACTGCGCGATACCTTGCGGTAGCCAGGTCTAACAAGCTAATCTCCTACCACTTTTTCAGCGTAGCGTCAATTGATGTGCACGCAAAATGAACGAAATATAGATAAAGTAGTTTCAGGTTACAATCATTGTATTAATAAAATTCTAAAATATTTGGAATGAATTTCAAACGTAGTGTACTTCGGTAACTAATTATTAAATAGCTAAGTAATAAATAGTCGGTGCTTGTCAACAAAACACATCTCCCAAACAGAACAGGCAGCTTTGGATGGGTCGGTGAAGTGGATGAGAATGAGAAACAAGTTCCTTATTTACCCATCCTCGTAAGCGTCTTGTTTATACAGACTTATGTGTAGATAAATTAATTTGCAGAATCGTGAACAGCGTAAACGTCATGTTCCCCAACAGAAGACGTGTCTCTAGCGATCCACGTGATGGACGATTGCAAAAAGCTTCTGCTGTACCCAGCATTCGGGGTGACACTTCACACGAGCTATGCAATTCAAGAAGGTCACGGTGTAGTGGAAATCCCTCATGATGCTTAAAGAGCAATAGCCACCAAAAAACCACTTTGACTTATAATAAGGAGTAAAATATGTACTTTCCAGTTCTATGTGTCTTTCTATCGTACGCTAAAACAAAAACTAGATAATAAGAAAATAAGAATTCTAAAATTCAAACGGAGCATATTTGCCATTGGCCAGCGCGGTCACGTGGGCCCTGTGACGTAGATATTGGATGCCATGCCAGTTAGAGCCACAGAGGAACCACGAACTTACCAACACAAACCACGAACTACGAACACGAACCGCGAACACTAACAGGTCAGCCTGTAAAGTTTCATCCAATATCTACGTCACGCCTCTCGTGGCGGGAAAATGCCAAAATTTCGCAAGTCAATAACTTGGGAACGGCTAGTCACAAAAACTTGAAACAAATTTTCCCGTTCTTAGAATAATGTGTACAATAAGAATCCATCCAAATATCAATATGCTATGCCGTTGGCTATTGCTCTTTAAATGGCATGGCAAACCGGCGTAAAAAATTATCATTCCCTTTACAATATAATCAAATTGTATTGTGACAGCAATGCATGGAGTGTGTTTGCCTATATAACCGGGTTCGTTTCTGTTAAAATTTTTCTTCCGTACATTTTTTACATACAGTTATGAAAATGTTAAATAAATCAAATATAAAAAACGAGCCCAGTTATACACATTTTCTTATTAGGATATTTTTTAGAAAAATAATCTGTAAATTATCTCTTTCTGTTTCTTTGAATTTCTGGTTAAAAGTTTATGAAATTATATTGAGAAAAAGTATGACATCCGTGCCCCCTTCTGACAAAAAGTGATCAACTACTTGCAGTACAACGCAGAAACACTCTTAGGTAACAAGTGAAAAACTCAGAAAATAAACAATATTTTTATTTAAAAAAATTTGTAAAGTAATTTAACTAATGTAAAGGAAGAAGAGATTTAAAGTATAGTTGTATTCAATTATTGCCTAATTAAAATTGAGAAATGCAAAATGCTGCTTTCACTTATGTGAAAAAAAGCAAAATTGCAAATTTGGGAACTACGGCATCTCCCAGAGGTTATTTTCATGCTTTTCTAAGGAAAGTACTAAGTCAATTTGATTATCTGGCTTAGGGATGGCGTACGCCCGTTTTATGCGCAGAAACCAATGCGCGTGCGTAGACACCTATAACAAACACAATACTGCGCGCTATTTTGTATAGCCAGGGCGTTGCAAGCTAATTTCCTACCACATTGTCAGCGTCATATTGATATGCAAACAAGATGAATCAACGAGTTATCGTTATTGGCGAGGTATACATAAAGTAGTTGACAGATGATTAAATTGCAACCAAATTGTATTAAATGAAACTTCTTCGATATTCTGGAACGAATTCCCAACCTAATGAACTACGATAGCTAATTATAATAAATATAGTCCATACTGGTCAGCACAAATCAACTCCCAACAGGAACAGATAACATTGGATGGGGTGAGTGGAAGAATCAGAGAGAGAGAGGAGAAGGAGGAACAGATTCCTTATTTGCCGATGAAAATCTTCTTCTTTTTCAAGTCTATGTAAATAAATCCATGCTCGGGATCATAAACAGCGAAACCATCAGCATCTTCACCAACAGCAGACCGTTGTGCGATCTTCACGAGGGGTGATGATTGCGACACGGTGCTGGGGTACTCAGCAGGGCTTATAACCGCTGTAGTTTTCGGAGTATCAGCGTTTAGCGATGAAGCAATCCTGTAATATGGGGCTGATTGCATAAGATAGGGATGGTAATATGGGTGCCCGCCTGAATATCCTGGGTACCATTGAGGCAGGGCAACAGCAACACCCAAAATGGTCAAAATCACAATCTATTCAAAGGTTTAACAAATACATGTAATTAGTTTTGATAGAAATAATAACGATACCATTATATTATATAATTAATATTGATATAATTAGAATAATAAAATTTAATGAAATTATTAAAACAATGCGTTTTTTACTTACCAACTTCATTGTGTTTCACTTCCAAAGTAGCAGAGGAAGTACCAAGGCAAGAAACTTTCTAACATTCCTTTTATACCACCAGCGTTAACCCTTTGGGGTAAAAATGAGCGACAAGGAAAAGTCTCGTGACACTTGTTTTCCAAGTTTAATAACCTAAAGTGACACATCTTCCCGCATTATATAAAAAAAAGAGTTCAGATAATAACTAACGCATACAAGAAACCAAGAGGACATGCGTAAGCTGTAGTCTTAGAATATACCCACGTCCTGCCCGAACACTTCCTCGTACGGGGCATAGATCTTTGAATCAAGGTTATGGAACAAAGGCATTTCCTTTTTTGAGCCAGCCGATGCTAACTGCTCCGCCAAAGATGTGTTCCCCGCTGAACAGATCTCATTTTGGGGTGCACTATTTCTCACAGCCTTGGCGGTACAGCAGTGTCTCTACAAGATAAAATGTGGTATTCACCATACACGAAATCCTATATCACTGTTATGCGTTAATAAGTTGGTGTATGGCATGAACCACCTCGGGGTTAAAAAGCGTTTGAAAGAGTTAAGCCGAAACCAACCTTGGCCAAAAAGAAGATCACGACTGAGCTACAGACAACCTTGATATTCCGGAGGAGTTTTAAAGAGAGCATGTAGTTTGGTCAGTCATTTTTATGATCGTTTTTTTGCTTAGTCGAATCTTTGAGCTTGTCAAATTTGGGGCGAGCCTTCGAAAAACAGTACCCAATAAGCAATTTACGCAACAGTACTACCAGCTGAGCTTTACCAGGATCATACCCATGTGCCCACCAACAGATCCTCTAAAAGACTAACCCCACCCAAAAGAGTGCCACACCTACAGCGTTCTTTACAAGTTTTTTGAAGGTCTACAAGTATTGAAGAGATCCAGTTGGAAGCAACTTCACTATAAAAAGGAAGCACCATCAGCAAGTAGGGCATCAGCTCTTCCAAGCTCTTCTTTGAGTCAACTCAACTTCTCCGCAAACCTCCAACATGAAAGTTGTAAGTCCTTTTAGTAACCAATCTTTCAAACTTCATCGCCATCGAAAAATTTGAAAGAGATTTGGAAATTTTAGTAACGAAACAATTTTCTTTTATGCTTAGTTCACCGTCCTCGCTTTGGCTTTCGCCGCTGTCAATGGGTTCGTAGTCCCCGCAACCACCTTAGTGCGTGCACCCAGCCACGACAGTGCTGTCATCCAGTCTGATCGTCTTGGCGGAAACTTCGCGTACTCCATCAACGAAGCTCATGCTTACGCTGCCGTTTCTCCCATCGTCAAGACCGTACCTACCCCCGTTGGAGTGTCCTACTCTACCCCCTTTGCCTATGCCCCTACCGCCTACCCTGCCTCCCCCTTCGCCTATGCTGCCCCTTACGGTTACCCTTCTTATTCCCCCTTCGCTTCTTACGTCCCCGCTACCGTCGCCGACGATAAGAAGGAAGCCACCCCCGTTGACATCAAGACCTTGCCCTTCGCTGAATACCCTTACGGCTATCCTTATTACCCATTAGCCTCTTTCGTCCCCTCCACTGTCGCCGATGAGAAGGAAGCCACTCCCATTGTCAAGACCTTGTCCTACGGATACCCCGGATACGGATATGGGTTGAACTACGGATACGGTAGCCCCTTCGTGACCTTCAAGGCCGCAGAGAAATCTGAATAAGCTCAATGATCTGACCAACATGTGATTCGGCAAATGCGTTCAAAACATCTAATGAATGAACGAATTTTAAATACAATTTTGATATGAAAAAACTACGACGTCTTTGAAATTGTCAAATAGGAATTCGAAGGCATTGCTTGGTACCATTAGCTTTTCAATGAAGATCAAGGCTGTCCTCTTGATGCTAAAAAAGACTCACAATTCTAGGACCCGACTAGATCCTGACTAGTCTGCAATCGTTTCCAACCTACCTTAACTCGATTCAGACATCAGCTAGGGAGTTTAGCACTACTAGAAGTACTCGCCGATTCTACCCTCTTCTAAATCAAGAGGTCACTTTGGAAAAACGTTTACCTTCAAATGGAAGAGCCATCTCTGGGTTTCTCGGAGCAACAGTGTCCCAATCCATGGCTAATGCCTTAAGGCTTAAGACCACTGCTTAAGGCTTTCCTAACAGGATTTGAACAAATTTGGCCAATAAAACAAATCATCAAACAAAGTGTCGTTTTGAGTCTCGGCCAAGAAGTTGTGTAACAATTTGCTTTGCTTTGCATTATGCATTGTGCCTTGTATAAGAGAGGATGCATGATCCTACAAAGGTTGACAGTGCGCGTGGTAAGATGTTACAAGTACGTTATTTCCAAACACGGAGTGGATCCTTCGTTGTATACATATTCACGCAGCTCATTTATATCCTCTTGGTTATCATCTTATTTATATCCTATATACCTATGCTGCTTCCACCGCCTACGCTGCCCATACCGCTTTCCCCCTTCTTCTTCCCCTTCGTCTCTTACGTTCCAAGCGATACTGAGATACCCGTCGAAAAATAAGAACAAAATTTGGAAATTTTAGTAACGAAACAATTTTCTTTTATGCTTAGTTCACCGTCCTCGCTTTGGCTTTCACCGCTGTCAATGGATTCGTGGTACCCGCCACCATCTTGCGTGCTCCCAGCCACGACAGTGCTGTCATCCAGTTTGATCGTCTTGGCGGAAATTTCGCGTACTCTATCAACGAAGCACATGCTTACGCTGCCGTTTCTCCCATCGTCAAGACCGTAGCTACCCCCGTTGAAGTGTCCTACTCTACCCCCAATGCCTATGCCTGTGCCCCAACCGCCTGCTCCGCCGTTTGCCTATGCAGCCATTTACGTCTACCCTTCTTATCCATCCTTCACTTCTTACGTCCTAGCCACCGTAGCCGCAGACGAGAAGGAAGCAACACCTGTTGACTTCAAGACCTTGACTTACGCCAGATACCTTTTTTATTCATCCTTCACTTCTTACGTCCACGCCACCGTCGCCGATGAGAAGGAAGCCATCCCTGTTGACTTCAAGACTCCGGATACGGATAGGGATGACTCCGGATACTGATATGCAAAGAAAGATGGACTTCGTAGCTTCATGAACTTAAGTCTGGAGAGAAATCTGAATAAGATCCTTGATCTGACCCAAAGTGTGATTCGGCAAATGCGTTATAAAAACACCCAAACGAGTAAACAAATTTAAACACAATTTTCACATGAACAGAAAACTAAGACTTCTTTGAAATTGTCTGATAAGATTGCGAAGGTATTGCTTGGAACCTCTAACTTTCCAATGAAGATCAATATTGACCCATTGATGCTAAAAATGGACAATTTTAGCATCCGACTAGATCGTGACAAGTCTGTATTTCGTAATATTGCTCTATTCCTAGGCGTTTCCAACCTATACCTTGACTCGATTTAAACATCGGCTAGTAACTTTAGTACCAGCTTAAGTACTCGTAAATTTTACCCTCTTCCAAATCAAGAGGTCACTTTGGAAAAATCTATACTTTCAAAAGGAAGAGCCAACTCGGGGCTTCTCGGAGCAACAGTGTGCCAATCCATAGCTAATACTAATACCTCAGACCACTGCTTAAAGCTTATTACCTATATCAAGGATGAACACGTTTGGCTAATAAAACAAGTTATCAAAATTGGGATCAAATTTGTGGCGAGCCTCCGCAAAACAGTACCCAATAAGCAATTTTACAAATGTATTACCGTGAGCTGAGCAGCTGACCAGTATAATACCAAAGCCATACCAAAGTTCCCACAAACAGGGACCCTGAAAGCGAAGCCCCACCCAAAAGAGTGCCACACCTGCAGCGTCCTTTACAAGTTTTTTGAAGGCCTACAAGTATTGAAGACACACAGTTGGAAACAACTTCGCTATAAAAAGGAAGCACCGTCAGCAAGTAGGGCATCAGCTCTTCCAAGCTCTTCCTTGAGTCAACTCAACTTCTCCGCAAACCTCCAACATGAAAGTTGTAAGTCCTTTAATTAATCAACTTTTAAAACAACACCACCCTCGAAAAATAAGAAATAAAGATGGAAATTCTAATAATGAAACAATTTTTCTTTTATGTTTAGTTCGCCGTCCTCGCTTTGGCTTTCGCCGCTGTCAATGGGTTCGTAGTCCCCGCAAGCACCTTGGTGCGTGCACCCAGCCACGACAGTGCTGTCATCCAGTCTGATCGTCTTGGCGGAAACTTCGCGTACTCTATCAACGAAGCTCATGCTTACGCTGCCATTTCTCCCATCGTCAAGACAGTAGCTACCCCTGTTGGAGTGTCCTACTCTACTCCCTATGCCTATGCTGCCCCCACCGCCTATCCTGCTTCCCCCTTCGCCTATGCTGCCCCTTACGGCTACCCTTCTTATGCCCCCTTCGCTTCTTACGTCCCCGCCACCGTCGCCGCCGATGAGAAGGAAGCCACCCCCGTTGACTTCAAGACCTTGCCGTACGCCGGATTCCCGTACGGCTACCCTTCTTATTCCCCATTCGCCTCTTTCCCCGCCACCGTCGCCGATAAGAAGGAAGCCACGCCTGTTGACTTCAAGACCTTGCCCTACGGATACCCTGGATACGCATACCCCGGATACGGGTATGGGTTGAACTACGGATACGGTAGCCCCTTCGTGACTTTCAAGGCCGCAGAGAAATCTGAATAGCTCAATGATCTGACCCAAAGTGTGATTCGGCAAATGCGTTCAAAACATCCAATGAACGAATTTTAAATACAATTTTGATATGAAAAAAGAAACTATGACTTCTTTGAAATTGTCCAATAGGATTGCTTGGCACCATTACCAAAACAAATGATCAATTAATTGCTCGCGAATACCCCCAAAATTCGTTTCAGTTTCCCCATCCTCAGTCAAGTTGTCGTCAGTTTTGACCTTTACCTCACCATAAAAATCGATTTTTGTCTTTTTTAAATCCATTCTTGATGGTAGAGTACTGGAACTTCCTTCCACGCTTCTGATATCCATTGAAAGACTTCTTCATAAGACGTTTCATGTTTCCTGACTTCGTAAATTCTGCATATCCATTTATTATCCACAGGGCCCTATTTCCCATAAGGCCAACCTAGGCCATGGCCTAGGGCGCAACAGTCAGCTGGGGCGCAGAAAGAGCAGAAATAACCCAATAAATTCTAAATAAACTTTTCAAGTTGGGGTGAGCAGAATTGTGCTTTGGCCTAGGGCGCAGAATTGTGTAAGCACGGCCCTGATCATCCAATTCTCCCATTTGTGTCGAAGATGTGATTTAAATTACTTATTTACACTGACATCCAACACCTGTAACACCTGCTAGTAGCTTAGTAAGAAGTGGTAGCTTAGTAAAGATAACATAAAAAGTGTTGGTTTCAAAAAGTTTACTAAACTAGTAGCTTAGTAACGTGTTTTAGCTTATAACCATAAAACAGGGTAGCTTTCCAATGAAAATCAAGACTGATGCCTTACTGATGCTAAAAAAAGACTCACTGTACGCTACACTATAGAAACGGCTACAATGTTCGTACATATAGAGTTCAATTTATTGCGGAATCACTATTACAAGCAACTTAATAAAAGGGAGTAAAACAATTTGGTTGAAACTTGTACGTCTGTTCGTCAGTACAGCTGTATTGCGTCTCTAGTCAACCTTGAGAGACAACCCAGGTTGAGCGTCAGTCAAACGTTAAAAGTCAGCGATCGTATAAAGGATATAAAATCTACTGTTGCAAGCCTTGGGGCATGAACTCGCCAAGGTCGCCTAGTCAAAGTCATGGCAGGTCTCAAGTCATACATTCTGGACTCTCTGTCCAGAACATCGCCGGCCCTGTTTCCGGTCGGAAACATCTAATCCTTCAATTGGGTTTTATATGAGGCCTCTTCCAGTAGACATAGCTTCGCGACCGGTCGGATAAATTCGCTGCTCGTAGTTTAAACTCGCGCCATTCGAACAATACCGTCGGATCCAGGCAAAGGTTATAAGACTCGGCCAAGTGGCCAATGACCACGAGGAGTTGTCGGGTGGCGTTCTATGAGTGTTGGGACATACTCTCGAAGCCATCTTCGCCAAAGTACGCTCGACGGATGCGTGAAGGGTCCGTTCGTGGGCGTCGCTGACTACATGTCTGGTAAATGGATCTTGAGGGCACATAATGATCGGGTTTCTCACATTCGGGTCGAGTTCAGCGTGATGTATACGTCCATCGGCTCGGATAACCCTCTTCGTCAAGGTAGGGTTTAAGCTTAAGCAGTCGTGAGGTGGATTTCGTCGGTTTCCCCGCCTCCAACGCGCCGGTTTCTTCCTTGAAGGCGTTCGACTGGGCTGCTTTCAAGCAAGCAAGGAAAGCTTTCTTTACCTCGTCCACTTGTAAATGTCCGATCGTGCGCGATCCCTTCTTAGTACGGCAGTTACGGCCGAAACGAAGTACGTAAGCCATCACCCTTTTAAGTCTGCCAAAATTGTTAGAACGCGCAAAAAGGTCGTGTACAGGTTCGGCCACTTCATTCAATAATTCCACCCATTTCGAAGGCAGGATCTCAGGATCATCAGGTTCAGGTTCGTTTCCATTATCAGTCGTTGGCCAACGCTCCGGTGGCAATATCAAGAACTCGGGGCCATGGAACCACTCCCGACAATTAACCAAATCGGTAGTAGCTACTCCCCTACTGCACATATCGGCGGGGTTGGTTTCACCCGGAACGTGTCTCCATTGGCGCCAGTTAGTCGACTCTAAGATTTCGCCGACCCGGTTGGCCACGAAGGTCGTGAATCGGCAAGTCTTAGAGTTTATCCATCTAAGTACGGTCGTTGAGTCTGTCCACAAATAAACCTGTTCCGGTTTGACTCTTAGCTCTTTGATTACCGTTGAGGTGAGCCTTGCGGCTATCACGGCACCGAGGAGCTCAAGCCTTGGAATCGTGAGTTGTTTTACTTGAGCTACGCGAGTCTTCGCAATGACGAGGGAAACCGAGACTGGGCTAGAGGGGTAGTCAAAACGTAGATAGATGACCGCACCGTAACCGGCTTCGGAGGCGTCGCAGAAAGTATGGATTTGCAAGGAGGACGGGTAGGCCTGAACGGTTCGTAGGCACCGAGGAATCGTTAATGTTTCCAGGGCTGTAAGCTCGGACGCCCAGGTATTCCATGCTCCTTGAAGCCGTTCGGGTAATTCATCGTCCCAATCCAAACGCTGACGCCAAATTTCTTGCAAAGGAGCCTTAGCGACTAAGATTACCGGTGCTAGAAATCCTAGTGGGTCGAAGATACTAGCGACCGCCCGAAGAACTCCTCTTTTAGTGGAAACGGACTTGGCGACGACCACTCGAAATAAAAACGCGTCCTTTTCTGCGTTCCACAAAACGCCCAAAGTACGTTCGACAGGAAGGTCGTCTAGGTCAATGTTGAGGCTCGGAATTAGGCGTTCACCTGCCGGTAAAGCCGCCATGACTTCACGAGATCCTGAAAGCCATTACGTCAATCGTAAACCCCCTCGGGCCAACAGGCTAATCAAGGCGCTGCAGGTTTCTGTGGCTTCCTTTTCGGTATCCATCGAATCCAAGAAATTGTCCACGTAGAACTGGGTTTTAACCTTGTTCACTAAATCCGGTCGATCGCTCCCGAAGTCTTCAGCCGTCCGCATACATACAAACAGACGGCGACGAAACCGCGCCGAAAATCTGTACGGTCATTCTATAGGTATGGGGGGCTGACTGGGTTCCAGGGCGTCTCCACAGAAATTTAAGAGCATCTTGGTCTTCCGGTTTCACGCGCACCTGGTGAAACATCTTCTAGACGTCTGAGGAGACAGCGACCGGACGTTCTCGAAAACGGATCAGGAGGCCGACGAGATTTACCATCAAGTCGGGACCTTGAAGCAGGCTGGAATTAAGTGAGGATCCATTGAAGACGCTAGAGGCGTCAAAGACTACTCTGACCTTCCCAGGTTTATTCGGGTTAATCACGCCGTGGGAGGTAAATACCAAATTCGGCCTGGAGATCCTCGGAGCTTTTCGAGACGCAGCTTCCTGGCGTTCCCCAAGGATATATACTCCTCGATAATCGCGTTGTATTTCCCAGCGTAATCAGGATCGCGACGAAACCTGCGTTCGACGGTAAAAAGTCGCTTAAGGGCTGAGCTTCGGTTGTCAGGTAGCACGGTTGACGAGAACTTCCACGGGAGCCCGATCTCGTACCGTTCTCCGTCATGACGAGTGGAAGTTTCGAACATTTTCATTGCTTGACGATCCGCTTCGCTCACCGGATCCTTCGAGGCAACCATTCCCAACGATTCTACGGTCCAGAACCGCTCAAGGGTTTCGTTAAGCTCATCAAGTTCCTTAAGGGGTCGTGTGCTGTCGAGGTGACACCGGGGGTACGATGCAATTTGCTTCGTCGAAAGTCCACCTACTGCGCACCAGCCGAAAGACATCCTGAAAGCTACAGGGGCTGCGTCGTCGTACTCAGACTCGCGGTAGTCGAGCTGTCGGTGTATTTTCGGTACATCCATTCCGACCAGGACGGTCACATCATTGGAGTCCACGAGTGGGAGATCTAAGTCCGCTAAGTGTTCCCATCCCTTCTTCAAATTCGGCCAGTCTACAACTCGTCTTGAAACGCATATCTTCGGTACCGCAAGTGCCTCAGAGACGTTGAACGAAACAGTTTCCTCACGAGATTTGATCTTGAAACCCACCCGCATGGTTTTGGAGATTGGGTCATTCCCATGATACGTGCCAATTCGCATGCGTAGGCTCCTTCCCTTCAAACCAAGTTTAGATGCCGCGTCTTGACGGATAAGGGAGGTCTCGCTTCCGCCATCTGGTAAGGCAAAGGTATCGATGAACGTTTCCTCCGAGTAGAGTCGGACAGGTACGACCAACAGAAAAATCTGTCTTGTCGACCCGTCAGCAGAGACAGCGTTGACGTACGGACCTTCTTCGGATTCGCGGCTTTGTCCGTTTGATTCTCGACTGCTTCGTGCGCTATTATTACCAAGCTTGGCCTTCCGATCAAAGGCGCGTGGGGCGTCGTGTAGTAAGCGATGATGAAGACGTTTGCATCCTTCAAGGCCGCATTATGTGTCCCTTTGGCATTGTCGACTGATATGTCCTTTGCAGAGGCATCTGAAGCAGTAGCCATTGTTCTTGACCAGGTCGATTTTTTCGGGTGGGGAAAGGGATGCAAATTTGTCGCAATTGAACAACGGATGCGTTCGTCCACAAGCCGGACATTTCGTGCTCCCACTGGGTTCTTCGGTGTCCACGTGCGTTGCAAAGACAGTTGGGGTATAGGTATTCGGTTTCCCCTTATTAAACTTAGGGTAATTCTTCACTGTCGTCGTAGATTCGGAATTTGGACTTTTAACAGTACCAAGGGGTCGTACCTTTCCTTCGGCCCTCACAAGATTCTTGAGCCAGCAATCGAAATCGGACAATGTCGGGAGCTGCGGCTCCATATTTAACACATGGCGCCCCCACTTGCTTCGAATCAGTTGCTCAAGCGTAGCTGCTGAGGACAACTCCTGCCCATAACCATAGTGAAGAAGGGTAGTTACAAACCCATAGAGTTTACGCGAGAAGTTTCGTAGGGACTCAAACTGCTGATTCTTTAGGGCTGGCATTTCAAGTAAACTCTTGATATAGCACCTCGCGATCAGTTGCGGATCCCCATACATCTTTTGCAGCTCTTTAAGGGCTTCTTTATACAACCCCGGACTGAGAAGTGTTTGCGCAATGCTTTCACGGATGTCGGGACTTAACATTTCCCTTAACATTGCAATTCGTTGCGTGCCGCAATTTAGAGTATCGTGGACTAGGCTCTTGAATGTGGCTATAAAGAGGGGCCAATCTTGCGAATTACCATCGAACGGCTTAAGCTCTACCTTCGGTATTACCCCAGAGAACCATGGCGAACACGCGGTCGTCGAGGGAAAAGACGTACTTGGATTGACTTGTTGGCTCAGTTGACTTATCCAGGCATCTGGTGGTGTACATTGAGGCGCTTGAATAGCCGGCCAGTTTAGAGGCCACGTGGAGCATTGGGGAGGAGCAGGAGTATTTATAAAACTACTTACAGTTGATCGCTTATTCGTAGATCGCTGGTCCATGGCTGCTTGGCGAATAGCAGTACTCACCGGGTTTGAAAACCGAACGTCTGCAACGAGCGGGTCAGCTCCACGACCTTGAAGTATCCCAGCTGCCGGAGGGGGAAACCTGATGTCAGGAACTGGACGCTGCTGCGATGTTAAAAGAGGAAGTGTGTTTCGCGGGGAATAGCCCCTGTCGTGGTGGATTCGTGGACTGGCGGTCGTTAGCTCCATTGTAATCGCGAGCGAAGATACCAATTCTTCGTCGACTTCGCGGGCCGCGTTTTCTTTTTCATCCACCTCCCTACGTAAATGGACCACCTGCAAGGCTTCTCGTTTCAGTTGATTCGAGAGGCCTCGCTGCGTTTGCTGCTGCTGTATCTTCAATCGCCTTTCTTCGGTTTCCGCTTCTAAAGTCTTCAGCGCCCGTATATCCTCGACGCGTTCTTCTACTTCTCGTTGAGATTGATGTAAACGGAGTTCCGTGTCGCGCCTTTGTCTCTCGGCTTCTTGGAGACTACTGCGTCGCGCGGACGTCACTGTGCTTCGAGAATATGTCGACGAGGCATCATTGGCACGAGATTTTACATAATCATCGATTTGGATGTAGGCATTGTTAGTGTCTTCATACAACTGGCGAATCCAAGCTTCACGTTTCTCAACGGTCACTTGTCCGCTAAACTGTGCGATGTAGTCAGAATGTGCTTGCGTGCACTCTTCGTACACTTCCGTTAAATTGGCGCGATATGCACGTAGCTCAGCCCTGCTACCTCTATCGGTGATATGGTTTGCAATTCGATGGATTATTCTTGCTAGCTTGCCTCGGGCGTTTTTTCGAACTTTGAGCAAAACTTCAGCCACTGATCGAGCCTCCTTCACGGGGCCTTCGACGTTGGCTTCAGGGGGAGGACTCTTCGAGGTCATGGCAAAAGTTTTAACAGACGAGTTCGGAACACACTTAGGATTCCCGGGTTTCGGCACCAGAAATTATGTACGCTACACTATAGAAACGGCTACAATGTTCGCACATATAGAGTTCAATTTATTGCGGAATCACTATTACAAGCAACTTAATAAAAGGGAGTAAAACAATTCGGTTGAAAACTGTACGTCTGTTCGTTAGTACAGCTGTATTGCGTCTCTAGTCAACCTTGAGAGACAACCCAGGTTGAGCGTCAGTCAAACGTTAAAAGTCAGCGATCGTATAAAGGATATANTGAAAACTGTACGTCTGTTCGTTAGTACAGCTGTATTGCGTCTCTAGTCAACCTTGAGAGACAACCCAGGTTGAGCGTCAGTCAAACGTTAAAAGTCAGCGATCGTATAAAGGATATAAAATCTACTGTTGCAAGCCTTGGGGCACGAACTCGCCAAGGTCGCCTAGTCAAAGTCATGTCAGGTCTCAAGTCATACATTCTGGACTCTCTGTCCAGAACACTCACCATTCTAGCATCCGACTTGATCCTGACTAGTCTCTGTGAATTTAGCTCTGTTCCTGGTCGTTTTCAATCTACCTTAACTCGACTGAAACATCCGTTAGTAAGTTTAGTACCAGGTGAAGTAGTCATCTCTTTATCCTCTCCAAATCAAGAGGTCACCTTACAAAAACCTTTACTTTCAAACGGAAGAGCCATCTCTGGGTTTCTCGGAGCAACAGTCTGTCAGTCCATAGCTAATGCCTAAGACCACTGCTTAAGGCTTGCTTAACAGGATGAACACGTTTGGATAATAAAACAAGTAATCAAACAAAGGGTCGTTTAGAGATTCGGCCAAGAAGTTGTGTAACCACTTTGTTATGTTGTGTTATTCTACGCATTTGCTTTGAGGGATATTATCTAGAAGGAATGCCTTCAGCAATTTTTCGCGTTGATTCGGTCATTGTGCCCTTGTCCTTGTATAAAAGAGGATGCTTGATACTACCAAGGTTGACAGTGCGCGTGGTAAGATGTTGCAGGTAAGTTTCCAAACACGGAGTGGATCCTTTTTTGTACGTTATATCTCCACGTCATTAATTTATATCCTCTTGGTTATCCTTTCTTCTTATTCTTTCCGCAGTGGACGGTCATTATCTCGATGGCCCTGCTGTGGATGGGCGAATTAGGAGAAGCAGGCGAAGTGACGATGGATTGGTATCGACCTCAGCACATTGGGTATAGCTACGCCAGCTACCCCATCGGTGACAAGCCTTATGTATACGTTCCAGCATCTGTTAATAGCGCTACCTTCACTGGACCCATTTTGGTTTACCCCGGAAGTCAACCTACCGGGTCTCAACGCCCCGAGGTAGTGCCTCTTTTGCTCCTCAAACCACATCCAGCGATCCGCTGGTACCCTGACTACTTCAATATCCGTTCTGACTACTCCCTGCAAGATGATTTATATCTTTAATACACGATGATGCTTATGTTTAACAAATCATGATGATGCTGAAGATATCTCGAATAAATCTGAGTCAAACCAATTGCGAAGCTTCGTGGAATGAAATTTTATTACAAAGTCTTAGCGAAACGGAATTTTGTCCGATGGTGATGCTGTACATGACGTGACTGACCAAAGCGGGTGCTACTTTACCAGGCCAAAGGAAGGGTGTTTAAGCCTAAGGGAAGGGTGTTCACACCATAAGGAAGTGCGCCATAGCTCAAGGGGTGTCCCAAAACGGGGCTAGCGTGAGCCACGAGGGTGGGCGCAGAATAGGATACTGCGACGGGACGGGGGACACGTTGAACGACAGGGGAGATGGCTGCGTAGGCATGAGCTTCATTCACACTGTATGCAAAGTTTCCACCCAAGCGGTCAGACTGGATAACAGCACTGTCGTGGCTGGGAGCACGCAACAAGGTAGTCGCCGGGATGGTGGAAATAAGTCCAGCATTGGCGGCAGCAAAGGCAAAAACGAGAACGGCAAACTGCCAAGAATATTCATCCTTTGCATTAAAGACGGAACCAAAAATCTTTTGGAAATATTGATCAGACTACTTACGACTTGCATGGTGATTGTTTTGCGGACTTTTAGATGTGGAAGCTTTGGAAGCTTGAGAAGTTGTTGGGTACATATCCAAGGAGTACCAGCGTCTTATATACACCAAAGACAATGCATGTACTTGGGTATTGTAAGTTACCTTGTTGAGTGTATAGTCAAGGTGATCACCTTCTTGGGTTCCTAACTTTAGATAAAAATACGGAACTGCCTTGGGTGGAACCTTGAACGCCTAGAGTGTGGGTGTGGTGAAGCCCAAGACCTACAGCGAGACCCAAACTCGTGCTTGTTGGGACGCAGCCCTTTACCTAACGAGATCCGCGGCATCCTGTTCTTGCGGTCTTTTTTGTAGCTTTTTATAAGATCTGAGCCATTGCATCAGATTCTTTATGCAGCAAACCGACTTGCCCTGCGACTTTGGGAAGCCTTGCCCGACTTCAACGCGTTCTTAGACTTCAAAGCAACATAACTAGATGATGTTTTGGAAAATAACCATCGTTTTGTTCTTTCCAAACATCGTCTGGATCTTCTCGAACATCATCTGAATATTTTAAGACATCATCTGCATCTTTTCAAACTTCATCAGGATCTTTCCAACCATCATCAACTTTTAAGGAAGGTGATGTCCAAAGCATACAAGGGAGAAATTTAGAAGCGCCTTGATGGAAGACTGATACCTATACGTTAATACTTTTTGATATGGTGTTGATACTTGGCAAGCGAACAACAATGCAAAGCTGGACATGTTCCTTAACCGACAAACTGGCGGAATAAGGTTCTTTCAATGCTAACTTTACCATCTAGACGGGTTCACATCGATCACTGGAGGAAAAACTTGAGCAAACTTGTGTAGAGCAAGTAGGGTGTGCCCAAACGTTACCCATCTGACCTTGTACCAAGAAGTCCTAAAACTCACCATAGCATATACCTCCTCTTCCGAGTATAAAAGATTGGTGCGTTTGTAGAGTCGGCACAGTCTTCGTTGAAGCTCGTCTCTACATTTCCGCAAGACAAAATGAACGCTTTGGTAAGAAGGTTGTCTAGTTTTTGGTTTTTAAATTAATTTCCGGGTTATAACACATTGTTGTTGTATTACAGGTGGTTATTTCCATGTTGGTTGCAGCCGTCGCTGCCGCTCCAGTGAAGGAGGCTGCTTTGGCAGCACCCGCGTTTTACTCCGGGTTGCCATACGGATACCAAGCTCAGTTCGCTGTTGCTCCCATTGAAACCCGTGTGCACTACGCTGAGACCCCGGTCGTCACCGGTTACACTTCTCAAATCTTGAAACCCTCCATCGGCCAAGTTCTCTCTACCCCCGTTTTGGCTGCCCCTGCTCCCATCGAGTTGAATAAGGATTTGGAAATCAAGTCCATCCCTACTCTCCAATTCGCCAGTCCCTTGGCTTACTCCAACATCGCTGCACCCGTGGCTTACTCCAACATCAATTTGGATGTCCCCGCCCCAATCCCCGCTGGCGATGCCCCCGCTTGGGAAAAGTTGGTCTCTCAAGAGAAGATCTTGGCCCCCGCCCGCGCCGTGTCCAAGATCACTCCTCAGGTCACCAACGTCGTCCCTGAAGTGAAAATCCAGACGGTGGCTATTGATGTACCCGTCGCTCAGCCATACCCTCACCCCGTGCCCGTTCCAGTGCACACCCCCGTAGCTACCCCCGTACTTACTCCCATTGCCCAGTACCCAGTCCACCCTATTCACGCTGCCCCTATTGCCGTGAAAGCCATTTGGTAAAGAAGGAGAGAGGGAGTAAACACAGACATCTTCGAACAGAACAACTTTGGTTTAACCACTGTACAGCGTTTGTCCTCCGGACATTTTTCAATAAATACATTTTCAAAATACTGCATTTATAGCATTTATAGGAACTTTGATTTCTTTATGAGCTTAAACAGGATCTTCATCGTAAAAATAAAATATTTAAGTGTTGTTGCTGAGCAGTTCATGGTACAGTTCAATTCACGAATTCCCCGGTCAATTAAAATGCTTTGTGCTAATTAATGCTGGAAATTAATTGAATAACTTACGGGTTAATTTATAAGGAAGGTCGTGTTAAGAGCCCCTAGTAAGCTTTACCAGTAGGCTAAAAGTGATCACGATTGATCAAAACAACGGAATCAAAACAACGGAAACAAATTGGTCACTTTGCAAATTCCATAGCATCCAATAGTTGGTGTACTGAATCATCAACTTGTAGGATGATGATGTGTAAAGCAGTCCAAAGCAAAAAGCGAAATTAGAAGTGCCTTGATTTAAGAATGATTCCTAGCGTCAAAATTTTTTGTTGTGCTGATACTTGGCAAGCGGAGAAGAATGCAAAGATGGGTATGTTCATAAACCATTAAACTGGCGGAAATTTTTTTCTAGAGCAAGTAGGGTGTGTCCTAATGTTACCCATCTGACCTTGAACCATCGAGGCCTAAAACTCAACAATAGCATTCTTTTTCCGGGTATAAAAGATCGTGTTTTGATGCGAGTCGGCACAGTCTTCGTTGAAGTTAGTCTCTACATTTCTCCAAGAAAAAATTAACGCTTTGGTAAGAAGGTTTTGCAGTTTTTAAATTAATTCCCGGTATATCATGTTGTTGTGTTATATGTTTCTTTCAATGTTGGTAGCAGCCGTCGCTGCAGCTCCACTGTATCCAACAAGGTCATTACCAAAGTTCTACTCTGGCTTGCCATATGCTGGATATCCAACTCAGTTCGAGACCCCCGTCGTCTACCGTCATCATCCTACTCCCGTCGAGTTGAAGACGGAAGCGGAAATCAAGTCCATCCCCGCTCTTCCCCTCGAACCTCCAGTGGCTTTCTCCAATACCAATGCACCCTTGGCTTACTCTAACATCAACTTGGACGTCCCCACCCCAATCTACGCTGGCGACTCCCCCCTTTGGGAAATGTTTTTCTCTTAAGAGGAGACCGTAGCCCCCGCCCGCGCCGTTTCCAAGATCACTCCTCAGATCACCAACGTCGTCCCTGAAACAAAAATCCAGAAGGTGGCCATTGATGTTCCCGTCGCTCAGCCATACGCTCATTCCGTACCCGTTCCAGTGCACAACCCTATACCTACCCCCGTACTTGCTCCCATTGTCCAATACGCAGCCTACCCTACCTTCCACGCTGCCCCAGTTGCCATGAAAGCCATCTGGTAAAGAAGAGAGAAAAACACACAGACGTCTCCGAACTACTTTGATTTGACCACTGCGCAACGTTATCCCCTGAAATTTTGTTTTTAAAAATATACATTCAAAATAATGCATATATCGATCGATAATTTAGTTCAAATTACTATATATACAGAAGGTGCCGCTCAGGATCACTGGTTATTAGAACCAGCCGCATTATATAATCAAATTTGAAAGGACTGCTTCATAATTATAAAATTCATACAATTTGAATCGGTAAAAAGGGTCACACTTTCGTACATTAGAATCAATTTTAACACAATCTTCACAGGTACAGAAACGAAACTACAGTATAGTGATCGTTACATGGACTTTATTGACCAATGACATTGCTTTTACGTCGTTTTGACTAATCCTGTCATTTCCAGCCTTCTACTTACGCTTTGGGCAAAATTCCTTCAAAACTACCCAGTCGATTAAATGAGCAGGTTATTCAATTCAATGATCAGCTCCTTTAATTGACAGGGGAATTTAGAAGGGATACCGTTTTGAGAACCCTAATTAAGCGTTGGAGTGGGCTTCAAAGGGGTAGTGTGTTTTAGGCGTGTGGTTATAAAAAAATGGCGGCGAACAAGTCTTAGTTTGTTACTTTTGTTCATTTTGGAGACAGCGAACTTTAATTTCGTTCTTAATATCAGTTTTTATTTTTTTAGCTTACATAATTTTACTTACTTAAGCTCGTACACGTGTAGGTACATATTTCCGATTTTCGGTTATTAAAATCGCCGCTTAATATAATCAATATTCATTGGACCTATGTGATCACAATAAGCGCCACCTACTATTCTTATACATATGTATAAATAAATATAGAAGTAGATATATTCTTATAAATTTTATAATCTTATAAAGTGTATATGCATCCCTTTTCTTGTAGAACGGTATCTGAACCATTGCTTTTGTGTGTAATCGATTTACAAAGAAAAGCTATTACAAACTTATAATATATAATTAAAATAATTCCCTTAAAATAACTTCACATCTATGATATTTGATACCAAGTTACTCAACTCAATACACATTTCCTATTAAATTCAATTTTACTAATCGGTTTACCCTGTACAGTTAAAACAATTACAGATTTAATGCAGAACGTATCTTAAATTTTATAGTTAATCATTTTAATCATTGATTTACTCTACTAGACATTGTAGAAATATACATTTAATGCAGAATGTACTGTACCTTAAATTCTATAGTTAAGGTACCACTTTATTTAATTGTAACAAAAAATTGCCAGATATTTCGTGCAATGTATACAGTAATAGAAACCGTCGCTAATTTACCTATCACGTTCTTGGACATCTTACTATACTCGAATAACTGGTACTTGATTAACAAACAAAAAGCAGGTGTCCCGATTTAACCAGCGGAGCTCTCCGTTTCTAGCACCTATTCCTTTCTAATCGATACTATCATCGCTCAGTTTGTGTCCATCCTTGACGCCAGGTTTAACCTTGGACTTTAATGAACTGTCGTACCTATAGAAAACTGTCTTTAAAAAATTCCAATGTTTAAAAATCAAGCATTCAAGGTTTAAGTTAAATAGTTCGAAGAATCAGATGTTGCATCCCCGCCCCACCAAGAAGGAGGTAATCGAACGAAATCAGACCAAGCAGGAGTAACGCTACTAATCCCCGTACAAGGAACACCAGCCGCTCGGCTACTTTGCCTTTCATTTTCATTATTTTGTCATGACTCCAAAAGGAAGTCTCAAAGAGGCAAACCGCACGAAATCATACCAAGCCGGAGGAAACGCTACGAGTTCCCGGAGAGGAACACCATCCGTTCGGCTACTTTGCCCTTTCATTTTCATTATTGCGTCATGGCTTCAAGAAGCAGTCTCGGGAAATAAGGCAACGAGTTCCGGGCTTATAACCTTAGGGAAAACGTCCGTTACTTTTATTTTCAGAGAGGATTAAGTTTTTACGTGTTCCTGGAATAAACGTTCACGCCCTAGATGACAAGAATAATCGCATCGAATAACGCATAAATTTAATGAATCAACTAGGAGTCTAATTAGATATAACTTCTTATATGGAATGGTAAAATTAATTATAAGGAATTAAATTAAAATTTCCCTTCATATTTACAGTGGTAATGTAATGGTAAAATAATATGAACGGTAGAAAATTGAGTGCAACATATTTGCAAAAATAAATCCTGAGAGCTGAGACTGATAAACTTGGCAAATCACTAGGGTGCCCAGGGCGTCAACAGTTTTTGTTATCATCCTCCACTCTATGTTTGATATACAAGTGTCAGTTATGAAGGGTATGAAAGGAAAACCAGTCTACATAGCAATTAAGACTGAAGTTGCCTTCAGAGTACGCATATGCAGGGCAGTGTAGGAAGCAAACGGAAACCGTGGTGCTCAGCAAGCAAGGCAGCAGGGTGTGTCACCCAGAGGTGCTCCAGTTCGACCTTGTACCAGCAGGCCTCTCCCTTTTGGAAGGGAAGAGTTGGACCAGTATAAAAGATTCCTGCTCTTCCAAACTCGGCACAGTCTTCCTTGAAGCTCGTCTCAACTTCTCCGCAAGACAAAATGAACGCTTTGGTAAGTTTCCAATGAGCGGAACTAAGATTTAATAAGCAGTATCCTAACCGCAGCAAGTTTGACGTTGAAATGTATATGTATTTCTCTTTAGGTAATTTTTTCGATGTTGGTCGCAGCGGTTGTCGCAGCACCAGTCAAAGAGGCAAAAGAGGAGCCATGTGAAACTCCATCAGTGCTGCAGTACTCTGGCTTGCCCCTGCAACTGGCTGGTTTGCCGTACGCCGGTCTGCCTGTACAATATGGGGATTTTGCGCACTACGCAGTACCCGCCCCTGTTGAAACCCGTGTCCACTATGCTGAGACCCCAGTCGTCACTGGTTACACTTCCCAAATCTTGAAGCCCTCCATCGGTCAAGCTATTGCTGGTCCTTTGTTGGCCCAGCCAGTACCAGTGCGTGATGCTCCCCTTGAGGTGGTTGAATACCAAGCTGCACCCGTAATCAACCCTTTCGCCCACTTTGCTGCACCAGTCCCTGTCCCGGCCATTGAAGCTCCTAAAGAAATCGTCCAAGTTCAACAAGCTGTTCCCGCAATTACGTCTTATGCCCAGTTCGCACCTTTGACGTACCAGGCTCCCGTCCAGGCTCAAGTTCACTACGCTGAGACCCCCGTCGTTACTGGCTACACTTCTCAGATTTTGAAGCCCGCCATTGGTCAAGCTCTCGCTACCCCATTCTTAGCTGGCCCTGCTCCCCTCGAGTTGAACAAGGATTTGGAAATCAACTACCTCTCCGGAACTCCCATCGCTCTTCCCGGGGCTTACTCCAACATCGCTTCACCCTTGGCTTATTCTAACTTGGTCGCTTCACCCCTGGCCTACTCCAACATCAACTTGGACGTCCCCGCCCCAATCCCCGCTGGTGATGCCCCCGCTTGGGAAGAGTTGGTCTCCCAAGAAAAGATCTTGGCCCCCGCCCGCGCCGTGTCCAAAATCACCCCTCAGATCACCAACGTCGTCCCTGAAGTGAAAATCGAGAAGGTGGCCATTGATGTACCCGTCGCTCAGCCGTACGCTCACCCCGTACCCGTTCCAGTGCACACCCCCGTAGCTACCCCCGTACTTGCTCCCATTGCCTATCAAGCTTCCCCAGTTCTGAAGCTCCAGGCTTCCCCACTTGTGAAGGCTGATTGTTAAGAAAGGATTGATTCGACCATCGCAACCAGCATAAATCGTTAATTGTACAGCTATTTTGCTTCCATTGAATAAACAGAAATTTTTCAAAAAAAGTTTGAACGTTTGAAAGCTTGAAAAAAAGTTTCAAAGTTTGGAAATTTGTGGCTAGATATAAGGATAGCTTATACCCGGAACAATGCCATTATATTACAAATGAAACACAAACATGGTATTGGCAGGTTTACTGTACAAAACCATTAAAAAAATTGTCACCGATTTAGTTAACTTCGTCCTACTTTAGATACCGTACGCCTTCTCTGTCCAAATACTCCAGTCGCACTGTCGATCACAGTGCCAACAACTTCTTCGGCAACCGTGCCATCGGTTGAGGTCACTTCAGCAGCTACGTCAGGAATATTGCTTGTGGTAATGGGAAGAGCACTGAAACCAGCAATTGGAAAATTAGGCTTGAACGTCGTAGGGACAACTTCCGTCACGTGGATAGAAGGCAACTCGGTACTCTGGATTGGCAACTCGACTCGGCTTGGTGTGGTGGAACCCTGTAGTTGTGTGGTATTGAGTCTTCGACCGCGAATAAAGCGTACCGTAGGTTGAGGTCTTGTAGATCCGGCGGAGGTCACAGGAGGAAGTGTGGTAGTTAGTGGACGAATTCCGTTTACTCTACGACCGGGAAGAGGACTTCTAGTTGTGATGGGTACCTCTGGCTGGTTAGGGATCGAGTCAGGACTGCTTGTAGTGGGGATATGCGTAGTAGTAGTGGTAGTAATGCGGACTCGGTTGCGAGCAATGAAAGGATTTCTTCTGGTAGTGGGTACTTCACTTGTAGCTTCTGGTGCTTCTGTTGACACAACCGCTGGTGACGTGGACGAATGAATTGGCTCTGTAACTGGGTTTTCCTCAGCGGCGACTGTAGAAGATAGCGAAACTTCCGGAAGATCATTCGTAGTTAGGAATATGCGCTGAGCTCCAGCGGGTACCTTAAAGGGAAACACAAATTGTGAGTTTGTTGTTGCTACGAAAGGGGCATTGGTAGTCGGTTCGGGCTTGTCGGTAGTAGGCTCAGTGACCTTCAGCCCTTGAGTTTCTTGAACGCTTGCTTCGGTTGAAGCAATACTTTGCTTAAATGTCAACCGCCCACGGTTTTTATTGTGGCGAAACGTGTTTGCTTGGGGTAATTCCAGGATGTCGATGTTGCCAGACTCTGCCACAGCCGGTTGAGAAGCTAGAGCAAAAGCATTAGTGGTTGGTGGTTCTGTCGTCGTCCTAATCCTTTTTCGGACAACGAAGTTTGGTCTCTTGGGTTTCGCCCCCTCAAATGGAAGGGAATTGGACGGTGCAACCGCATCGATTCCAGCATCTGCTGCTGGAGTAGTTGTTGAAAATAACCTGATACCTCGACGTGCAGAGGCCGTTGCAATGGAAACCGTAGTCGAAACTACTGGCTCCGGTGAAGAGACAAAGAGCAGAGTAGTTGTCTCAACCGGGGGTTGAGTTGTGGATGATAATCTTAGCCCATGGTGTTCCGAAGCATGAGTAGTTTCAGGGGCAAACTCGTTGCGTATCGTGCTTTCAGAAGACCAGTTGTTAAAGATTGCGGCTGGAGTTGTTGGTTGCTCCACCGGCGCCCAACTTGTCTGAGATTGGACATGTAATTCTTGTTCGGGGGCATTGTTGCTTGACGTGATGAGTTGGTCTAACGGAAACACTTCAGGAAGGTGTGGTGCTTCCGCTACGAAGTGAAATCCATCATTACGATTTGCGAACTCTTCAAGTGGTTGAGTGGAAGTAGAAGGGTTCTCAGTCGTTGTCGTTGTCGTCGTGGTAGGTACGAAAGACTGCAAATGGTTCAAGGATAGCGACTGGGGAACTGCGACATGGAAACGATTAGCCGCGGTTCTGGAAACGATCGCGGAATCTGCAACATCGCGCTGAGCTGTTGTGGCGATTGTCGTAGTCGTAGTAGGAAGATGAAAGTTTGAAACTTGCGGTTTGGATTTCGCAGGTTTCTCTACCAAGCGATAACTCGACCTCAATAAAGGAACATACGCTCTTCCTGGGGAAAGCCTGCGTCCGAACTGGTTTTGCAGTGCCGAGATTTCTTCCCACGATAGTCCGATTTCATTGTCCTCTTCGATAGCTTGCTGGATCACAGCGCTGTCGATGGAAGCCGGGCCCCAGATGGAAGCATCAGGTGACAGGGTAGAAACCCTGGTATCGAAGCGATGACCGATCTGTGGGTCGTTCACTGTCCCCGAAAACTGCGCCGTTCCTCTTCTTCTATGGACGGGTTGACTACTAATCTTGAGCTCGGCGGGAGAATCCGGGTAATCTTCTTCGATTTCAATGACATACTCCTCGATGTCGTACTCTTCGCTCGTGAGGGGAAGGCTGGCGACCGCGCTGACAAGGAGCAGCAAGGCGCCTACCTGAAATAATTGACAAGGTCAAAGGGGTCAAACTATGACTGTAAAAGACACCGGATAAACGCAATTTTTGAATTTCCGTTTCGAAGAAAGGAATGGGTCGGAACCAGCCTCGAGTATTCGGATGCACCTTTAACTTATACTTTCCCTAGAGACTTTTGTATGAATAAACATTTCCCGACCAGCTTTCCTGAAGTGAAAGTGAAAGAGTACCGCTACTTCGCCTTAAGCTAGAGATGGGCTTGTCTCTGCTACCTGTACCATACCGGTTTTCCCCTTTATGGTCATTTATAAACAACGGCGCATCGTACGGGAATGGGGACATCACGTTTTCAGCTAAACAAGGACTTTCTAAGCGCATTAAAAAAAGCCTTACTACAACAGCAGATTCCCGGGCCCAAAACCCAAAAGGGGCTGAAGATGGGCTCCCATCACTCCCCATGCCCTTCAGCAAGGCTTCTTGTACGATGCACCATCATTTACCACCTTAGAGCGCACCTCACCATCATCGTTTACCATCCCTATAGGCAAGGTATGGGAACCATTGTCCCCCGCATGAAGCAAGTTCCCTTTCACTTTTCGAAGTTCCCTTTTCAACCCTATACACTTTGAGTAAAAACAAAAGAAACGAAGCTGATGTCGATTAACTGCGGGTCAAATAACGTACAAAGAATAAGAATGAAATACACCACCCAACACAGTTTACAACTCGGCTTGGTCGTAGATTTTGTTACCACCAACCAAAACAAACACCGTGGTGACACTTTACCGTCCAAACAGTGGATGAGCAACTTTAAAGCTGGTGAACGACTGAAAGGATCATTTCAACGACTCAACGATTCTAAGTAGTATCGCACCCAATATTAAAAAGATATTGAAAAATGTAAAAAATTTAACTATCATATCTTACCTTTGAAAGCAAAAGTAACATCTTCAACGTGAATCACTGGTTAAATTCGGCTAGAGAAGCTACCATCGACGAACTCGAACGGCAAATGGCACATGTGCATTACTGTAGTCCTAGTACCTCTTATATAGCTTTCCTTTTCTAGCCTCCAGGGAGGGGATGACTTCCAAGATGCACCTTCGCGTAGAGTAGGTGGGTTGTTTCAGCGCATCCCTTACTTTCTTCTGAAGGCCGCGCTTCCAGAGGCAAAGTCGTAACAGTACCGGATGACTCTCAGTCCTCTCAGTCTGACACCATTGCTCTGAGAATTTTGGGTTCGAACGGTTATTTTGGAATCCGACTGACACGCTAACCCCGGGAGGCACGACAATCATGGTTGACTTGAACCCCAAGACGAGATTTCATCACTCTCGACCTTATCATGTACATGGTTCATGTACGTACATTCACCTGCAGCCATTCCTGAACATGTAAGAGATCTCTTGTCCGGCACATTTGTTAAGTCGGGATTTGCAATTTAAGCAAAAAGGAATCCTGCTCACCAAGGTTGCTGGCCAAGGGCAAGTGCCTCACGCGTGTATAATCAAACGTGACTCCCGTGGAGGGTATGGTTCTAAATCCGCTTTGGACGTTGTACCGCGATTTAGTTCGCAATATTCGTTTAGAGATTACAAGGCCGGCGTAGTAAAAAAAAATCCCCATTTAGTTTTCTGAGCCTCCTCTGACACGTTACACAAACTTAAACGCCCAAGGGCAGTATTACACTTTTACTTTTTGAAAATAAAGAAAGATACTTGACTTCGGGAAGCCTTCGCATGAAAGTTGTTCTTTTAGAAATTCTCATTTTTGAAAGTCAACTGCCGAATTTTTCACCTTTTCCATAAGCATGGGTTTGGCATGGGAAAGAACAGAACAGCACGATTTCCGAAGTTTCACGCGCAACCTACTGGATTCCCAAAAGGAGTGCCTGGTTTCGCTGGGGAAAATAGGCATCGTCACAACATGGCTTAGGATGTTTGACGTTACCATCGTCATTTCGCAACCATAGTACGTTTCAAACCCACTTCGAAGACCATAGACAGCATTCCACTGGTTACTCAAGAAACTCAAGTTACATGTAACCATCCTCAGATTTCGCATTCTCTGTGGACACAAATTTCACCTCGCTTGGTGATTTACTATGGGCGTTTAAATATAAGAATGTTGCTTCCCATCGATCTTCCCAAGTTAATGCCAACTCTCATGGGTTGCGTAAAAACATGAGAAAAGATGTGATTTTTGGTAGAAAGGCTTTGGATGATGAGCATGCGGTTGTGGATGAAATCTGGGTAACGAGTGGTTTTCCTGGTCACGCTATCATGAACATCTCCCATGAGACTATATAGCTTCTACTCACAAAACAGGACCTTCATTAACACAAAGACCACATTCTTTCACCCATCAACAAACATCCTCCCTAACCGTTAAAAACCCGCACCTAGCCCCCCTTCACCAGCTCCTTTGCTACAGCGCGCCTACGCATCCGCATATAGTTATCGTAACCCGAGCTTCGCGAAGTGCCTGGATAACTACTGCTCCTCCTTTACAGCAACCTACGCATAAGATCCGCAAGGTACTAAATTCATACATCTATTCGTGCGTTTAGGGATTTACCATCCCTTCACGCGGCTGTGAGCTTCCATAGCCACTCCTTCTATCCCATGACACTTGAGTAGTCAACAACATTTAATCTCTTCCTGGGCCGGACCTTGCCACATTTGTTCCCAAACAACCAACCCAGGTAGCCTATGCTTTTGCGACTGTACTAACGCTCGAGTGATCTCTACAACGCACAGCATGTAACACGACAAGAGTTATCGCGTAGAACATGAGTTTTTTCATACTGAAGTATCGTGTTACCGTACAGGCCCATATACAGATTAGATTTATATAGGCAGTTCTCCGGCTTGCCTTGAACTTACCCCAACAATGAAAAATATAAGCACCGTTCATAAGGCCCCGTGCCTCTTAGCATCTTTTGGCATGGACAGCAAGGAAAACGCACAAAAACACTCTTGCGTGAAAAGTGGAAGAGATTTTAAAAAAAAATCCTTGACAGTAATGTAGGTAATATCAATCAGAACTGTAAGATATTCGTCCCCTGTATGGTTGGCGTATAATTATCTAAGGGTGCATTTTCTTGTGAACTGTTCCGTTCACCAGTTCTTCCGTTGAACTGCTCTCGTTGACAATAAAACGCCCGTCAAGCTTAGGGTGTGCTTAGGGATCGTCCCGAGTTCTACTATGCACCAGGAACGCAGTTGAACGGAAGGCGGTTTTTGAACTGCGCGCCAAGCCATCCCGTTGAGCTGTTCACGCTAAAACGCCCGTCCACGTGAAAATGCCAGTTGAGCTAACCGGTGAACGCAGTTAGTCAGTTCCGTTCACAATAAAACGCACCCTAAGCAGTTCTAGCCTATACCTTAGCCTATTTATGCGGAAGAGTCACAGATGGCACTGATGTTTGTCAGGCCCGTACCTAGGATTGTGGTTCGGGGGGGAGGGGGGTCAAGTCAGGGCGGTACCCAGAATTTTGGTTCGGGGGGTAGTATGTGGATATCGTTATGGAGAAAAAACATTTCGGTTTTTTTTTAAACCCCCCGAACCCCCCCTGAGTACGGGCCTGATGTTTGTTATTGGTTTGCGAAAGCCCTGCGTAAGAAAGTAAGAAAAGAAATCGATAGCTAATTGCCGGCAAAGTTTCTACGTTTCTTTTGCTTCTGAAAATTACAATTTATCACCAGTTTGCTGTAGCAGCACAATGCCCCAAATCAAGTCCCCAAACTTTCGGAACAAGATCTCTCGAAAACGGATTGTCAGATTTCAAAGCAATCTAAAATAAAGTTTTCTTTAGTTAGTAGCTAGTGCTTTACCAAAGGACACAATTTTAGGTAACGTATTTCTCATAGTTACAAACTTCATTTGCATATGGCTAATTTATTACTCACTGGAAAAAAATGTGAATTGGTTGCGCTATTTGTTAGCAAGCTCAAGATTACGTCAAAGAATTTTTTCATTAAATGCATTGGTTTTCTCACAAAGTTGTTCCGGAATATCCAAGGCTAACAGCCTATACCGAGCTAAAGTATACGGGAACCAGCATATTTTGCTGTGGACAGCAAGGACAACGTAAAAACACTCTTGCGTGGAAAGTATGAGATTTTCGTAAACAATTTGATAGTAATGTATACATATCAATGAGAAGTGTAAGACAGATATTTCGCACCTGTGTGGAGAATTCAATAGAATTAAAGACATTTTTTAAGTTGCAAAATATGGCTTAACGCGGAACTTTTGGGTCAACAATGAAACTAATAGCCGACTTGAGTCAGATCTGTTACGGACTTAATAGCGTTTTCAACTGAGAACACTGAGTGGCGTTTGAGTGTGGCACCAGGAACTCAGTTGTTTGCCCTGTGACGTCACGGCACTAACCCAGTTTTCTTCCTCAGTGCAACGGGGCCCACTGTTTTCATTCTCGTTTGTAAACATGGCTGTGTCGGACTCAGCGTGTTTTTCAAGACTTATTGCGAACCGAGAGCGGTGACTTTGCAATGAGCGGAACTGATTTCCTCTGCACATTTGTAGTAAATGGTACAAACTTTTCTTGTAATATAGAATTCTTATGTAATACATCTTTTATTTCGTATCTTTTTTTGTTGTTTTCGTATAACTTTGTATCGTATTTCTATAATTTCGTATTTTTGGCCTAGGAATTTTGGAATCCAACTGTAGAATACCATTAGTTCTTCAGTTTCACTTATACTACTTGAACTAGAGGATGACATTTCCTCTAAAAGAAGATATAGTTTTTTTATCAGCGAGATTCATATTTGGCGCCAAAACTTGCAGCACATAAATCCAGCACTGACAAAATAGTGAGTGCAGCAAAAGTTGCATTGTTGTCAACTGACTCAGTGCGCCCTTCCCAGTTGAACATGTTCAGTGCTACCGCACCGTACCGCACTTCGCAGTTGAATTCGTTTCTGGCACTCAGTGCTAGGAAGTGCTGCACCAGTGCTCCCAGTTGAAAACGCTATAGAAACCTAAATTAAGGTTCCGCTCCAGTTTAACTTTCTATGGCACGATAGCATGGAGAACTTGAAACACGGTACAATAAGTTATCATTTTTTTTAGTCTCTTGACAGTAAAGTAGCTATATCAATCAGAAGTGTTAAACAGACATTCGTCCCGTGTGATTGGTGGAGAATTAGGTAAAGCAGTTTTTTAAGTGGAAAAAATAGTATACCGCAGAGCTTGGGTCAAAAAGGAAACTAATAACCGTTGGTTCAGGTCTGACACAGCTTCAGACTTGCGTCCAACAGGTTCTCCGGTTTTCGAACCCGGAGATACAAGTGACACTACGTGTGTCATTGTTGCAAAACGTTCTCCGGAAAAACAATGACAAACAGGTGTCACTTGAGTTAAAAATTAGTAATTGGATTGGAAATGCTTTAGGTTAGGCTAAATTAGCTTAGGTTAACGATTCTCATCAACTTCCGTTGATGAGAATCGTTAAAACTTGGACTTCTTTCACTCCACTAACTGAAAAAAAGAAAAAACATTGTTCAAAACTGACACATTTGTGTCATTTTGACAGCAGGAAACATTACGTACGTTTGTCACAAAACAGGACGTGTTGCTTGCGTCCCAGTTACTCAACCATGAAAACTAAAGAAGCATCAATTAAGGCTCCAGTTTGGAACGATAGCATGAAGAACGCAGAAACAATATAATATAAAAGTTCAAATTAAAAAAATGCAGGTCTCCTGATAGTAATGTATCTAATATCAATACGAAAAAACTGAATGTTTCCTTTTTTTCGTTCTCACCTTACTTAATTCGTAAAATGCTCTCTATCAGAGCTCCCAGAAACCTTGTTGATTAAAGTCAAAGTAAAAGGCAATAAACAGTCTTCCCAGCCTATCGTGTTTTGCCAATTCGACGCCAAAAGAAAAAAAACGTTGTACAACCATCTTATTCCAAAAATTGCAGATATAACCACAGTATAGAGGTTTACAGTATAGAGGTAAACCTTTATACTGTGGATATAACAGTAGTTAGAACATTATACAAAGACGTCCGTAATTCTTGACAATTTTTTGCACTCACATGTGCTCTACTTTGCAATCACAATATAGATGACAACCAACTCCAGCAACTGCCAGATGCGCGCGCACACATTTAAATGCATAACATTTGTTTTTAACCATATAAAATCATATTTTATATATATATAAAGTTACACACATAATTAGTTAGGACACTTGAACGACAGACAACCCATTTAACGAAGTATCGTTGTTGTTATTTCTGATACAATTCTCCACAAAGTTGCGAACGGGCTGATCAATGGAACCACAGGAGTAGCGATTCATCAGCTTCTCACTTTTCTCGCGTTCTTCTTGCATCACACGCTTCCGTAGAGCAATACCTGCTCCGATTTGGCTCGTATGTAATACTTCCAAGACACCAGCTGTCGCACGTAAGGTCTGGCACGGGTTTCCGTCATCAACAACATCGAAAATACCTGGACAACTATGAACTCGGTAGAGCAGACCATCAGCTGCGGCTGGACCATCATCTTCAGGCACGATCATGGTACCAGCCGCGCAAAACACGCGGGTCTTAACCTTGTTCCATGGCGTCTCAGGAGTCCCTGTAACCGCAACCCGCGCCTCTCCTACAAAACAACCAAGGAGGGTCAAACCCCAAACTCATTTCTTCACAGCGCACATCAATTATTTGATGTGAATTTTTATATAGCGATAAACAGATAGAATAGTTACCTCTTTCACATAGGCAAACGTTAACAGAAATAAAGGGAATTCCATTAAATCACCGTGACCCAAAGAACAAACCCGCGAGAAGTAATTCGAATTCAACACACAAACATTTATACACACAACAATAAAGCCTGAGCTAAGGTTCCAAGATTCTTTTAACGATTTACTAACAAGGGTTATGACGCTGTTGATGTCCATGTCAAACAAGCTTTTAAGACAACATTTTCTTAACTGGGGGAAGGAAAAAGTGAACGAAGTATGACTACCGGCGTTTTCGATGACACGCACCTGATTTGTGTGATGGGTCGCCATTGCGACGTTGTTTTTCGAACGACTGGGGGATTTCGCAGCTCTTGCGCTTCTCCGAACACTGTCTGCCTGAACTAGCGAACTCTTTAGGACGACGACTGACCGCGGGCAACGGTTTGGATGTGTTGTCCACCGGCGATCTACCAAAAAAAAAATTACTATGGTTTGTTTACATCCTGAATCGTCCTGTGAAGCATGCAATTACAACATGCTAATGAAAAACTGGGGACAAAATAGCCTACAGGTTCTCCAGTTTCAGAACCCGGAGATAAAGGTGACACTACGTGTGTCACATTGTTGCAAAACGTTCTCCGGGAAAAAAAAATGAAAAACACGTGTCATTCGAGTTGAAATTGGTAGATGGATTGGAAATGAATTCGGTTAGGTTAGCTTAGATTAGCTTAACGATTCTCATCGATTTTCGTTCGTTAAAACTTGCACTTTCTTTCACTCCAGTAGCTGAAAAAAGAAAAATTCATATTTCGAAAGTGACACAACAGTGTCCTTTTTGACAGCGGGATACAGTACATATGTTTGCCACTAAATCCTGAGAACGTGTTGAAAATAGTAGGCAGATTAGTTCGGCTTGGCTGCACAAAAAATGTTATGTAACGTTCCACACGCGGAAAGGGGAATCACTGTGCTTTTACCCGTTTTTTTTTATTTTATTATTATTTTTCGCTCTGGTAGGAAACCTAGGCCTCCGTAACAGCCGGTCCTTGTCTATATAGAGATGCAGTTGGGAAATGAGACGTTAAACATATGTGCCCACTAGCGATAACAAGACACATTAGAAGTACAGTCGCCGTTTGTTTACCTGTCGTGCAAACCCGCTTCGCGTTCTTTCCAAAACCGGAAGACGGTGGCGCTATCTCGCGGGTCTTCTAATCAATGCAAAAAACAAAATTGTCATTCGGCCTTTATATTAACAATTATAAACTTGAAACATAGTAAAAAAATATCGAAATAGTAAGAAAGCAGTCACTATGCATAACAGAGATTATACTATTAATACTATTTAATATTTTAATATTACTTTATTTAATATTATTTTAATAACATTTTATTTTATAATATTTATTATTAAATTAATAGTATTTTTATACTAACAATTTTTACTTTCTAAATAAAAAAATAGTTTAAAGGCACACACCTGACGAACCTGTAGCTTCTAATTCTCTTTTCCCAAAGTCTTTGGGGAAGAGAGGTGTGGAGCCGAGTCCACCATCACCAACCTCGAAACTTTTACAGTGCAGATCATGGTCAACTGCAGGGACAATGCCCATCAAGGAAGAAGGCCTTGGTCTGGTGGACCTTCCCGTCCCGGAATTCCCCGAGTAGGGAGAAGAACCCACTGACTCGGGTGGGGGGGATGTTGGGGAGAGGAGGGCATGTTCGGTGAAGACCCCGTCATCGTGAATGTTCTCTGCGTCCATTCGGAAGCTGCCGCAGACGCTGTCTAGATCCGACAACTCTGACCCTAGACCACTGGTGGTAACCGAATCGGATCTGGCATACGTCCACGGGGGACACAGTGAGCGATTGTAGAAAGAAAGCGGGATCGTAATATCGTCCTCTGGTTCCGCGTAACTCGCTCTACGCGGCACAGCGTTTTCCGCTCGCTGTTGTTGTTGATGGCACAAACTGGTGTTGTCCGAACAAGGTCTGGTCGGCGGGAAACACGTTCTGATTTGTACTACTTCTTCTTGGAGGATTTGCGACTTTTCGCCGGCCACAGCGCAAGGAAAGCGGATCGAAATTTCGGATTTGATATTTTCTTGCGTGTCCGATACACTTTCCTCACTACCACCACCTCGGTTGTCGCGCCACCGAACGCGAGTGGACGGTGGACTCGAGACTCGTTTTGACACGGTTAACACCATGTGCGAGCGACTTTCAACAATCTTATCACCTTTCTTATCACTGATTTTAAACGACCGTTGATGAGTGTAACTCTCGCTGTGCCGCTGTCTCGTGACCATGACAACCGGCTCCTCGCCCTCCTTGTCCTCCAGGCCGAAGCTGAGTCTCGAGAGAGCGGTGGTCGGCGACAAATCAGTCAACGGCTGGCGTTTCGAACGTTCTTCCGGACTGTGATCCGGACTGGCGGTCACCGTTTCCATCGGTTTCAAGGAGAGGGACAACGAGGCGGAACGGGGGAACCCATTGGACGGAACCGATGTTTTCCGCGTTCCGGTAAACGTACAGCGTACGGGATGCAACTGCACCGGTGCAGACGTCATCCCTGACGCTAGTTCATTGTCAAGAATATCCTCGGCTCGCAACTGTCTCTCATACTCCAACAACTGCCCGAGAAAGTTAAAATTAGGCGATATCGTGGGACGTTTGGATTTGACGTAACGAAAAGCGTCGTCGAAGGTTAAGCGTAAATGTCGCATCACGTAGGCGATGGCCACTGTCGGGGACCGCGAAATCCCGGCCAGACAGTGCACCAGAACACAACCATTGGCCTCTCGAACTTTATCTGCCATAAATTTAATTAAAAAAATTAGACATTTTAACTTGCACAATTTTTAAAAAAATGCAAAATACGTAAAAAAATTGGGAAAAGTTTTTTAAAATTTATTTTTAAAAAAATGCAAGAAAAAAATTTAAAAACAATTTTTAACAAAATTTGAACACAATTTGAACAAAATTTTAAGAAAGTAAAAAAATTACAAACAAAATCCAAAGCGAAATTTAAAAAAATAAAATGTGTAAAAAAAATCGGGGAGAAGTTTGTAAAGAAAATCAAGAAAAAACGTAAAAAAAAAAATCAGACAAAAAATGGGAAGTGGACACAAGGACGACTCGACATCCTTGTGACGTCCTTGAATCGTCCTTGTGACGTATTTTTTAGTACGCTTTAAAAACTTTCTAATATAGTTGGTGCTTAACCAAAGAGCTTTTTTAAACTCTAAATTCTATTGGTCCCTTACAAGATTATAGACTTGGAGTCCTTCTGTCTGGGCCCGACGTCCTTGTGTCGGGTACAAAAATTGCACTAAAAGAATTTTCTCTTCAATGAAAAAATTTCAGAAAAACGATAGAAAAAAAGAAAAATGTGTATACAAAACTTGAGGGAAAATTTGCCATTTTTTTTTCAAAAATAAGAAAAATTTAAACTTTTCTTTTTTAAAACGGAGAATATAAAGAAACTTACCAACAAACTGCGTAGCTTTAACAAAATAGGGTAACAGCTTCTCTCCATAATTGTCGTTCACAGGGACACGCAAAAAATGTCCATCTTGAATGAAATCCGGTTTCGGACAAGTGGTGCTCACATTCACTTCATATATGATATTGTGGTTCTAAAAAAATGTATAAGAAATCAAGACATTATTTTCTAAATTTATTAAAAGGGTTTAAAGAGAAGGTCTAAATTGATTAAAAATGTTTTTATTTTACTTGTAAAAGTTCCTTGTTATTGGCATCTTGTTGGGAGCCTAGGTAAAGAAAGGGTAATATACGGGTGGGCCCAACATTGGATATTGGCATGCAAGGTTGTGATAACGAGGTCAAAGTCGGACACCGTCTCGACTTGTCTTCACACAGGTCACGGTAACAGGCTTGAAACTCCAAGAAACCACCTATGAGTGAAAATACTGCTGAATATTCTTCCTCACAAAGAAAGAAAACAGAAACAAAAGAAAGAAAACCGAAGACTTCGTCAATATTTACCCGATAATAAGAATACTCTTTGAAAGAGGTGCACTAATTTCTGGAGCAGAACGTGTAAAAAAGAGTCTATGGCCACGTTATGGACGCTGGTAGTCGCTTGATCATACACAACGACGTCATAACTTTCGTCTACGTCAATATGACAGTTTTGGATGAGAAAATCTCGCATAGAAACCTAAAATTTCAGGAAATAAGATGTCAGAAGCGTGAAAAACGTAAAAAATTGCGAATTTGTTTTCGATTTTTCGTATTTATCTCACTTTATCTTGCTGCAGGCGTCTTTTCACCAGTTTCGAACAGCAAACATTCACAGCGTTTGCGATATGACAATCATTGTACTCCAAGAAGGACCGACTATCCACCAACAGTACCTACAGAAACATCATTACTCATTATTTACTTATTTCCAAGTGTACACTAACTTTCTTCAAGTTGTCTTTAAAAATTGAAAAAAAATACATTTTATTACCTTGTTAATAATCTTCCGCTGAAGTATTTCTGACACGTCGTGCGGGTTAATACAAAGTACTTTGGCAGCCATCATCGTCTGACAGTTTCCCCGAAAAAATTCAACAACGGATAGTAATGCACATCATGTTTGCCGGTTTAAAGCTTGGATGACATCAGGTGTTGTTCCACTTTTGCACAGAGATGCAAATCTCGCCACGCCGTGAAGGCATTATCTCTTCCTCTGTAGGCGTAACACAGGACCAAAAAATAAAAAAAAAGTAAAAAAAATCGATATTAATTAAAGAGCAAGCGAACTGGGCGCACCGCACACAAAGACATTATTTCTTCAGAACCTAACGCTTCATCATAACTTTATCGTCATTATCTTATCTTCTCCAAGTATCAGTTTGCATCCACGCATGCTCCTTTTCCTTCGTACATAAAAAAAAGTACCAGCACAGGATGCCGTCAAAAAGAAATATACCCGTGTAGCTTAAAGGGGGAGTAAGGTACGAAAAAAAATATGTTATAGAGGAGACCAAACGAAGTGTTCTGGCTGAAGAACCCCTATGTTAATTATGCATATTAACCGAGTAATTAATTATTTAGCGGTTTTAGCTCCGCCCCTTTCCTCCAAAATTCAAATTTTCCTATCCTTATAACATGGGAGGACAGTTGGCCGGAGAGCTAGCGCCTTTACCTATTAGCGCATTCAAAATCGGACCTTCGATTCATAGGGACGGCACCATTATCTTTCTTTTGAATGCTCAAGCTAGTCTGTAGGTGCTTTGGATAATTTATAAGCTCGATCACAAAAAAATTACTTTTTCTTCGCGCCATCGCGCGATCGCCGTAGCTTGCCGTCCTGCCGGGCCGAGACCCGCGCCTGAGAGCCTTTGGGCAAGTTTCGGGTCGGCTTCGCAGTCGAGAGCCCATCTCCTGGCAATGGGACCGCGCGAGGCGGCTCTGACTTTGCGGGTAACGCTTGCTTCATGGCGTACAGCGGAGCCCGCACGTCGCGGCGCGAAGAAAAAGTCAGTTTTTTGTGATCCAGCTTGTAAATTATCCAAAGCACCTACAGACTAGCTTGAGCATTCAAAAGAAAGATAATGGTGCCGTCCCTATGAATCGAAGGTCCGATTTTGAATGCGCTAATAGGTAAAGGCGCTAGCTCTCCGGCCAACTGTCCTCCCATGTTATAAGGATAGGAAAATTTGAATTTTGGAGGAAAGGGGCGGAGCTTAAACCGCTAAATAATTAATTACTCAGTTAATATGCATAATTGATATAGGGGTTCTTCAGCCAGAACACTTCATTTGGCCTCCTCTATAACATATTTTTTTTTCGTACCTTACTCCCCCTTTAAGTTTCCTGTGACACGATAGCATGGGTAAGGCACAAACACTCTTACGTAAAAAGTATGAGCTATTTTTAGGAAATCTTTTGAGAGTAATGTAGGTAGTATGAATGTGGAGGCTGGTACTATTCCGTTTTTCCTATTTTTCCTTTACTAATTTGAAAAAGCAAATTAATTCTGATTTAATGCTCTCCGTTCCCTACCGCTACAATGGCGTATTTTTTAATACGCTTTAAGAACTTTCTAATCTAGTTGGTGCTTAACCAAAGAGCCGAGGTTTTTTAAACTCGAAATTCAATGTAAAGGTAAGGCTGGCAACCGACTTGGAGCAGGCCGGACTTGTAGGGTTTCTCGGCTTGCCTCGCAGTTACTTAACCATGAATAATCACGAACCATTAAATAAATAAATAATAAATTTTGCCGCTTAAGTTCCCATAGTACGACAGAAAGAGAAAGAGTATTACTTTTCTTACGTAAGAGTATTATTTATTTTGAGAAAAACTCTTGACAGTAATGTAACTAATACGACTCCGATGGACAGGCTATTTTCACTTTTCTCATGTTTACCTTAATTAATTTTGAAAATTAATTAAGGCAACTTAATTATTTCTCCATCGCCAAATTTGGAAACTGACATTCCCAAAATATTATTTTTCGTTTTTGCATGCAAATGGAGTACGTGGTTATAAAAGCTACCATGCGCAAAGCCATGCGCGTTCATATGCACCCATACAAAACACTGCGCGCCGCCTGGCGGTAGCTAGGACGTAACAAGCCTTAAGATTCTTAGAATTCACTGCTGACGTACAATTGTGTCTCTTCTGTCTATGAAAACATGCAAGTCATGATCTTATGCGCACACGTTGGCAAACTATAATGTACTGTACTTGCGAATTAATCGCTGATTCAGTATGCAGCAAACGTACCGTCCTTGACAGTCCTTGCAAGCTTTCATAACACAGTAATGTCAACGTAGAACTTTCGTAGTTTTTGGTATTTTTTTTTCTACCAAGATCACAATCGAATTTTCAACCGAATCTCTCCCGAAACCTTGACCATGCGTGGTACCATCTGATCGCATATTAGGTGAAGGACGAATCAGCAAGTTTATCTTCGAAAATTGCGAAAACGTGCTTACATTATCTTTGGGATTATAAATATTTCTGATGTGCCCTTTCACATTTTCTCATCAATAATGATTCAAAGTTTTATAACTAGGTTTCTAACTATATGTTAAAGGTGCACCTGGCGAAAAGTTCGTTAGTACAGTAGAATACGTGTATTGGCCGTATTCCCGAACTGCTCCCAAGTCCCACCTGCTTTGCTTTGTAAAAAACTTGAAAAAAATGACGTCATTTTTCACGTGCACAGAAAATGAGCAGAGCCAGATAAGGGAAAATCCTATCAACGTCTCGAGTTCTCTAATCTCACCTTCGGTCTAGCTTAGTTTTCTGTCACCGAAAAACTGTACTCACTGAGCTAAGTTACGACTCCCGCAGGAACGATCAATAACACCCATGAGTCACCCACCCTCCGTCGCAGTGACGTCATGATCTCCAAGAATACCCTTTACGCCAAGCCAGTCAGTTTTCATCGCATACATCGATATACACAGATATGTGCACAACCCACACCACACGATAACAGCAACGTCAGCTGACCCACTCCGATTGTCACCCCCACCCCATTAAAAACCGTTAAATTACACTCTTGCCCTTTAACCCCCCTTAAAGGTATCCTACGCTCTAAAAAATGATTGTACATCGAATGATACTTTAAACAATTATATGAAATCTAGTGAAAACTTGTACAGAAACGGCAACGAGCATTAGCTCACGCCTGAGCTTTCAATAAATAATAAAAAAAATGATTTTACATTTTTACAATATTTTATTCAGACTATCCGAAGATAATTCCCTTTAATTTACACTTGTGTAACTAAAAAAAAATCCCTTTAAATCCTATATAATAAATATCACTCACATTTTTTTAATTTCTTACACTTTATCGCTTACATCCATACTTGGAAATTCGTATATTTAGGCTTGTAAAATTGATCTTTACTTAAAAATAAAATGTCACTAGAGACGATTTCCCTATGCTATAACTAGAGAAATTTGACCTTAGAAACATCCAAGGATGATAAGGACGCTTTTCTTATGTTTAACCATTGAAAAGTGACTTAGTGACTAGCATCCAATAACATTCAACTGCAATAAGGGCGATATTCTTATGTTCAAGTAGGCAAAATCAGACCTTAGTAACATCATACTGCCATTAGGGCGAAACTGCTATGCTCTAACACTAGAAATTTGTTCTTAATGCCTAAACCTTAAAACCGCTTTAAAGTACTCCTACTCCTACATACGTCTAAAAATGCTTATATTTTATAAAATTTTATTCAAACAATGCGAAGATAATTCCTTACAAAATGTCTGTAACTTAAAATAATAATAAAAAATAATAAAAAATGTGTAAAACGCCTTCAAATCCTGCACTTAATACTGCAATAATGTTACAAATTTCTAAGGTAAATTTCGTAGAATTCTATATAAAGTGTCTCAAAATTATGTATATATATATATATTGTAAGTCGCAAAAAAGAGAATTGGAATTGGAATATCTATTCCATTCCAATTTTAAATTTTAACTTTAACAATGTTCAAATTTAACATAAGATATATTGGTATAGAATGTAATGGCATAAAATATACTACAATATTTTACTTGACACATGAATCAAGGACTGTTCTTGCTTTTCTGTCATCGGGAGAATAAGAAACGCAGAATAATTTACAATGCCCACCTCTTGTACTGTACGTCCACGGGCGCTTGTACTCTACGGGCGTCGCACACCACATACACATGCACATAAGCATAGACAAACAGCTTCGTTATGTTTAAGGACTTTCACAACTCGCATAGCAAGTTGTTCGAATCATATATAGTCATAAGGGACGGGCAACAATGAAAAAAAAATGCATGCTTCTTGAGCAGCCAACTCCTTTTCGAGCTTTTTAAAGGCCCGCTGCCAAAACATTCAAGCTTTTTGGCTTTCCCCGCTTATATACCTTTTCCATTTCCCACCCACCACATTCGTAAAGGCTCCTACGATGTGCGTTTTTCTTCCACATACCTGACCATATGTGTTTTTGAGCATCGACCAAGGACTCTTGGACTAAAGTACCCAGTGCACACACACACCATAGCTTAAGAATACGATTTAAAACAGGACTTTTTTTTACAAATGGAAGGACCTTGCCTAAACCTTGTAAAAAAATCCGTAGTCCTTATATATACACACACATATACGTTGCCAAAGGGGAATGGCAACCCAAACACGTCGAACTATTCTTACAAATAAGGCATCGAAATTTCTACCTCGCAACACAGAAAATACCAAACCAAAGGCTCTTTCTAACCTCGCAAACAACTTGGCATATATGACCTGGCAACAGAGAAAATTAATTCCAAAACAGACAAAATTAACCTCGCAACAGAGAAAATTAACCTCGCAACAGAGAATATACAAAACCTAAAGGCGATTTCCCTATGCTTTAACTAGAGGAATATACCTCAGTAACATCCAGGGATGATAATTACGTTTTCCTACGTTTAAGCACTGAAGAGTAGCTCTTATTGACAAGCATTCAGTAACACTCCATAAGGGCGATTTTCCAATGTTCAAATAGGCAAAATCAGACCCAATACCTTGCAAAGGAACTTGGCACAAAAATTTCCCCCAAGTGGTTTGGGGTAGTTCAAACTCCTGTAATTCTCTTTTTAATTTGTTTATTTTTCGGGTCTGGTTTGCTTTATCTGGTCGGGAAACGGAAAACTTAGAGAACCCCTTTAACCTTTAACAAAAAGGTTAAAGAAAAGAGTGTCTTTTCCGTTCTTTTGAAGAAAATTTCGTTTTGCTCGATGCTTGTGATGCAGGTCCGTAATTAGATGTGTTGTCATTGAACAAGCCACCTCCTTCCGCTTCTATTCATCTCTCTTTTTCCCTTTCCTCTGCATATCCGATACCACATCACTATCGCAATGCTCTCCCAAAACCACCCAAAAGATATGCTTGGCCGCCAGGAAACAGAAACGCAGCCCAAAAAGAAGCTGTAAAAGAGACCATGTTTTTATTACGATGCATCTTGCGTGACAACCGAAAACTCCGAAACCCTTTTTTCTTCTTCTAACTCCGTTTGCTCTAGAAAACAGGTTTATCTTCAGAAAGCCTTCAAAGGACCTTCTTGCCTTTCTTCTGCAGCCTTGCCCTGGTGGTTTGGTGGACGCCATAGCCTAGCAGACCCCTTATTCGTCCCTCAAGGTAGTCCACACACTACACTACCAACATGTTTGCCTGGTCATGACCTAGTTCTCATTTCGCACTCATTCATACATGGAGCCCCCTCTTCTCATACATCAGCAGCAGCTTGTACATAGAGTTTCGCCCTTTGGTATTTTTTTGTATCATGGGGCTTTCTTCATAGAGTGAGGGATGAGTTGTTTGCACTTTCGGGGCGAGCATAGGAACGTATACACAAGGACCAAGTATAGAGCATGAGTCACCGGGACAGGCTGAGCAGTGACTCACGCGACATGCAGCTCCGTCACGAACGGGGCTTCAGTTGAGTAAAGCGGGGCCAAGTTACCAAACCGCCAAGCGTTTTCCTTGGCAACGTTAACCGAGCCATATTCACTGTTGTACGATAGAACGCTTTTCCTACCTTCCTTCTTTTATTCTACAAAAAATAAATCGCACAAGACGCAGACTAATAGATAGCAAAAGATGATAAGCTCATAAACACTATCAATTTTAAAGTTTTTGTAGAGTTGAACACGAAGTCATAACATCATAGTCTATTACTACCACGTTAGCGCGAGCTAAGTTGTCCTGAACTCTCGAGAGGTTTTGGAGGTTTGGAGGGGACTTTGCCCCAGGGCTAAAGCACAGCCAACTTCCTGTCAGCCTGCTTCTGTTCTCTCAATCAATTTGGAGACTTTAGTTTTTGAACTTGGCTAACGAGTACAATGCTCTTTGGTTTAGCTTTTTGGTTTTGCTTTAGGTTATTAGAACACTATTTCGACACATTTTAACACACGCTATAACACTGTTCACTCAGTAACTTAGAGCCGTTAATATTGGCGGGAGTTTCGAACGTTTTTATTTTGTTTTAAATCAAGGAGTTTGGGGAGCAATAAGTTATAAAGAGCTTGAAAATTCAACAATGGTTACCTTTTTTAACATACGAAAAATAATCCCACGTGTCACAAAATGTACAGTCTTAACATAAGAACCATTCACGTTCAATCACAACAGTTGTCAGAGGAACACTGGTGAGGTCGAACGCCATCTGCGAAGGACCGGCAGCGCACTTGCCCCGCTCCGAACCAATAGGGACGCCTCGAAGTGACTTCACGTTCAGCCAATGGCGACTTTTGCCCGAATAAATAACCTTTCTTCATGGCGCGACGTTTGAAGTGCCTTTACGCACCAGCTCCATACCATCTAATTAACGATATATTAAACTAAAATGCAGATTTAAAACTACAAAAATTAGCTTAGCTTAAATAAAAAAAATGCAAAAAATACACACAATTAAATGTAAATTATTAAAACTACTCAAATTATTATGGGAATCACTAAAATATTAATTTAAATTCTTAAAAAAATTATGTAAATTACCAAACTGAATGTAAATCACTACAAAACAAGGCACGTTTATGACTAACTTTACTACCTATGACGTTCTCGATGACATAATCCAAGTACTCCTTGGAATTCGCGTTCCGCCTCAAACCTCGCGAAATGGACAGGCGAAAATCTTGTCCGTACTCGCTAAAGTAGTCATGTTCGGGTATATCCATGCTAAGGTCAACTCCACAGATGACGGAAGTTAAGTAAGTCCAGCATCTAGCAGTGTTAGCGGCGTGATAGCCCCCTATAAATCAATAAAAAAAGGAAAATAAAAAAAGGAAATTACGTATTTCTTTTTTTTCCTTCTTTTACCTCCGCCGAGGAACAAAACGGGCAAATCCCATGACAAAATATGACTGACGCAATCGCCATATCCCTTCAACGTCAAATTAAACGCTCCTAAGGGATCCTGGGTAATCCCATCGCTACCGCACTGGCAGACCACCATATAGGGGCGGAAGTTATGTAACACTGTATCAGCCACCCTAATGAAGATGACAATTATTAATATTATTATTTTGTAAAAAAATTGTTTTGTAAGTTTTGATAATTTCTGTAAAAAACAACAACTAACTTTTGGAAAACGTAGAAGTAATCTTCATCAGTAATCCCTTCCCTTAAGGGCACATTGCAATTAAAACCTTTGCCAATTCCCATTCCATTGTCCCGTAACGACCCAGTACCGGGGAAGTACCCAGGTTCGTAATTATGGAATGAGAGCGTAAAAACTTTACTCGAATATTCGAAAGCGTCCGCCACGCCATCTCCGTGATGAACATCCAAATCGATGTATAGAACGTGCTTAAACTTTGGAACGAGGTTTAAAATCGCCAGGACTATGTCGTTAACGTAGCAGAATCCAGAAGCAGAGTCCCTATTAAAATTCCAAAAACGTATTAATTTTAATAAGAAGAAAGCGTTTTAATTGATCTTTTTCCTCTTAGTATGCGGAATTAAATTAAGTAACCTTTGAGCATGATGCCAGCCACCATACCAATTAATAGCGACGTCTACGTCTCCGGCTATTAGAGAATCAGCAGCAGACAAAGAACTTCCTGCCACGGTTTGGGCGAAAGTGAACATTTTTTTCAGAATCGGACAGTCAAAACCTAATAGAAAGAGTTGGCATTTATTAAAGAAGTTTACAATATAACGTACCGAAGCCAAAATCCTCTAGTATTTCACTGGATTCGCCAGTGTACTTGTCTTGAAGGATTTTTAAATGATTGACGTAGTCTTCGGAATGAAATTTCCTTAAATCTTCTTCACTGGCTAAGCGTGTAGGTATGTTTTTCAAGAGATCCAGAATATCATAGGCTTCAATAAGCGAGTGGACCATGAAACTCTGAAAAATAAATCATTTATTTTAATATATGTACTTTTTGCCGCTAAGAGTACGCAAATTCCTATACACGTAAACCTATCATTCACCTCTTAAATACATAATAAAATAACTAAGTATATCACTGGGTTATTTTACCATGCACTTTTAAGCGTTATTAAGTCTACATTGTCTTTAACTTTTCTATTTGAAGCTGCTGGTTACACGAAAAGGTAAAAAAATTACATAAGTTTTGTTAAATAAAGTACAAAAAAGAGGAACTGAGACTCCAGATAGACAGATGCTATAATCTGATAGGCTAATATGACTTACGCGGGATTTAATTATAGGCAAGCGATCTAATTCTGCTAATAAGGCTGGACTCCATACATAACCAACTTTGCGTGGACATTTACTGTCATCAGTTCTTCCCAGTGTAGAATCACTATCAACTTTTTCTAATGCTCTTTTGTTTGTATAGGTCTTACGCTTATCCATTCTAGTAAAACTACAGTAAAATAACAATAATATAGCTCTTTTTAAAAAATAATTGAAATCAAACAACGCGCAATTGTTGGCGTTTCTTTTTGCTCTGTTGCCAACTATTAACGAATTCCCTTTCAAACGAAATAAATTGCTACGCTTAAAATTTAAAAAATAATAAATTACATGTTTATAATTTTAAGAATTAAATACTCCATATAAATTGAATATTTTTATTTTATTTTACAAAAGGTTGCATTTGCATGGTTGCACAGTTTCTTGAAGCTGCTCAACAATAACAACAACAGAAATGTCGAAAAATAATGGTTCTTCTTTAGATTTACGCTCCGAATTAGCTGAACTAGTTAAAAGAAGGACAGAAATTGCCGTAAGTCACTGTACTTTAAGTTCCTTTGTAACCAAGGCAAAATAATAAGGAAATAATACAACAAAAACTTAATTGTTTTCTTCCACAGGACACACTTGCGAATCTGGAACGACAAATTTACGCTTTCGAAGGCAGTTATTTGGAAGATACTCAACTTTATGGCAATATCATCCGAGGGTGGGACCGCTACTTGGCTTCTAGTAATAAACTGACCAGTCAGACCAGCGATAAACGCAATAGAAAATTCAAAGAAGCTGAACGTCTCTTTTCCAAGTCTTCCATCACCTCTATGGCGGTAAATGTCAAATTACAAACAGAGAAATTGTCCCTTTTATAAGCATGTATCTGCTTACGACATATTTTTTTAACTTAGGCGGTAAGTGGCATTGTAGACTTGCACCCAGAGAAGAACGAGCGATCGAGCGAAACGGAATCCCAAGCTAATAGTGGCAGCGAGGACAATACTCGCGAAGGATATTATGAAAGTGTGAATGGATTTGGCGATTCTTCCAGTAAAGATCGGCTCAAGCTCTCTAAAACTTCAAAACACATAAAAAAGGTCAACAGAAAAGCTGTCAAACCACGATAAACGATTAAATTGTATATTCTTATGGTTCTTTTCTGTCGTTTTTTACAATATGCTCTAACGTTTCTATATACGTTCGCTTCTCCGCGTGGACAGTACAAATACACTTCCGAAAATTTTATAATATCCTAAATTTAAGCTGGAGGCAGTTCCTCTGTTCCGACGTAGCTTCCAGTGGCTTGGAAGAACAATTCTCGTTCAATTTCAGTTAACAACCCTGAAGCTCCAATACGGAATAGGTTAGGCATCAACCACGCATCTCCCAATTCTTCTTTCATGAGAATTAACCATTCGATAGCTTGCTGATGGGTCCGGATCCCTCCAGCTGGCTTAAAACCCACCTATTTGAAACACTTTCCCTAGTTAGCCACGCCTTCTTTAAGAAAAAGAACTTGAAAACGTTTTACTTTCAAACCCGTAAGATGGAAGTAGTCTCGAATCGCTCTGCACATCACCAATCCAGCCAGATAATTGGCATTGACTGCTTCTTTACCTAAAAATGGAAATAATTTAACAAATTTCTTCGTTTCTTGCAAAAATAAGTAAAAAAAAAAATATTTTACCTGTAGATGTTTTAATAAAATCAGATCCAGCCATCATAGCTACCATGGATGCTTTGTAGATCGTGGTCAGAGAACCAAGTTCTCCTACTGCTAAGATAGCTTTCATGTGAGCCGGCCCACAAGCTTCGCTCATTTGCTTGATTTCTTTGTATAATTCTTCCCAGCAGCCCCGTAGGGCCAATTCGCGGTTAATTACGATGTCAATTTCACTGGCGCCGTCGGCTACCGCTAATTTAATCTCGTCTAAGCGACAGCTTAAATGGGTTTGACCACTGGGAAAGCCCGTAGCAACTTAATTTGGGAAAAAATAAATAAAATTAATCATGAAGAAAATTATATGTAAAAAACAAGATAGGGCTGTATCCTTAGTAAGTTACCAGAAGCGACCGGTAACTTGACGCCAAATTTCTGCAGGGATTTAACAGCTTCTGCTACTTGATTGGGGTAAACGCAAACTGCACCGGTGGTAATTTCCAAGTCTTTTAAGCCGAGCTTGTTAATTATGTCGAAACGAAGAGGGGAAATGGCTTTAGCACAGAGTCGATCCACGTTTGACCAGCTGTCATCCCCTAAAAATCATTGTTGACCTCAAAAATTGGAAATTTAGAACGATTTTTAGTGAAAACATACCGGAAAGCGTTGTTAGATCGATGCACTGGACTGCGCGGATTAACCAGGCTAAATTGTTCGATTTTTCTAAGAACCTGGATGCCAGCAAATCCTGTACACGGCGTTGAACAGCATCTTGGTTTATTTGGCGAGACTGAACACGCAGAGGATCTAAGACGATAATTTTAAACAATGAATGAGCATTTCATGAAGTACAAATAAAACCTACCAAATTCTAGTCCTGAATTTCGGACCATGGTCGCTTTACTAATGAACGTACAGTGCAGCTTCTATGGATAATAAATATAATTATAATTTCTATGGATAATAAATATAAACTGCAGTGCATAATCTTAGCTGCTACTAATTGTCGCGTTGCGGGAGAAGGTTTTGCTACGAGCTTCTAAGTAGCTCCCGATAGGGGGCTATGCAGTTGTGTCTCAACTGCTCCATAATGCAACACGTTCTCCAAAGTCTAGCACACCTATCTTGTGTGGTAGGTCTGAAAGGCTTGGCACACGGCTCTGGTGTGCTTTTAGACGTTTCCAGCAGTTGAGTTAAGTTAGGTTAAGTTAAGTTAGGTTAGGTTAATTAGGTTAGGTTAGGCTAGGTTAGGTTAGGTTAGGTTAGGCTAGGTTAGGTTAGGGTAGGCTAGGTTAGGTTAGGTTAGGTTAGGCTAGGTTAGGCTAGGTTAGGTTAGGCTAGGTTAGGTTAGGCTAGGTTAGGTTAGGTTAGGTTAGGTTAGGCTAGGTTAGGTTAGGTTAGGTTAAGTTAGTTTAGGTTAAGTTAAATTAACCTAACTTAAAATAACCTAACTTAACTTAACCCAACTTAACTCAACTGCTGGAAACGTCTAAAAGCACACCAGAGCCGTGTGCCAAGCCTTTCAAACTACCACACAAGATAGGTGTGCTAGACTTTGGAGAACGTGTTGCCATAATGAGCAACGTTTCCACGTCTCGGTTGAGTTAAGTTAGGTTAGGTTAAGTTAGGTTAGGTTAAATTTGGTTAGGTTAAGTTAGGTTAGGTTAAGTTAAGTTAGGACTCCCCTTTCCCTCAAAAGCATACATCTTCCTCCCCATTCCCGTCCCTTGCTCCCGAAACGCGTCTTTTTCTAGTAAAGGGACCCCCATTCCCCTCTCTCTCATGAGCGTAGTACTCGAACTCCATACCCCTCCCTTGCTCCCGAAACGCATTTTTTTAGTAAAGGATGACTTCGCTAGGTGACAGCATGTACTGGTTGAAAATGAAGGAAAACCTTCTCCCGAAACGCGACAATTACTTGAGTGTCATAATCTTCATTACTACGAAGTTGTCATGTGTTTCGTTTTTTTCCGATTTAATCTCTAAGTAAGCGAAGGGCGATTCGCGAGCTAAGAGCTATTCGCTTTCGTAAAAGTTTCGAATCGTTTTCCATCGCTTTAAAGATCTGCCTCTCAGAGCAGTTTTTCCGTACTTGAAATAGAAATATTTGTCGAAACTACATTTAAAATTTTTAAATCCCGCAGGAATTTAGTAATATAACATAGAAGGTGCCTCAGCCGTAAAGGACTACGAACCCTGACTTAAGGACTACAAACCCCGTTGACTACAAACACTAATATAACCTAGTCCTAATATAATCTAGTCCTAGTCCTAACCTAGTCCTTAAGTCGGGGTTTGAAGTCCGTGTGATGTAATTTTTAATACGGCTGAGGCACCTTTTGATCTCTTGGTGCTTAACCAATGAGCAGAGACTTTTTGAACTCAAAATGCTTTTGGTCCCTAAAAAGATTAAGGAACCGTAGTGCTTGAGTCGGGGTCCATATCCTTGTGTTGCTTACACCGTAGTCCTTGTGTCGTGTTGGCCCTGAAGTGAGCCTATCCCACGGGTGTGTTCGAGAAAATTTATAAACGTAAGTGTTGATACGGCTTTCTTTCCTAATTTAGCATTTACATTCAATAGTTTGAAGAGAATTTCTTTTAATATATAATAAAAGAAATTCTCTTCATTCTCTTGCAGATATCTGCAGGGCAAAACTTATTTATTATGATTAGAGTTTATCACATGGTATCGAGTTAAAAGAAAAAAGATATTGCTGAGTATAAAATATATATTTAGACAATGAATACAGGCCACAGAACAATACTGTACATGTTGACACGGTTGCGAAGGCGATTGAAGTTGTTTCTTTTTTTTTAGGGAAGGAAGAACACGTTAACCGGTTGTTTTTCTAGAAATAAGAAAGCGGCAAACAAGTACGAGCGAAGTACACTTAGGAGGAAATTGGCAGATGAATGTTAAGTTGAAAAGGAGTGAGCGAAGAGCGTTTTTCCTTAATACCGCATATCTTTAGGCCATTCGTAATCGTATTCCACTTGTGTGTAAGTTATTTAGGCTTGCAACGGAAAATTTGCTTAGGAGATGGACACTTTGGGTTGGTAACCGTTCTCATCAGCTGTGAAGGTGATGGTCACGGTTTTACCATCGGGAGTCTTCCATGAGATAGATCCTTGGGAAGTTTGTCCGGAAGCTTCAGCGCTGACTTGTTTCTGGGCTCCAGATTCTTCACGACGGATACCATCTCCGGTTTCGAACCTACGAAAAACATTCGATTTTCGTTATTTTGTAGCTCAAAATTTTCGAATCTTGCAGATGAACTGCGTAAGATATTGTAGAATTTAAGTTGAAAGAATGCATTAAATTTGCCAAAACAGTTGAAAGTTCCTTACTTGAAGTCGTAGCTCCCATCTTCACGTTGGTTATTCTCATAGGATAGAATTGGCACTGGTGCAGCAGCTTGCTGAGGCATAGCTGCAGCCAAAGTGACGGTGGCCAACAAAGCAACGACGATAAACTGTGGAAGAAAAATTAAGTTATATCCAACGCTGTCAATAGCACTAAAATGAAATAAAAAGTAATCATAAAATATTATAACAAAGCTTACAGTCTTCATGGTAGTGGAGATGATTTGTCGAATAACTCACTGTTTCGGATGAAAGCAAAGGTTGCAAGATGAAGAAGCTCCTCGTGGTTCGTTCCTTATATACCATGCTCTTTCCTTCAGGGAAAAGTTTGAGGTGTGTAACATCGGTTTACGTAAGAAAGAGAGAGAGAACAGTCAATTTGAATACCTATAGTTGTATTAATTGTGTGGTGTATATTTGACCCCCTTAACCACGTCATCAGCGTCCCCCTTGTGTAAAAGTTTTCATTTTCAACGCCTGTTTTTGCTGGTTGGTAGCAGCATCTTCAGCCTGAAGGGGAACACGACCTCCTTTTACAAAAAGCAGCGCCCATCACCGTCCATCCACTTTGTCCTCGTCGGCCATAAATATCTCCATTCAAGGTAACCAGGAAAGAGGCTTTTGCTTGCTTATCACTTAACTGGCAAACCGAACCGTGTACTTTCTTCTCCTTGGTGGTCATGCGCTTGGTCTTCGGTTCTAGGGTCTGTTTTTGCTTTTCGGTACCCTGATGTTTGGGTATTTCTTCCCAAACCATCGTTTTTATGGTTCCCAGACCTTCTACCGAGGATTTCCTAAAAGGGTACCGTTGGGTACCGTGGAAAGAGAAGAAGCCGATGCTTTCACTTTCAGTTTGAGGGTTTCGAAATTTCACCATAGATGAGATTGGCATCACACTATAGGGTCATCTTTTGTACGTCGTTAGCACAACATTTATATTCGGCATGACTATCATAAATTCGCATTGTGTACAGAACCACTCTGGGCCATTGCAGTCACGATTGATGTTTGTTTTGTTTTTTCGCGGAATGAAACCGCGACCCATTGGAGCCACTTTCTTATAAGTAACCATCGTGGAGTGTATTTGTACAAGACGGGTATTTTTGTGTGCCGTACACTGCAAGAACGGTTGCGTTAGTCTGGCCTCCTTTGCTGTTGCCCAACAATGAAAAATGAAAACACAGACAAAAATGTATGGAAAACTTAGGAAAATTAAACATTTCTGCTATTGATGCGTTAGACTATATTAAGATTACTTATTCGCACTTATTGCTAGGAAATTATTCAGTTTATTTAGATTTTTTTCTTTGTTTTGCCATGTAGGAAAACCTTTGTTAGTTCTATGAAGTCATGCGACCGTAAACTTGCGTACAAAGGAATGTTAGCGAATTCTGTGCGTACTTTTTTTTGTTGTCTATAGAACAGGAGAAAGGTAGTTGGAAGTTAGAGAGAGATTTTCGTTTGCATACCAGACTCAGTGAAAGGATTCCCACTGTCATCTAAGATTAGAAAGCGTTGGAGGACATGGATAACTGGCTTGTAGACAAGGTTACCTGTATAACAAACTAGACAGCTTACGAGGGACTAGGTGGTATGTACAGTACGTGTACTGCGCATTAACATAGGCCTATTAGGAAGTTACATAACATGGACAGTATCCAACACAGTCTCAACGATCCCTTCGACCACGGTGGATGACCATGGAAACTATCGTGAAGGTAATCAAGGTTTTTGGCAAGCCAATGTATATGCAGCCACTGCCACTGACAAACTTTATGGGTCAATTCGGGGATGCTTATCTAAGTTGGGTGGTGCAATGTTTTTAGCCTTCTTTATCCCGCGGGCGAACACGCCAGCCGTTTTCAAATTCAACCGCAGGTAGTTATGCAGTGAGAGTCTTCGTTAAGTACAGCACGCTAACAAAAGAAGGTGTGGGCTCCTGGCATGGTTCGAGTATAAATAGGATGGATGCTCGCAGTCAGTCATGTGTTGTATCATACATTTCTTGCAGCAAACATGAAATACGTAAGTCCTCTCTGTTTATTCCCAATAGTTTATTTATCCTTCTAAACTAAATTCATCCTCTACTTTACAGGTGATCCTTCTTGCCTGTTTGGCGGTAGCCTGTGCTCGGCCTCAAGAACAGAAACCACCGGTACCCATCCTGTCATCCAACAGCGAAGTAAACGGAGATGGTACTTACAAATTCGAGTAAGCGTCACATGCGTGTACATTTAAAAAAAAATAACGTTTTTTTTTTCTAAATCAGCTTTGAAACCGGAGATGGTGTGAAGCGTCAAGAAAGTGGAAACCAGAAGCAGATTACCCCAGAAGCAGCCGGTCAAGTCCAACAAGGCGGTTACTCCTACACCGCACCCGATGGTCAAGTGATCAGCCTCACTTTCGTTGCCGATGAAAACGGATTCCAACCCGTAGGTGACCATTTGCCCGTCGCTCCACCCTTGCCACCCGCAATTGCCCGAGCTTTGGCTCAAATCGCTCGTGCTAATGCTGGACCTGGAGCTCACCACAACTAATCAAACGTGAATTTTTGTAAACTGTTGACCCCTTTTTGTTGTACAAATAAAATGATGGCAAAAAACTACTTAAAACTCTTTTTATATGGTCCTTTTTGCTATGTTATCTTTAAAGCTCCCGTGTAGCTAAGCTTGTAACACCCAAGCTATCACAAGGTGGCGTAGTATAAGAAAGCGCATAGCGTCTGCGCAAGAAACCCGAAACGGCGTGGAGGATAACTTTCTAACAACGTATTAAATTTTTCTGCATTTTTTTAAAAATAGAATTAAAATAATAGACAAGGGATATGATAAAAAGAGTACCTAAATCAGCGAATTTGCCTTTTTTGTGTGTCTGGGAAAAAGTTTGGCATTCAGTAACCTACACTTTAAAATTATTAGAAGCAAAAATAAGAAACATTCAAGATCCATTCGTTTACTACTTACATGAGCTACATTACTGTCAAAAGGGTTTGTGGAAATATTGTTTATTTTTTGTAGTATTACCCTTTTTACGTAAGAGCTTTCCTGCGTTCCAAGCCATAAAATGAACCAAAAAAAGCTTATTCCGTCAGTAGTTAATGTTGCAAATCTGTAAAAAAGAAGCCTTTAGTTTTATTAAACCTTTTTCTACAAAAACACAACTTAAATTACCCTTGAGCAATTATGAATCCCAGTTATGAATGCCCTTGATTATAATTCTAGGGCACATTTGATGTCAAGGTTCTCGTGTTCAATTACGTTAAGAAAATTTCGTTCAATTACGTTAAGAAAATTTCGTTCAATTACGTTAAGAAAATTTCGTTCAACTACGTTAAGAAAAACTCGGTAGGTTAGAAGTAATGTCTTCTTATATTTGTACAATGCTGAATCATATTAGTTGCAAACATGCATAAGATTGGCGGAAATAAAATAATTTCGCGTCAAAGTATATACGTGTATCAGTGTCGTGGATGGGCAGTGGGTTGACAACGGCAAGTTTCGTTAAGGATGTATATATTTTTGTTATTATTTTTTTTTTACGTTCTTCCTGCTGCTTTCAATTCATCCCAAACCTTCTGGATATCAGCGGGAACGGGTGGCGGAGTGGGTAAATGATCTCCCTTAGGTTGGAAGCCATTCTCATCAGCTACGTAAGTTAGCGTAATTACGGTGCCATCAGGGTTTTTGTACGATACTTGTCCTCGAGCAACAGTCCCTGATTCTTTTCCTATCAGCTTTTGCTGACCGGACTCCTCTTGCTTAATTCCATTGCCGGCCTCAAAACTTGAATAAAAAAATCGAATTAAATTGTTACGTTTGAAATTATTATATCTATTATTTCTACACTGAATGTAGTACTTACCTGTGTTTATACGAGCCATCAGCGTTGTTTTCAATAATTTGACTGATGATGGGAACAGGCGTTGTTTGCTGAGGTTTTGCGGCAGCAATCACCAGCAAAGTTGCAAGAATAATCTACAATGTTCTGATAATGAATGTTTTATAAAAGTAATAGTAAAAGAAAACTGTAGGTTGGAATTGTGTATATTACCAGTTTCATCTTCAGGACTGTAGTACACTGTTGTATCAACAATTAAAGCTGAAGATTCACTGTTGCTCTGGCTTAGAGTGCATCGCAGTTTTATACACTAGCAAAAAACCATGGTGCTTGCCAATTTCTGCTAGACGTGGGTGATGTATAGATTGCATCGTTGGCTAACGAGGGTCATTTTCTTGTTCTTTCTTTTTTTTACAAGAAAAGAAAAGTCGTTCAAGGAAAAAGGATGGGTATTCAAATTTTGAATTCCAGACAGCCTTCCAAGCATCCCTCGTCGTCGAATGAGGATAGTTGATGTTTGGTCACTTTTACTTTCGAGGACGAGGTGAAATCAAGAGATGTTAATCATCCCCTCCCATCTGTTGAATATATTCCAGTGCGCGAGCTGCGTGTGAATTATTCTCACTTTTTCGTTCAAATGAGCTTTTTTCCTTAATAATCATCCTCCAGATCATGGTGATCATTCTGATCATCGTGATCATCCTAACCATCCTGTTCACTGTGATTATCCTGATCATCCTGAATATCCCTTTCAAACAGACAATGAACGACTATGAATGACTTTTATCCGACTACGAACAGTTCAAATTTCAGTCCCACGAAGTTACTCAATAGTTAACTATAGTAAAGTATTGAGTTTCTTCATCTGTAGTCCGAGTCGCAATAGCATCCTTTCCTTTTGCCTTGACTTCAAAAATACACTGCCGTTTGCTTAAAACGTTAAAAGATAAAGAACCAGAATCTGAACAGACCAAGAGGCTGGAGATGATACCACAGGAAAGTGAAAGGACGATCACGTGCACAGCGGAATTATAATTTAACACCGCATCAACATAATCAGCGACCTTCAGGAGCAACGTAAATCTAGCTTAACAGTTTTATGTTGTTAAAAACCTCTACTTGAACATAAAAAAACGTAAACGCGTACCAGGAAGCGTCTAATTCCTGCCCATCGGGACCTAAACAACGACCATGGTCACACAAACCTGCGAAAACCTCAGGCAGAAGATGATTCAGTAGAACAAACGAGAAGTTTTGCTTTTAACGACTTTCTCTAATCAACTTGAAATTTGTCGAATTGTGCGAAAATGCATGGTCATTTTTTGCTGTGAATTCTGAGCGCGCCGCAATGTCGTCAGCATTGTGACGCTTGTGGTTGCTGCCTGGTGTTGTAAACGATGAAGAGGTTTGATAAAGTTTTAATTGGTCGGTGTAAGCACAGATGTATACACATGTAAGCGCATCTTGGGGTATCTTTGAAGCGTTAAAATGGTCAAGAGTCCCGAATGGTCAAGATCTCCTCTTACCTCTTTAGCCTCAAGGAAAGTGAAAGGATCATCTTCACACACCAAAACTATTCCGTAATTTCTAGGTTAGGCAGCAGGCCCCATGCGTAAAAATAGTTCGTCCGTTAGCCGTTCCCCAACGTGGTGCTAACGCTTACGTTTCAGCTCTTCAGCAATCTAACGCGCTAAAAGTCATCATTAGCTCCATGGTTAAGGATTAAGGAAAGTCCAACTGGCAAATGACATTTTACACTTGAAAACAACTGAGCCTTGTGGTGGTAACTTGTAATACTTCACATCCTGCAACTAAAATATTGTTTGGGAATAAATAATAAGTTAAATAGATTAATTATTGACGAAACACTTATTTTTATTTAAGAAAATGAAATAACAGACATTCTTTCAAGGCCGCTTTTAAGGTTTGTTTGGTTTTTATCCTTGTGTATTTTAGAAAATTATAACCCATTGCATGGGTATAAGCAAGGTACGTGAAGCGACACAAGGGGATAACAAAGATGTACCATAAAAGGTGGAGGGTTGTTAAACAAAGGGAAAGGTGGTGTTTAGAGCTTTCCTGCCAGGCGCAAATTTTCCAACAGCTTGACCACGTGAGGAGGCATGGGTGGCGGTGTTGGGATATGTGCACCAACGGGCCGGAACCCGTTTTCGTCGGCTACGTAACTCATGCGGATGACGGTACCATCGGGAGCGGTATAGGAATACGCACCTTGGGAAGTAGCGCCGGCATCTTTAGGGGTGATTTGCTTTTGTTTTCCGGATTCTTGACGAGAAATACCATGACCAGTTTGATAACTACAAGAATATTAGCATTAAGTTTGACCACTTTAATTTAGTTTCAGTTCCAAATTAAATTGACTTATTATTAAATGAATATCAAAATTACTAACCTGAATTTGTAGGATCCATCGCCATTTACTTCGCTTTCCATGCTGAGGATCGGGATAGGAGTCGTTGTTGTGACATGGGGAGGAGGTTGGATTAGGCGTTGTTCTTGTGGAGCAGCCGAAGCCACAGCAATGACGACAGCAATCAACTAGAAAAGAAAAAATAACAGTAGAAGAAAGTATTATTAGAAATAATACAAAAATAATAGAAAATGGCGTCTGCCTTGCTTACCAAGAATTTCATTGTTGTAGTTATGGGTGTTGAACGTTGTGGGTGTTAAAGAATCTAAGGTTCGACTGTATTGCTAATCAGAAGCCACAAGAGGCTTTTATAGTTCAGATTTTGCAGACCCATCTTCTGCTCGGAGGGGGACACGATAGGTTACACAAAGGACAAGGTTATCGTGATAAATTCTTTTCCGGGATGTGGATGATTTTAAATTTATGGTCTTTTCAAAGAATATGACTAAAACCATAAATAAAGTTTAATGGGGAATCGAAAATGTTGCCGCTGGTGGGAGCATCTTCATCGAACCATACTTGGTCTGCCCACGGACGTCCACTTTTCTTCCTTTTTTGTTGCGGATAACGTTTCAGCTTTCCAGGAAAGTGAAAGGATGACCGTAGAGCCGCGACGGTTTTATTCGTTCAGGTTCTTTCAGATGATAATGCCTTATACTTTCACTCCGTGAAGCCGCATCTTCTCATTAAAATATGCATTCAGAGAGTTAATTACGTCTCTTTTGTATGTTTGCAATTGAAATAACTAATTTATATACCTTGAATTAATGTTTTTCATACTTGAAGGATCCATACAAAACATGAAGGATCCCGTGCAGCTCTGCTTTCCGTTGTACGATAGCATGGTAAAGCAGAAACGCTCATACATGGAAATATAGAAGATTTTCACAAAGTATATTGACACTAAAATAGCTAATATGCCTCATTAGAAACTTATGCTTTAACTTTTCTTATACTCGCTGTAACTAATTTGGAAACTACAAAAGCAATGCGCGGTCATAGAAGCCCATGCACCTATAAGCTCCTACACGCCACCTTGCGGCAGCCAATGTCTAATAAATTAAAATGCCGTTGCCTGACAAATACCGGAGTCAACCTTCGAAATGTTTCTTGTTGTTTTTTACTTCCTTAATTACTGAAGTGAAAGTATTGACAAGATTTGTATCCGCGTCGTAACTGATTTACAGGCAGATCTTTGTCTCCGACCATTTGTCAGTCTAAGTACCATAGTGTCTAAAACAGCTTCCCAAGTTGTCTACAACAGTCTGATACAACACTATGAAACATGAACTTCACGTGAAGGCAATAACTTGCGGTACCCAAGCCTTATCAGGAAGCTTAGGGGTAAGGCCGGAGTAACGCTACAAGTCCGGCCTGTGCTTCCTTTCTTTTGCGCCCTATAGCAACCTTCACGGTTACTGTATAAAGCGAAAAGTGAAAGTTTATTCTTTGCAAAAACTTTGCCAATTTGCATCCGTTTCCTTGAAAAGTGCTTTAGGAAAACCTGCACATAACTCCTGCCCAGAGGGTTAACGATCGACTTGGGTGTTGTATCTTCGCCATACTGTAAAGTACTGTACGTGCAGCTGCAGAAATAGCAAAAAATTATACATGTATCGCTTCACTAATCTAAAGCCACTGTCTAGCATACTAAATGTCGCCGAAAAGCTTACACATGAGTATAAAAACGGACCCAAACCTAAATGGAATATCACAGTACATATTCAACTGACCAGCCACAACAACCTGAGCTACAACAACCAAAGTCAATACAAACAACCGACCCTCTCCGCATACAACTACACCTACTAAGTCAATACAAACAACCAAACGAGAACCATGAAGTTGGTAAGGTTTATTTTAGCTTCTTCTTTCCGTAATTTAATAATTAATATTCTTCTTCTTCTGGCAGATTATCCTTATTGCTCTAGTGGCAGTAGTTTCGGCTGCAAGTCCACTTCGTCCTAACCTTCCGGTACCAATCGTGAGCCAGTCGCAAGAGCTCAAAGAAGATGGATCTTATAATTTCAAGTAAGAAATTATTTGTATTTTTTCAAGTATCTATAGCTACTCAAGTCTAACAGGTTCGAAACTTGGGACGGCATTTCTCGTCATGAGTCCGGAGTACAAAAACAAATCACACCTAAAGAATCAGGTCAAACTTCCCAGGGAGGATATTCCTACACTGCCCCTGATGGGACTGTCATCAACTTATCCTTTACCGCCAACGAAAACGGATTCCAACCCCAGGGTAAACATCTCCCTACCCCACCCCCTACGCCAGATTACGTTGTAAAGCTTTTGGCAGACCTTCGCGCTGCCGGTGCGTTGTAAAAAAAATTACCCTAATGACTTTCGCAAAATTTTGGACCAAAAGGAAAATATGTACAGTCTTTAAAAAAATCTAGATGATTTGTTCTTTACATACAGAGTATTTCACTAAAAACTTTGTTTCATTTAATAGCAATTATTTTTAATTCAATTAACGATTACTTTAATTAGCAATAAGTTAGTTAACGATTGCAGCCTATTTTAGTTTAATTTTAGTTTAAGCTAATTTTTCTACAAACTCTATTTGAAAGAAAGCAGCTATTTTATACAAAACTGGATAGGGTATAAGTTGCTGTAATCATAAGACTGGTAAAACCTTAATCTAAAAAAACTTTAATTTTTTTAATAGAACATACTTTTTTATTTTTTAAAAATACAGAAAGCGCTTTGTAAAGTGAATGGAAATCGATGGTGCCAGATGGTTTTTGGTTCTGACCACGGTTTCCGCTATACCGAGATTACCTGGTGTTAACGCAAGCTCAGTGAGATGGAGTGGGGGAAACCATGGAATAGAATTGATGTAACGTGTGTGCGTTGAGAAAGTCATTAAGAACAGGTTCCCGGCAGAGTAGCCTCAGGCGGGATGGGTTCCTATGTCACGCTTTTGGGAAGCATCTTCAATGTCATTCTATACGGCGCGGTTTTTTGGTATAAAAGCAGTGAAAGTGGCTACGTAACATCACAGTTCATCTTCTTCACTCTTCCGAAGATCACCAACTCACCAAACTCCATCAACCATGAAGCTGGTAAGTGTGCCACCAGAACAGAAATTTTGGTACTAAAAAAGATGTTTTTTCCTACACAGATCATCCTCGCTGCTCTAGTGGCCGTAGCCATGGCTCGTCCTCAAAGCCAAACGCCGGTCCCCATCATCAGCCAACAGCAAGAAGTGAACGGCGATGGAAGCTACAGTTTCAGGTAAAAAGAGCGTCTCGTGATTTTATTTCGGTTTTCATTTAGTTTACCGTATTCCTCCATGGTTTTAGCTTCCAAACTGGCGATGGCATTTCTCGTCAAGAGTCCGGACAACAGAAGCAAATCACTCCAACCGATGCCGGCGCCACTTCCCAAGGCGGGTACTCCTACACCGCGCCTGATGGTACCGTGATCACCATGAGCTTTGTCGCTGACGAAAACGGATTCCGACCCGTAGGAGATCACATCCCTACCCCACCTCCCATGCCTGAACATGTCGTCAGACTTTTGGCCACTCTTCGCGCTGCCGGAGTGTTGTAAAAACACCTTCCGAAATCCTAAGGCAAATCCGGTTTTGATCGATATGTTACGTGTGTTGTGATGCTACAAATAGTTTGTAAATAAATGGAAACTATTCTTAAAACTTTATTTCACTTAATTCTGCATCAAAATTGCATAATGTAAGTGTTATGAAACTCGAACTTGAAGGAAAATAAGCAAAATTCTTAATATAATTTTGATATTTGCAAACAAGAGGATCATCCCGTAAATCACGTATAAAACGTTTACGAATCACTTTCCAATTTCTTCAAATTATGAATGATTTTATAAAATGGTACTTTCTAGGAATATAATCAGCCTTTTCCCTACAAGGAGCCTTAAAATTAAAAGTACTTCTGACACCATTTTATTTAAAATGAATATGAATGAATCATCCCAGCCTAAGGTTGCATTCTTCTATACTCATGAAGATATTATAAATAGCGGGATGTATTTAGAAAAACCAAGAAAATAAAACAACTTCTCTTTGCTGCAACTCAAATGCACTAACTTCATAAAATGCCCTTTCAAATTGAAAATTCTGCATTAATTCTTAATAAGTAGAAAGTGCAGTGGAACATTCTGTAATATTTTTTAGGATTTGTTCATACACATTTCCCATGTAGAAAAATAGAAAGTTCTTATACTTAATCAAATTTGTAACATTATTTTAAGTTATATTAGTTTGTATATCTTACAATTCAGGAATAACTTTGGTACGCTATAAATAGTTATAGAATGACCCAGCCTACAAACTAAGGAAGTGATCTATCCAATTCTTAAGATAAGAAAGGGCTACAATGTGAAAGGCAAGCTTATGAACGATAGCAGCATCAAGGAAACATTAGTTACTGAACCAACGTGGAGCAGGGAAAGTGAAAAGGAAACAGGTTCGCGGCCTATAAGGCCATTCAGCGACGTGTGGCTAAGGTCTTCCTTTATGATAAGAGCATCTTCAATGTCATCAAGGAAGGCGCATCATATAAAAAGAGATTACAAAATGCTTGGAGTATCACAGTCCCTCTTCAACCTCTCGAAGCAACTCAAGACAACTACTTACAACCATGAAGCTGGTATAACTTTAGGCTAAAACCATCATAATGAGAAAGTTCAAGTTTAAAAGAGAAAGTTTCCTTTTCCAACAGATCATCCTCGCTGCTTTAGTGGCCGTAGTCATGGCTCGTCCTCAAAACCAAACGCCCGTCCCCATCATCAGCCAACAGCAAGAAGTGAACGGCGATGGAAGCTACAGCTTCAGGTAAAAAGAGCGTCTCATGGTTCTCTTTCGGTTTTCATTTAGTTTACCGTATTCCTCCATGGTTTTAGTTTCCAAACTGGCGATGGCATTTCTCGTCAAGAGTCCGGACAACAGAAGCAAATCACTCCAACCGATGCCGGCGCCACTTCCCAAGGCGGGTACTCCTACACCGCACCTGACGGTACCGTGATCACCATGAGCTTTGTCGCTGATGAAAACGGATTCCGACCCGTAGGAGATCACATCCCTACTCCTCCTCCCATGCCTGAACATGTCGTCAGGCTCTTGGAGACTCTTCGTGCTGCCGGAGTGTTGTAAAAACCACCTTCCGATATCACATTCACGACAAAACTCCAGTCTGATCAATTTGTACGTGTACCATCATGTGACAAATACTTTGTAAATAAATGTAACCTATATTATTCAAACTTACTTTACTTCTTTTTCTAACTGAATAAAGGTTAATTTGGTTCGAATGTTTTATCTTCTTAGAATGAACTTGATGAAGCTGCGTCCCTAACGATGGTTTCAATGAAAAATTGCATATAGGCATCCAAACTGAATAGGCGATTTACTTTCCAGTTCAACAGTTCCTGTCCAACTCATGTGATTTTATAACAAATGTAGTTTTCAAAATAGACAGTGTTTGACAGGTTTTGGCAAGGTACTTCCAATTCTGGGAGCAATAAAGAAATTAAAATGTCTGATAGAAGAAACACAAAAAACAGGAATAATATTTTGAAACAATTCCATAAGCCCTAACTTCGTGGAAATACTCATAAATTTTCAAAATACTGTATTTATTCACCATTAAAGTGGAAAGCTCAATTGGACAATTTTAATTGAATTTCTGCCCGATTTCCAAAATCGAAATTTTATAAGTGATTTTGAACTTTTAAGAATTTTATTGGTGGTTGATAAGAAACATGATGGTAGATGAGAAGCACGTGTACATTTTCAGTGAATATAAACGAAGTATAAAAAAAAATATATAACGTATTTTAAAAAAATGTAAAAAAATATTCAAAATAAAGAAAGTTCGCATTTAAATTGTTGTAATTAAATTTCAATAAATCCACATAGTTATCTTCAAATTCTGTTTGTATCGTAAATATTACAATTTTGTCGCAATTTCATGATTTCGTACTTGGGTTCCGTTAGCGCGTTAAAGAAATATTTCACTGTTGTCAACAATGAAAAGGTAACGGTCTAACGGTCGAGGTCGCACCATGATTGGACGAATTCTTTACGACGCCGAAAAATTCGTAAAACAAATAAAAAGTTTTTTGTCAAGTGTATTAATTTTTTTTTATTTTCACAGTAAATAATAGCGATTAAAGTAATAATTACAATGCAAATAAATAAAAAAGGTTGTAGACGACATTTGGAATTGTAAACGAACTGCATTCATCCTCTGAAAGAATGATAGTAACGAAACGTTATTTGAACCCTATTAGACCTTTTTTTGCGAAGGAGTATTGCTCACGATCTCGCCCTTTCATGATTTGAGAACGTGAATCGTCAAGCGCTTAATCTTATCGCGAACAGGTGGTTGAATTATTGGTAACTGCTACTGAATTCCGAAATCTAGCTTGGTTACTACGCAGTGAAGTTAAAATATAACGTCAAAGATCACCTTAAATACGGTAAACAACATTGAAGTATCATCGAAGCGGCTGCCGGAAACCCTTTTATAAAAGCTTTGAATAAGTTAATGTGAAAGGCACGATCAAAGCAAAAGCGCATAAGTTTCATGGAAACTCCAACATGAGAAAAACTACGTTGAGAAAGTGAAAAAGAACAGGTTCGGTCGGGTCTAGGATGGGTCTTTTCGCTAACGAAAAGAGCATCTTCAGTGTCAGTCATGACACACGCATTCCATATAAAAAGGGACTGGACTGTTCGAAGTATCACAGTCCTTCTTCATCCTCTCGAAGCAACTCAAACCAACTCCTTTCAACCATGAAGCTGGTAATTTTGGCTAAAACTACCCTGTAATCAGAAAGTTCAAGTTTAAAGCAGAAAGTGGTTTCTTTTATTTTAGATACTCCTCGCTGCTTTAGTGGCCGTAGCCATGGCTCGTCCTCAAAGCCAAACGCCCGTCCCCATCATCAGTCAACAGCAAGAAGTGAATGGCGATGGAAGCTACAGTTTCAGGTAAAAAGAGCGTCTCATGATTCCTTTTTCGGTTTTCATTTAATTTACCTTATTCCTCATTGGGATTTAGTTTCCAAACTGGCGATGGTATTTCCCGCCAAGAGACCGGACAACAGAAGCAAATCACGCCCACCGATGCCGGCGCCACTTCCCAAGGCGGGTACTCCTACACTGCGCCTGATGGTACCGTGATCACCATGAGCTTCGTCGCTGACGAAAACGGATTCCGACCTGTAGGAGACCATATCCCTACCCCACCTCCCATGCCTGAACATGTTGTCAAACTCTTGGCGACCCTTCGTGCTGCCGGAGTGTTGTAAAACCACCTTCAAAAATCCTAACTATGACAAATCCAATTTTGATCAATTTGTTTTGAACGTGTGTTGTGACGCTACAAATAGTTGTAAATAAACGGAAACTTTTATTAAAACTTTATTTCACGTAATTTTGACTCAAAATCGAAAATGCATTTTTTTATACCGAACTGAAAGGTAGATGAGCAAAGTTTTAAGTTAAATGAACTGAGTTTTAATGAGCTAAAATAATCATTACGTAAACCATGCATAAAACGCTTAGACATTTAACACTTTAAACACTTTAAACACTTTATGTTTTATTCCAGTTACGAATGATTTTAGGAAATGGTACTTTCTAAAAATAGAATAAGCTCTTAATTAGTAAGGATTAAAATATTCAAAGTATTTTTTTATATTTTGGAAGATCTCAACGGAATATTATAAATAAATGTAGATAAATGTGATAATGTTATTACGTTCATACAAGATTCTAGACTCAGTTTGATGCAATTCAAATGAACCATCTTTATAAAATATCCTTTCAGATTGAACATTGTGCATTGTTGATTAATGAATAGAAAGTGTAATTGAACATTTTCGATACGTATTAAGATTTATTCAGAAAAATTTCCCAATGTAAAATGCCACTAAGTACTTATATTTAATCAGCTTTGTAACATTTTAAAGTTCAATTAGTGTATACCTTATAGTTCATGAGAAACTTTGGTACGCTATAAATAGATCTAGAATGATCCAGTCTACAAACTAAGGAAGTGATCTATCCAATTCTTAAGATAAGAAAGGGCCATAATGTGAAAGGCAAGCTTATAAACGACCAAGGAAACATTAGTTACAGGAACCACGTGGAGCAGGGAAAGTGAAAAGGAAACAGGTTGGCGGCCTATAGGTCTTCCTTTCATGATAAGATCATCTTCAATGTCACCCAGGATGGTGAATCCTTTAAAAATGGAACACGAATGCTTAGAAGAGCACAGTCTAACTTCATCCTCTCGAAGTAACTCAAGCAAATCTTTACAACCATGAAGCTGGTAACTTTAGGCTAAAACCTTCCTGATCAGAAAGTTCAAGTTTAAAACAGAAAGTGGATTCCTTTTCTTATAGATCATCCTCGCTGCTCTAGTGGCCGTAGCCTTGGCTCGTCCTCAAAGCCAAACGCCCGTCCCCATCATCAGCCAACAGCAAGAAGTGAATGGCGATGGAAGCTACAGTTTCAGGTAAAAAGGGCGTCTCATGATTCGCTTTTCGGTTTTCATTTAGTTTACCATATCCCTCCTTGGATTTTAGTTTTCAAACTTTAGATGGCATTTCCCGTCAAGAGTCCGGACAACAGAAGCAAATCACCCCCACCGATGCCGGCGCCACTTCCCAAGGCGGTTACTCTTACACTGCCCCTGACGGTACCGTGATCACCATGAGCTTTGTCGCTGACGAAAACGGATTCCGACCCGTAGGAGATCACATCCCTACTCCCCCACCCATGCCTGAACATGTCGTCAGGCTTTTGGAAACTCTTCGTGCTGCCGGGGTGTTGTAAAAACCACCTTCTGGTTTCACAACCGTGGCAAAAGCTCCGGTCTGATTATTTTCTACGTGTACAATGATGTTACAAATAATTTGTAAATAAATCAATAAATGGAACCAATATTCTTCAAAACTTATTTTCTTTTCTTCTGCTAATTAAATAAGGAATAGTTTGGTTTGGACTATTTAGAATTAACTTTCCTAACGATAGTTTCTGTGAGAAGTTGCAAAAATCTAAACTGAGTAGGCGACCCATTTTCAAGTTCAACAGTTCCAACTCATGTGAGTTTGTAACAAATTATATTATTAAAAATACAGTTTTTGACAGCAAGGTTTTTCAAATTCTGAAAGTAATAAAGGAATTAAAATTACGTTTACAAAAAAATGACATTAATTTGACCCAATTCCAAAAGCCCTAACTTTATGAAAATACTCATAGTCTACTACAATATATATGATTGATTCACCTTTAAAGTAGAAAGTTCAATTAGGTATTATGCAAAATGACCAAAATCGAAACTTGAAACGATTTTTAAGTTTCTAAGAATTGTATAGGGGTTTGATTTAGAATTACGTGTAAATTTTAAGTGAACTTAACCAAGTATAAACATACTATAAGGAACTATTAAAAATTACAAAGTTCGTTGGAACTTTTGCATTTAAATTTAAATAAATCTACGTAAATAAGTTACAATTTGCTAAATGTTCTTATTTTTTCATTGGAACGCAGTTTACCCTATTTTAATTATAATTTTACAAATTCCAATAGTGATGCATCTTCTGGTTTTATAAAGTAAATATTAAAAATTCTTCACATTTTTACGATTTTTTTAGCTGCATAAGAAGTATAGTACAGTATCACAAAGGTTTTGCAACTTAATACCAGCAAAAGCATAAGTTTCGTTCAACAGGCAAGAGTATACTATAAGTAGGGGTTTTATAACTATTAGAAATAACGATATAATAGCAAATATTAGCAAACATATAACATGTATTCAACATAATACCTACAAAACAGAATATCGGAATCATCTTAGTATAGAGATGAAAGCGAATAGTGAAAGGTATAGAAAGAGCACAAAGAGACCGCAGCTTCAAGGAAACGTCCTCGAAATAAAAAGGTTACGGAGAAAGTGAAAACAAATTGCTCAGCCTAGTCGCAATGCACAGGACGAGCCTCCTTTTACGACAGGCCCAACTTCATTGTTGTCCACAAACGTTTTCGTATAAAAAGGGACCTGAATGCTTGGAAGGGAGCACAGTCCATCTTCATCCTCTCGAAGAAGCTCAAAGCAACTCCTATATAACCATGAAGCTGGTAAGTTTAGGATAAACCATCCTTAGAAAGTTCCAGTTTAAACTTAAAAGTCACTTATTTTTCCTACAGATCATCCTCGCTGCTCTAGTGGCCGTAGCCTTGGCTCGTCCTCAAAGCCAAACGCCCGTCCCCATCATCAGCCAACATCAAGAAGTGAATGGAGACGGAAGTTACAACTTTAGGTAACGTATCTAATGCAGCTCTATCGTGGAAATGTTGTTGTCCTTGGACGTAAATTGAATGCCTTCAACATGTTTTTGTCTTGTCCTTAGTTACCAAACTGGCGATGGTATTTCCCGCCAAGAGTCCGGACAGCAGAAGCAAATCACGCCCACCGATGCCGGCGCAACTTCCCAAGGCGGATACTCCTACACCGCACCTGACGGTACCGTGATCACCCTGAGCTTTGTCGCTGACGAGAACGGATTCCAACCCAGAGGAGAACATCTTCCTACCCCACCTCCCATGCCTGCGCACGTCGTTCAGCTTCTAGAAACACTTCGTGCTGCCGGTGCTCTGTAAACTCCTTTACTTTAAAGATACTTGCCTGGCATTTCGCTCTGATGTACTTGAAAGATTTTTTATAAATAAATGGGAAGATTACTTTAAAAAGAAGTCATGATTTCTTTTTTTTAGCTAAAATACTTATATTAACTGAATCTATTTCTTATTGTTACGAGTTGTACGATCTTTTTGCCAGTATCATTCTTCAATAGCGTTCACATCTCGGGTGTACCGACAAATATATATCCTTCTTCAGTTTTGAAGTTTGAGTATATGTTCCTATTCAGTTGAACTCACGGGTCATTTCGCTGTATACGCAGTATAAGTGTGAACATGGGATATTTACCGGTGCAATACAAATTCAGCTTCACACATAGCGCTCTAAGAAAATAAAATTCGCTCTTGCCAATAATGTAATAGTAACGGTTGGTATCGCATTACGATTGGACGTATATCTTTCCCGTGTTCATTTCAAGCTAGGTACTATACTACACTCAATGCAGATACTTGGGTATTTTTGTAAAAATATATTTAAATCGAATTTTTCATTGCAAAGACGTGAACATATTGGTACAAAAATGCGTAGTTTTTGTCAAATATATTTAATGCGTTTTTCACTTCTTACAATAAATAATAGTGATTTAACTTCATCATGACACTGCAAAAAAGAAAAGAACGAAGTTTTAAACGACATTTAGCACAAACATTCTTCCAGGAATTGCGTTGTTCTTCTGAAAGAAGGATTGTAATGAAACGTTGTTCGAACCTTCTAAGACCTTTTTGCGAAAGAGTCACACATTGAAAGCCATTGGACGTATATCGCATTGCACACGGCTCACGATCATCACCTTTTTATCAGTTGAGAATGTAATCATCAAGTGCTTAATCTTATCGCGAAAAGATGTTTGTATTATTGGTAACTGCTACCAAATTACCAAGTTTAGATTGGTTACTACTCAGTGAAGTTAAAATATTACGTCAAGAGTCCCCTTAAATAGAGTAAACAACTTTGAAGGATCATCGAAGCAGTTGCCGAAAAATCATCACAAAAGCTATAAATAGGCTAATGTGAAAGGCACGATTGAAGCAAAGCGCCTAAGTTTCAAGGAAACTCCAACGCAAGGAAAACTTCGTTGAGAATGTGAAAAAGAACAGGCTCAGCCAGGTATAGGATGGGTTTTTTCGCTTACGTAAGGAGCATCTTCAGTGTCGGTCATGACACATGCATTCCGTATAAAAAGGAACTGGACTGTTCAAAGTATCACAGTCCTTCTACATCCTCTCGAAGAAACTCAAGCAATTCCTTACAACTATGAAGCTGGTAACTTTAGGCAAAAACCATCATAATCAGAAAGTTCAACTTTAAACAGAATGTGGTTTCCTTTTCCTACAGATCATCCTCGCTGCTCTAGTGGCCATAGCCTTGGCTCGTCCTCAAAGCCAAACGCCCGTCCCCATCATCAGCCAACAACAAGAAGTGAACGGCGATGGAAGCTACAGTTTCAGGTAAAAAGAGCGTCTCATGATTCTATTTCGGTTGTCATTTAGTTTACGATATTCCTCCTTTGGTTTCAGTTTCCAAACTGGCGATGGCATTTCTCGTCAAGAATCCGGACAACAGAAGCAAATCACTCCCACCGACGCCGGCGCCACTTCCCAAGGCGGGTACTCCTACACCGCGCCCGATGGTACCATGATCACCATGAGCTTTGTCGCTGACGAAAACGGATTCCGACCCGTAGGAGATCATATTCCAACTCCCCCTCCCATGCCTGAACACGTCGTCAGGCTTTTGGAGACTCTTCGTGCTGCCGGAGTATTGTAAAAACCACCATTCCAATATCAAAATATCATGACAAAAACGCGGTCTGTTTAATTTGTACGTGTACAATGATGTTAAAAATAATTTATAAACAAATTGAACCTATATTCTTCCAAACATAGGCTAATTCTTTGGCTAATTGACTATAGAGAAGTTTAGTTTGAACTTTTACATTTTTAATTGAATGAACTTGATGAAGGTCCACGATGATTTCTATTAAAGTTTTAATTGCATAAAGAGCCATTCAAAACTAATAAGCGATCTGCTTTCCCGTTCAACAGTTCCAACCCATGTGATTTTATAACAAATGTCATTTAAAAAAATATGCAAATATGTACAGCGATGTTCTTCTGTAAGCAATAATGGAATTAAAATTTCTTATAAAAAAAACAGGAATTTTAGTTTGATAAAATTCCAGAAGTTTTAACTTCATGAAAAAAATCCAAGTTTTCAAAATATAGTATTCATCACGATTAAAGTATAAAGTTCAATTGGACAACTTTAAATGAATTTCTGCACAATTTTCAAAATTGCCATTTTAAACGATTTTGAGTTTCTGAAAGTTTTTGAGTTGTGTAGGGATTGACTTAGAAGTATATGTAAACTTTGCGTGAATTTTAACCCAAGTACAAATAAATAAAAAATAAATAAAAATAACAAAAGTAAGCTGTACAAAATCTGAATTTAAATTTCAACAAATATACAGAAAGTAAGTTACAATTTTCGAATTATTCTGATTTTCCAATTGTAACGCATTTACCATTTTTTTTAATTTAAAAAGAAGCAAATTTTAATTCTAATTTTACCAATTTCAACAGTGAATGATCGAAAAATTAGGTTTTGTTTCGTAACTATTTCGATTTTGTCGTATTTGTATGATTTCGTACTTTGGTTTCGTTAGCGCGTTAAAACCCCCCATTTAACTGTTTACAACAATGAAAATGAAAACGGCTAAGGGTCAAGGTCGCACTCTTATTGGACGGGTATCTTTCCCATGTTCACTTGTAGCTAGTCACTACACTACATTAAATGGAGATACTTGGAAATTTTTGAAAATACTTGGAAATACTTGGAGATACTCGGAGATACAATGGAAATACTTGGAGATACTTGGAAACTGTTGTATAAATATGTCAAAATCATATTTTTGTACCAGAAACACTTTGTAGTGTAGTACTGTACCAGCAAACTTGTAAGTATAGTTAACTCAACTGGCAGGGATAGGCTATTAGTAGAGGTTTTATAATTACTAAAAATAACGTTTAGAACAAGAAATATCCTCAAAATAGAAAATTAATTACATATAAAACCTATAAAAAAGAATACCGGAGTCATCTATGCTTATAACTGTACGGATGAAAGTGATTGTGAAAGGTACAGAGCACAAAGACAGCAGTTTCAAGGAAACGTCCTCGAAATAAAAAGGTTACGGAAAAAGTGAAAACAAATGGATTGGCCTAGTAGCAATATAGTGGACGAACCTTCTTTTACGACAGACCCAACTTCATTGTCGTCCACAATTTTCTCGTATAAAAAGGGGCCTGAATGCTTGGAAGAGCACACAGTCCATCTTCATCATCCACTCGAAGAAAGTCAACCAACTCCTTCAGCCATGAAACTGGCAAGTTTTAGGCTAAACCATCCTAATAAAGTTCAAGTTTAAACTTAGAAGTTCCAAATTTTTCCTGCAGATCATCCTCGCTGCTCTAATGGCCGTTGCCATGGCTCGTCCCCAAAGCCAAGAGCACGTGCCCATAATCCGTCAACAGCAAGAATTAAAGAAAGACGGAAGTTACAACTTTAGGTAACGTATCTATTCAGTTCTGTCGTGGAAATGTTGTTGTCCTTCAACATATTTTTGTCTTGTCCTTCTGCGTATGTATTTAGTTACCAAACTGGCGATGGTATTTCCCGCCAAGAGTCCGGACAGCAGAAGCAAATCACGCCCACCGATGCCGGCGCAACTTCCCAAGGCGGATACTCCTACACCGCACCTGACGGTACCATGATCACCCTGAGCTTTGTCGCTGACGAGAACGGATTCCAACCCAGAGGAGAACATCTTCCTACCCCACCTCCCATGCCTGCGCACGTCGTTCAGCTTCTAGAAACACTTCGTGCTGCCGGTGCTCTGTAAACTCCTTTACTCTAAAGATCCTTGCTTGGCATTTTAATCTGATGTACTTGAAAGAGTTTTATAAATAAATGGAAAGTTTACTTTTAAATTCCATAGTAATTTTTTTCCTTTGGCTTAACTAACTTGTAATACTGAATCTAATTCTTATTGTTAGGAGTTGTACGATCAACTCCTTTCGACATTAACATCATCCTTCAATAACCTTCATATCTCTGATGTACCGACAAATGTAATCCTTCTCCAGTTTCGAAGTTTGACAACATTTGACCTAATTCAGTTGAACTCACGGGTGTAAACGATTTCGCTACAAAACACATAGTGTCCAGCTTAAAGTGAACATGGGGAAGGTGCCAGCATCACGTCCAATGGAAATGCGGCTTCGTCGATTAGCTCGTTAAGGGAAAATAACATGTCACTGTTGACAACAATGAAAAGGAAAAGGGCTAAGAGGGCGAGGTCGCACTCTGATTGGACGAGTATCTTTCCATGCTCACTTTTCGCTAGCCACTACGATCAGTGTTCTGAATCTTTTTAAAAAGATTAGATCAGATCAGATCAATCGGCCATTTTTGATCTGATCGGCGTTGACCCTAAATTGGCAGTGATCTGATCGATTTTTTCTGGAAATTTACCGATCCCGACCGATCCAAAATCAGGCCGTCTAGTGGCCATCGTTCGAAATTTTTTCTATTCTGCTTACATAAAATGATCTGATCTTTGACCTGATCTTTGACCTGATCTGATCGATTTGGATATTTTTGATCGGATCTAAATTTTCTGAAGTTTTGCAACTTTTGATCTGATCGGGTTGACAGAAGTTCATGACGATCGGAAATGATCTAAGATCACACAAAAAGCATCGATCCAGAACACTGACTACGATACATCAAATGGAGATACTTGGAAATTTTTGTTTAAATATATCGAAGTCGTATTTTTCAATTTTCAAGACGAGAAAAAATTACTATACAAAAAGTATTGTTTTTGTAAGGTGTACTTAATGTTTTTTTTCATTTTGGACTATAAATAATAGTGGTTAACCTCATTATTACACTAAAAGAAAAAACAGACAAATAGGAAAATTTATAAACGACCTTTGATGCAAATATTAATACAGGAATTGCATTGTTCTTCTGAAAGGATACTAATGAAGCGTTGCTTGAACCCTCCAAGACCTTTTTTGCGAAAGAGTATTGCATTGTGCACGGCTCACGATCCTGGCCTTTTGATGATTTGAGAACGTGATTCGTCAAGCCTTTAATTATATCGCGAACAGATGTTCGTATTATTGGTAACTGCTACTGGATTCCGAGATGTAGCTTGGTTAATACTCAGTGAAGTAAAAATATTACGTCAAGAGTCACCATAAATAGGGTAAACAACATTGAAGTATCATCGAAGCGGTTGCCGGAAACCCTTTTATAAAATCTATGAATAGGTTAATGTGAAAGGCACGATCGAAGCAAAAGTGCATAAGTTTCAAGGAAACTCCAACATGAGAAAAACTTCGTTGAGAAAGTGAATAAGAACAGGTTCGGCCGGGTCTACGTTGGGTCTTTCCCCTTAGGAAAAGAACATCTTCAGTGTCGATCATGACACGCATTCAATATAAAAAGGGACTGGACTGTTCGAAGTATCACAGTCCTTCTTCATCCTCTCGAAGAAACTCAAGCAACTCCTTTCAACCATGAAGCTGGTAAATTTTGGCTAAAACAACCAGCCTAATCAAAAAGTTCAAGTTTAAAACAGAAAGTGGTTTTCTTTCTTATAGATTATCCTCGCTGCTTTAGTGGCCGTCGCCATGGCTCGTCCTCAAAGCCAAACGCCCGTTCCCATCATCAGCCAACAGCAAGAAGTGAATGGAGACGGAAGTTACAACTTTAGGTAACGTTTATAAAACAGTTCTCTCGTGGAAGTTTTGTGGTCATTGGGAGTAAATTTAATGTTTTAAACATGCTTTCGTCTTTCCTGTATATGTATTTAGTTTCCAAACTGGTGATGGTATTTCCCGCCAAGAGTCCGGAAAACAGAAGCAAATCACTCCCACCGATGCCGGCGCCACTTCCCAAGGCGGATACTCCTACACCGCGCCTGATGGTACCGTGATCACCATGAGCTTTGTCGCTGACGAAAACGGATTCCGACCCGTAGGAGATCATATCCCTACCCCACCTCCCATGCCTGAACATGTTATCAAACTTTTGGCGACCCTTCGTGCTGCAGGAGTGTTGTAAAACAACCTTCCGAAAACTTAACTATGACAAATCGGGTTTGATCAATGTGTACTGTACGTGTGTTGTGACGCTACAAATAGATTGTAAATAAACTGAATATATTCTTAAAACTTTACTTTACCTAATCCTGCCTCTTAATTGAATAACGTATATCTTATAAACCAAACCGAAATTAAAGGTAAATGAGCAAAAATTGAATAAAGTGAACTGGGTTTTGATATTTGCTATCTTTGCGATCAAAAAAGATCATCGAGTAAACTACGTACAAAACACTTAGAAATCACTTTACAATTTATTAAAGTTACGAATTATTTTAGAAAATGTTACTTTCTAGGAATATAATAAGCCCTTAAAATAAGGATTAAAATATTCAAAGTATTTATTTATTTTTTTGAAAGATGACAACGGAATATTATAAATGAATATTTACACAGGTAACAAGGTTGTTACGTTCATATCTTCTATACTCATGGAAGAAGTTATAAATAGCAGAGTTTTTAGAAAACGCAAGAAAAGTAAAACGACTTCCCTTTGATACAATGCAAATGCACTAACTTTATAAAATATCCTTTCAAATTGACGTTTGAAAGGATATATAGTTGCGTTGTTGCTTAATAAGTAGAAACACAAGTGCGTTGTTGCTTAATAAGTAGAAACTTTAATCGAACATCTTGCGATGCTTACTAAAATTTATTCATAACAACTTCGCAATGAAGAATGACACAAAGTTCCTATCTTAAATGGCTTTACAATTTTTTAAAGTTATATTATTTGTCATACCCTACAGTTCAGGATGAACTTCGTACGCAATAAATAGCTCTAGAATGATCCAGCCTACAAACTAAGGAAGTGAACTTCGCAATTCTTTTGAAGACGTATAATGTGAAAGGCAAGCTTACATGACCGCGGATTCAAGGAAACACAGTTACAGAATCACGTGGAGAGGGAAAGTGAAAAGGAACAGGTTCGCGGCCCATAGGCCACCCAGCGAAGGATGAATAAGGTCTTCATTTCATGATAAGATCATCTTCAATGTCACTCAGGATGGTGAATCCTTTAAAAATGGAACACGAATGCTTAGAAGGGCACAGTCGATCTTCATCTTCTCGAAGTAATTCAAGCAACTCCTTTCAACCATGAAGCTGGTAACTTTAGGCTAAAACCATCCTAATCAGAAAGTTCAAGTTTTAACAGAATGTGGTTTCCTTTTCCTAAAGATTTTCATCGCTGCTCTAGTGGCCGTAGCCTTGGCTCTTCCTCAAAGCCAAACGCACGTCCCCATCATCAGTCAACAACAAGAAGTGAACGGTGATGGAAGCTACAGTTTCGGGTAAAAAAGGCGTTTCATGATTCCATTTCGGTTTTCATTTAATTTACCACATTCTTCCTTTGATTTTAGTTTCCAAACTGGCGATGGCATTTCCCGCCAAGAGACCGGACAACAGAAGCAAATCACCCCCACCGATGCCGGCGCCACTTCCCAAGGCGGGTACTCTTACACTGCCCCTGACGGTACCGTGATCACCATGAGCTTTGTCGCTGACGAAAACGGATTCCGACCCGTAGGAGATCACATCCCTACCCCACCACCCATGCCTGAACATGTCGTCAGGCTTTTGGCGACTCTTCGTGCTGCCGGAGTGTTGTAAAAACCACCTTCCTATACCATAATCATGACAAAAACCCCGGTCTGATCACTATGTGCGTGTAGAGTGATGTTACGAATACTTTGTAAATAAATGGAAACTTAATTTTACATATCCTGTACTGTTTTACACCAATAGTAGGACTTACTAATTCTACTAATTTAGTATTCCGAATAGTCTATATGACGGCAGTACTACTGTATGGAATGTCTGGTACTACCAACGGTACCCTACAAAGGGAACGCATTATCTTCTTTTAGGCCCTTTCCAGTGCAAATACTAATTTCCAAATCATTTCGAAAGTACTAAACTGAATTTTCAAACCGAGCAGTTCAGATAATGCATGAATCGACTTCTTTAGCCTCTCTCCAGTTTGAACTCATTGACATTCTTTAAATATTTTAAAAAAAACTTTAATAAAAATAACAAATGTGAATATCCTTAATAAATGAATAATAAATCGTGTTTTTAATTTAAATACATTTTACTGTCTTAAATAATCTTTTACTCTATTTCTTTTTACACCGAAATACCACGATACCATATGGAATGCCAAATTACTTTTAGAAAATATTAACAAGATTCAATTTCATCGAGCTTAAGTTTGAAATGAAAGTAAATTACGGTAATCAGGCCCGTACCCAGGGGGGAGGGGTTCGGGGGGTTCAAACCCCCATCGAAAGTTTCCGCAAATGAAAAATATACGTTTTTCTAGCATATGGTACTTGAGAAGTTTATTTCAAATTGAGCTTTGGTTTTGTTTGACCGTTTTGAAGCTCGAACAACGCGATAACTTTTCTCCTTTTTCGTATCCCCCTTTCCTTACCGGAAAGATGGTATACGACAAAAAATAGGATTTCAAGTTCTCGGGTTAA